>CAJQZP010001400.1:0-130770 GCA_907164705.1 Parnassius apollo
TCGTCACGCTACGGTCGGTTTGATTTTAAATTTTTATTGTTGCACCTAATTAGCAAAAAATTAGCTACAAATTCCTGTGTTTAATTTTAAGGTTTCCGCTGGCTTAACGTTGCTAGTTTTATAAAAATCACGGAACAAGTATTTGTATCACCTACATATAGTCTGACCATAGCCTGGTTGTATGTCCGTGTGAAATTTGTGTATGTAAGCTGCCCACGATATAGGAGAAAATCGTAGTTTGGAGATTATGTTTTCCTTTACATATTAATATATAGATATTACTTGACATATTTTCGTGACTGTGCTTGTCATAGGCACAAATAGCACAGTCCGGATTAAAAAATGAATTAGTTTAGAAGAAAAACGTTTATATAAATATTTAAATTTCAAAAACCCGTTTAAAGAACTTTTTACTTATTTAATAAACAAGCCTTTCTTTTAAACTTGTGAATAGCGAGATTTGAGCGCCCCTTTCATCACATAACGTGGATGTGGCAATTTTCGTGAATAGACGAAAAATTGAATTACTTTCTTGAAAAAAGTTACGTTGAGTAATTTTAAACTTTTACTTTTACGTTTGTGCTTCCTTGAACATTCGTAAATGGCAAGATTTTTACAAAAATAATTTAATTTGTAGGTCTAGAGGGCAAAAAAAGGGTTTAAGTCAGGTGGTCAGGTCAGGCTAAGATCCAAATCACGTCTATAGTTATAGACGTCTCAAAACGTATATGCTGCTTTCATTACCAGTCTGGTATAAACAAGATAAACACAAGAAACGGTTATGCCCCCATAATCTGATATCTATATATTTCAGAATTATTTAGTTGATTCTCTTCCAACACCTCACGGCTGATAGATTTTTATGGATTCGCAAATTAATTAAAAAACTGATACTCATCATCATCATTATCATCATTATTACAGCCCTTCACAAGTCCACTGCTGAACATAGGGCTCCCCCAAGTTACGCCACAAACAGATACTAATATATTATAATACATTATCTTCATTTAGAGTACAGTAGAGCTGAGCTGCAGCTATATTGTGGTTGTAATACACGTGCACTAATGATTTCTTAAATTTACGCGAACACTACACATTGAATAAAACTATTATTTACGGATTTTATCGCGTTTAACGTACACTAATTTTATTTTTGTGAATCTGTGTACAATTTATATAATAAATTGTTTGTTTATGTGGAAACTCTGAAATAAATGATTTTATTTTTTATTTTTTAAAAGGAGCTTAATACTGCTGTGTTTAGTATTGTTCGGATACGAGTTATTCTATTTTAGTACTCAGGGTTATATATAATAATAATAAATTCTTTATTTAAAGGCGTAGGGAAGTGACGACCCCATCGCCCGCTGACGTAACGGTTATGTGACAAAACCGCTACGTCAGCGCAGTCAGTCAGCACCTTGCCAAGAGGTGTTAGTGCCGTGCCTCGACAAAAATTGAAGGTGCAAAGGCCCGCTTGTGCACATGGCCTCACCATGAAACGGTGCCGGGTCTGGACGTCTCCCGCTAAATGACGCCCTAAAAATGGATGGAATTAAATAGAACGCGCAAAGGGCCGCTGCCTGGAGGTCGCCAGGGCGCGTCTGGAGCTGGCGCTGGACGCGACAGCATGCGAACCGCCAGCCGAGTGCGAGGTGCTGCACGACCACCCAGCAGCCCCTCGCATCCATCATCCCCACCAGCTGGCTTGGTGTCGGCAGGGTCATCGCGGGCCCAGCAATCAGCACCCGCCTCTGGTGGAGTACGCCGCATGCGTTGGACAACCCAGATGAACAGCAACGCATTGCGGGCGTATTTTTAGGGTGAAAGGGGGGAGAAACTGGAGGTTTTGCGTATCAGGTAAAGATGCATCGACTTTTTGCTGAGCTGGAGCCATCTGTAACCGTCACCGAACAAAACCTGGCAGACCGAGTTCGGTATATCTTGCGCTCAAATACATTTGATGTTACCGAACTCGAACGGCTACGATGTGAGGCTGTTCCTTCATCGGCTGAAAATGCTGCGGCTGAGGATGCGGCGCCACAACTTGCTGAGCAAACGGCAAATGTAGATGCCGCCGTGAACACGCCAGTTGTGGTTGATTCAGACGATGATGGAACAGTCGCCCAGGAACTGGAACTAGAGCAAATGAGGAGTACATTGGAAGAGGCGATTGTGGAAACGCGCAGTACGCCTCTCGATAAATCGACCGCGACTTCCCCGCTTAGCCCTAAGCAAGCGGAATCGGGCTGTCGTGAGGGCTCTTAACCCAATGCTGGTTACCTATATGGAAGCCAGCCAGGACCTTTGCGAGACGGACTCAATTCTTTTTGGCAGCCTGGAGAATAAGAATTGAAGGACGTATCGCAAAGGCTAGAGCCCTCATCGGCAGACTGATATGCTTCAGGTCAGGCAATACCAGGCCAAGGATTGTGCGCACCGTCAGGATGGCGTTTGCTGGGACAAATGTTAGTTTGTCCCAGCCGGATATAATGCAAAAACTGACAAAGCGGATAGACGACCTGAAGCAAAGAATCGCTGCTTGGGGAAAGCGGATTCGGCGATATACCGAGAGGTCGACACGGTTCAACCAGAAACGTCTCTTCCAGAGTGATCAGAAGAGGCTCTATAAATCATTGGAGCGACCAATAGTAAGAGGAACGGGCCCAGCACCAAATCAGGCCAGCACGATCGCATTCTGGCACAGCCTGTGGTCAGAGCCCGTAAACCACAACGAGGGCCCTTGGATGGAAGTTGTAGCGAGTCAGTGTGCGGGTATTACGCCCATGGACCCCGTCATCATAACGCCGAATGACGTAGCTGAGGCGGTCCGTAGGGCCCCGAACTGGAAAGGTCCGGGGCTTGACGGGCTGCATCACTATTGGCCGAAGGGGTTCATGGTGTGTCACGCTGTGCTCGCCCGACAGTTTCAAGAGGCTCTCAACCAGAAGTCGCTTCCAAGCATCTTCACTACTGGGATCACTCATTTGGTTCCTAAAGATCAGGATGCCACAGACCCGAGCAAATACCGTTCCATCACGTGTCTACCGACCATATACAAGACACTAACATCCATTTTGAGCGCGAGAATGGCTCGTCACCTGGACTCTAATCAGGTGATGTCGCGCGCTCAAAATGGATGTCGGGGCGGCGGTCGTGGAACCAAGGAACCACTCCTCATTGACGCGGTCATTGGCAAAGTGGTGAAACGCAACCGTCGGAACTTCTCCGCCGCTTGGATAGATTACAGAAAGGCATTTGACTCGATTCTCCATACATGGCTAAAGAGGATCCTCGAGCTGTACAAGATTCACTGAATAGTTCGAGACTTCCTTGAGCAGTGTATGGGGCAGTGGAGTACGATCCTCTGTCATCTAGGCGAGCGGATGACTCTCTTTGAACCCTCTCAGTTCTTTACTGGAGGGCTCCGGGAGGGGATTTCAGCTTCGGAAAGGAGGTGCAAAAGTAACCCACCTTTTCTATATGGATGACCTCAAGTTATTCGCCTCCAGTCGCTCCCATCTTATAGAATTGCTAAACATCACTTGTGAATTTAGCAATTCTATTAGAATGGAGCTGGGGACGGATAAGTGTGCGGTCATTCATGTTGAAAGGGGAAGGGTTGCTAACTCTGAGGGCATAGACTTATCTATGCCCGTCAACTTAAGGGCCCTTTCCGAGGCTGAAACATACCGATACCTGGGTATGTCACAGAACATCGGTATCGATGAGGCTGGTATGAAACAGTCAGTTTGCGACGTGTTTTATGCACGCTTGACCAAAGTGCTTAACAGCCTTTTGTCCGGTGTGAATAAGACACATGCATATAACGGTTGGGTTATGCCTGTCCTCATGTATACCTTTGGCATATTCAGGTGGAGTCAGACTGAACTTATCGCCCTGGATAGAAAAGTCCGCACTACAATGACGTCCCATAGGATGCATCATCCGAGATCGTCGGTAATGAGGCTGTACTTGCCGCGAAAGCATGGTGGGCGTGGCTTCCTGAGCGCGCTCACCATGCATAATCGCGAAGTGTGCAGCCTCCGTCATTACTTCCTGGCGAGATCGGATGGTCCATTCTATAATGACGTCATTTCTAGTGATAAAGGACTTACCCCTCTATCCTTAGCCAACGAGCAATGGCAAGACCCAGCAGTACAGAGCATTTCCGACCGGGAGTCCGTATGGAAGGAGAAGGAGCTCCACGGGAGGTACTACAGGGCTCTACATGAGCCTCACGTAGATACAGCTGCCTCCCTCAACTGGCTACGTTTCGGTGACCTCTTCGGGGAAACCGAGGGTTTTGCCTGTGCAATACAGGATCAGGTTATTAAGACCAACAACTATCGGAGATACATCCTAAAGGATGGCACTATCGACGTCTGTCAAGCTTGTCGCCATCCCGGGGGAGTCACTTAGGCATGTCATCTCCGGTTGTTCGGCGCTTTCTAACTCTGAGTACTTTCACAGGCACAACCTAGTAGCCAGAATTCTACACCAGGAGCTCGCTCTGAAATACGGTCTCGTAGACCGAAAATTGCCGTATTACAAGTACTTGCCGGAAGCCGTGATCGAAAATGACCGCGCCAAGCTCTACTGGGACCGGGCCATCATCACAGACAGGACTATTCTTGCGAATAAGCCTGATATTGTGCTGATGGACCGGGCACAGTCAAGGATATTTTTGATCGACATTACCATTCCGTATGACGAGAACCTCGTGAAAGCCGAAACAGAGAAACGAACAAAATATCTGGACCTGGCTCACGAGGTGACCGACATGTGTGGGTGGTCTGCCGACCAAAATTATTCCTGTAGTCGTCTCTGCGAATGGGCTAATCTCAGTCAGCCTCTCGGGTTATCTGAGGCGACTGGGACTCCGTGACGGACCGCTCCGGGCTCAAATGCAGAAGGCGGTGCTCCTCGATACCACATGCATCGTCCGCCGGTTTTTTTCCCTTTCCCCCTAACCCTCGGACGTTTGGTCTCCCCTGCTGAGGGCTCCCATCTGGTGGGATCTTATTTATTTATGTAGTTTTTGTGTTTATTTTATTTTATTGATATTTATGTATATTTATCTTTTCATTTTAATTTATATTTATATATTTATAGAACCCAACCAGGTGAGAAAATTATATAGATACCCCAATAATAATTCTTTATTTCAGATAATTAAAATCCATATGTGGGTTAGTAACACAATAATAATAACAAGGGTTAGTAAAAAAAACAATGGTTTGGTTAAAATCTAGGGAAATAAAATAAATACACTGTGCCAAGACAGATAATCAGGGGGGTGGATAGTGCCCAGTTATCATTTTCTGCACAAGACATTTCCACAGCGGAGATATATATCTGTCCGCTACGGTCCTCAGAATGCTGTTGTGACTGGCTCGTACCCTGCTATTAAGGGATGCGGTTTTTTTTTGCGTATGATGGCATTAAAACCGTCTGATTGGTATGCCGCAAATATCCTGATGCACTACAAAAACGAGGTAGTCCCAACAGCATCCTGAATATATTATTATATTGGATGCGCAGGGCTACAAGCGATCTTTTGGTGTATTTGACCCACAGGCTCCCCATGTACACGCTCTGGCAGTATGCTTTAAAAAGCGTAATCTTAACTTGTTTTGTACAACGGGAAAACCTGCGAGTCAACATATTACCTCTAACCACCAGAGCCCTGCGCTCCCTTTCGATGTCAGCATCATCCTTGAGGTAACTAGTAATAATATGCCCCAGATATTTAAATTTAGTGACTCGTTTCACGTTCATGCCATTAAGGGTAACATTAACTGCAATATTGTGACATTTACCAGCGGCCTCAAAGACCATGTACTCTGACTTATTGACATTGTATGTCGAGATGTCACCGGTCCTGTCCTTAACAATGGGCACCCTATGTTGTGCTAGGATGTCCATTTTTAATTGTTCCTGGTTTCGTTGACACCATTTTAACCGACTTTTGAACATTTTGCGGGACTCGTTCATTTGATCATAGATCCTTCCAGATGATGGCCTATTATACGACAACCATATCCTGAAGTTAAACCTGGCCATCCGATGCGCCTCTTAAACATGTTTGTTCCAGCCACAGAGGTGTCTGTTTTTGCTTGGCTTGTTACAAGGTTTTTCTTAGTTTTGCTAGCCGCATCACTCAAGGCACGTATAATGCTCTCAACCATCCGGTCTTACACCCGCTTGTGTTCATCCAAACTGCATAGCCCGCGACTGCACTCTGAAAACTCCGAGGGGAAATCAATCTCGCATCGTCTATTGTGACAGAGTTCTTGATAATTACATATTTGTTTCTGATCTCTTTCCCCCCCATATTACTGAGCTAGGATGCAAGTCACGTGCTATCCATTTAGGCCTAAAAATCCTTAAGTCACGTTAAATATTAAAGGTAAATGATCAGACACAAAGACGTCTTCTATAATCTCCACTTCGATAACGGTTTGCCAGGCCAAGTTTGAGACAACACAGTGGTCCAGCCATCGCCTGCAGACGTGCGCCGCGCTAACATAAGTGTACACGTCAGACTGCAAGCCAAGTTTTTATATGTCAGCGCACATCCAACTCTGATCAGAACAAAAACCAATTAATTCATTATAAAACAGTTCATGTTGATGCGCACTAAAATCACCCAGTATAAATATTCTCTCAGCATTTTCGCTTTCAACAATATTTTCGCAACAATACATAACGATATATAATGTCACGCTTAATTCACCTAACACATCTGTAAAGATAGGTAGGTAGTCTAACGAGTCAGTAAGCATATACACTGAGAAAAAGACAACAGTGCGCTCCCCTATAGTAGCTCTTATACCTATCAAGCGGGCACTACTGCAATCTAACACAGTAACCCTGTCAAAAATGCCCTTCCGCCAGAGAATGGCAACTCCCCCGTATGGTCTTCCCTTTAATAAGCCAACAGACGTATCCACAGCCGACTTACCTATGTATTCAAAGTCACTGGAGATATCATTTAATAGTAGAACGTCATGGGGGAGCAGATATGTCTCCTGAAGCGCGACTACATCTGACATTCCACAAATGTTCCGTATGTCATCTATAGACCGCGTGACAAAAAAGCAATTAAAACTAGCCAAGGTTAATTTTTCAGACATACTTATACTCATTATGAAATGCGTTGACTAGCTTTAACTACCGACTCTGTCTTATGCACAAAGTTCACAAAACGCCTAAATGTAATTCCACTTGGCCAAAAATTTTTCTTTAAAAATAAATCTAATTTACACTTTGAAAGATACAATTTATAGGAATTGTACTGTTTAGTTTTTTGGATATTAATTTTTTTCAAGAATACACTTTCATCTATTTTTTCTTTTATATAACTAATAATGTCACTTACACTAGCTTCTTTACTCACATTTGAAATTAAAAGCGGCACTTTCACATCAGCCGCTTTAAATTTACTGTCAGGGGCAGTGGGAGCAATGCCTCTCTGTCCAATTAGCTTGTAACGTTTTATAGATTTCTTACGCACGATTTGCCACTCTGAGTCCCTTACCACTTGATCACATTTCACACTAGAATCCCGCGCAGAGATTTCGCCTCGCGACGTTACAGTTTGAACATTTCACAGTATTCAGTCATTATCCTTCGCAATGAGTCACTACAGAACGGCGCACGCACAAAACGATATCGAAACAACCGCGTTTCGTCGCGATGCGCACCTGACTACAACTACTTAATAAAATAAAAAAAAATATTTAATAATTCATTCCACAGAATAAAAAATATTCTTTCAGGTCTAATGAATATATTACCGAAGAATGGAGTACTTTTTCTTCAAATGGATACCTTATTTAATTATTCTTAGAAATAGTTTGACTACTTTCCCACATAATAGTAAGCGTAGATGCAGCTGAAGGTGATAAAGCACACTGACTTAACTTAGAAAAAACCATTTATACAGTCTCGCTTTGAAGACACTCATGTTGTAATCAAAATAAATGTATAATTTCTCCTATACCCGAACTCATATTACGTTTCTACAAAGCGTTTGTCTAATCTAAAGGAAGATCTCTTTAAATATATCTCTCATATCTGCCTTTATAATAAAAACATTAAAATTCAATGCAGCTGTTTTCTTGTAAAATGCAATAAGCAAACAAATTATACGTATTCCTAGGCAGCTCTTCGGGATTTATTTTATTTCAATAATTCATAACCTCATTTGGTAAAGATTGTACTTTATTATACTTATTCTATTATTATTTTTCGGTATTTAATTATAGATTGCTCGACAACGGTATTAGTTTTAGGCACCAAGAATTTACATACAGACACAGTCGGTCAGTCGTATCTTCAAATTTGTTATTTGAATATGGTTTTATTCACTAACTAACTGCGTATATATCTATATATACTCATTTCTAAGTTTATCACACAAACAAACCCCGAGCATAGCCCATAGCTAGCTGAGCGATTTTAAGCATTCTTATACGGCCAGCAGTGAAGGACTACGTGCTTGCTCAGATCCATAAGTCATCACTGGCACGCACTGGTTGTACAATCTAGTTTTCAGGTTTTGAGGTATACCTGATGAGAAAATGTGTTGTAATTTCTCGAACGCTGCCCAGCCGAGCTGAATCCGTCGATTGCCCTCTCGGTTGAAGTTGGACTTACCTAGTCGGACTATTTGTCCCAGGTAAACATATTCGTCAACAACTTCGAGTTTAGTTCTCCCATTAACTACCGGCATGGGGGTGACATGGACTTTACATTAATCTCGCTCTGACAGCGCGCGACATGTTATACTCCCGTTCGCTTGGGACCTTAATGGCGGGAAAATTTGTAAGTTAGAAAATTTTTTGCTATATTGCAAATTTTGCTATATTTTCACTTTGAGACAATATTTATGGATAAAACTTACAGGATTTCTTGTTGAATGTATAAACTATCGAATAAAATTATTTTTGGTTGCTATAAATTGTAATAAAATACATAAATTACCCTGTATAGCATAGTAGTAGTATATACTTCAATTTTAGTGACAAAATTACTACTAATTTGGCCAAAATGGGCCTTCCGGATTTTGAAGTACTTTTGGCAATTTACTTTTCACTTTTTATACCACAAATTATATATCTGCGTGTTTATTATATTACAAGGAATATAAAAAAGTATAATACTTTCGTTTTTAGTCCAGACACAAATATAAAATTCTATAAAAAAGACGGAGCACGTTCATCAAAGCGACACGTGGAACGCCGAAAGTTCAGAGTGATTTCTTTTTTTTTTTTCTAAGAAATATTGCCAGGTTATGGTTTAAAATGAAAGAGCATATCTTTGTCTTTGATACTATTATCTATTGCATAGTGTCTTTGGTTTTGTTTTAAAGGAACAAATAGTTTTTCATAGGGCAGTACTTCTGATCTAATCCGACCCGTACTAGAGCCAACGTAAAGTAGGTATTGTATGATCTAATTAGATCCGTAGCCGAGTGAACGGGTATGATTTTTGTTTGCAAACTTATTGAGCTATAATATATTATTATTAAAACTATATTTGATTTTGATACAATTAATAACTACATTTTTTACACATACATATTATATGTACCGTGGTAGCTCAAATGGTTAGCGCTCGCTGTAAATTTTACAGTACGCGAGCAAACCGGGTTCGACCCCGCCGGCACCAATGAAATTGTTAATTGCAATTTTAAGTGCTGATTTACCACGTGCTCGGCGGTGAAGGAAAACATCGTGAGGAAACCTGCATGTCAGAGAAATAAGAAAAAAATATTTCGAAGACATGTGAAGTTCGCCAACACGCATTGGGGCAGCGCAGTGGACACTTCCTTGCCATAAAAAACCCTCTCAGAAATGAGAGTAGGCCTGTGCTCAGCAGTGGGACGTATATAGGCTGTAACTTTACTTTACTTTTACATATATGTACCATTTTTATAGTCAATCTACTATGGCTAGTATAAATCCAGGATCCATGTCTGGTTTACCAAAGAAGCCATTTTGTATCAAGCAACTTGCTGAATGCATAAGGTGCTTATTTGTACATAAATAAAGTGAAATGAATGAATGCTCCTCAAAGCCGATGTAGCTGCATCAAATAGAAAAGGTTCCTAAAATCCCTGGACTCAAAGACTCTATTTTTTTTAACGTACAAAAACTTTCTTTGGTGTATTAATTCTATCTATTATTTAATTTACTACTAACATTAACCTAATACTTTGTCACTTTATAAGGTTCTAAAATCTGTTTGTCATTTGTTTTAGGTAAATCAACATACTTAATAATAGAATTTCAAAAATTCTAAGTGGAAAAGTAAACTTTTATATTACATACATACTCTTTTATTAATTAACCTAAACTCGTCTGTTTTGTTGACGAATTTTAACACAAAAAATAAACAAAAAAGAAATACATATGTACGTAATGTGGAATATTAATATTTGGCCAACCATGCAGGTTGGATAATATCCATATTCTCATAAACACTACAATATAGAAGAGACGATATTTATTGTCTAGTAAACAAACAAGTACACAATTTTTAATTTTGCTACCATCAAAAAGTATATAATCATAGACTATATTGATACAATAGTGATGCGACTCGATCCCTGTTTTCTGTCACTCGAGTGAATTGAGTGAATTTGTCCAAATAGGTAATCGAGTAGAAATGAATTTTACACAGTGGTATCTATTTTTTGTGTAATAATATTGAGGGTCGTTAAAATTTCTAGTGGGCCCGAAAATGATCTTCTAAGATCTTCTAAGGAAGTCTGCAGTCTGCGATCATGTTCAAGATCGTCCCCACAATTACATTTGTTTTGATAAACCACAAATTATCGCAAAAGAACACCGATTCCTACCAAGAATGATACGTGAGGCTATTGAAATTAAAAAACATCCAAATTTCAACAGAGAAGATGGATGGGTGCTGCCACCTGCTTGGGATCCTATAATTAACAAAATTAAACCTAAACCTAAGCATACCACTGCAAGACTTCATGATACTATAAGCTCGTTTTGCGTAAATCGGACCAAAATTTAATATTCAAAAACTGAAGGTAGCCGGACTAACTATGACATTGGGACGTCAAACATCTCAGTCCCCCCCCGTGACCATGGTTGCTGTAAAGCACCCGAAACGTCGGGAATTAAAAATAAGTAAAATAAACGCGATAAAATCCGTAAATTTAGTTTTATTCAATGATCTTCTAATTTCACCACTACGTTGGTAAAAAAGTTCCACTTCAAAAATTTGTTAATAGGAAATTAAACATTAAATCTGTATTTAGCTTAAACTTTAAAATTATTTCAAAAGTTTAAGATTGTTATTCCACTCGTCCGAGTTTTAATAAAATCATAACATCTCTAACAACTGACCGTTGAATGAAAACAATTTTGCCCAAAATCTACGTGCCTGGAATTTGACGCAGAAATTATAGCGAGCCAATGCTAAAATAATATTAAGTTTCAGATAGGTAACGTGTAATTTATGATGTATATATAATAAATTAAATTCTTACGAGCATATTCACGACTCGATGCAGTTAACCTGAGTAAGTTTTCTCCTCATTATTGCATTCTTCTTATAATTATTGCATTTCTCTCGTATTGTGGTGGTGTTTTATATCGTGCAAACACTTGTTGTTGTGCGGGATTTGAACCCGCGGCCATCATCATCGTCATTATTACAGCCCTTCAAAAGTTTACTTATTAAAATATGGCAACCAATTGGTTATGATTTCTTATATTTAAGCGAACAAAACACTAGTTTTTTACGGATTTCATCCTGTATATTAACTTCTTTTATATTCCCCACGTTTCGAGTATTTTACAGCACCCACAGTCTCGGGGGGTACTGAGAAGTTCGATGACCCAATGTCATAGTTAACCACGGCTACCTTCAGATTAGAGTTATTAACTTTTGCTCCGATCTACGCAGAATGTACTTATAGTATCTTGAAGTCTTGCAGTTGTATTCTTGGGTTGGGATTTAATTTTATAAATTATAGAATCTCAAGCAGATAGTAGCAACCATCCATCTTCTCTGTTTAAATTAGGTTTTAATTACGTTTTTTGATGTCAATAGCCTCGCAAATCATCCTTGGGAAGAATTGGTGTTCTTTAGTAAAGATCTGTGGTCTATCAAATCTGATGTAATGAGTGGGGCGTTCCTGTACAAGTTCACAGTTTGCAGAGTTCCCAGAGCGTCGATTCTTCACATCGGCTATGTGTTCTTTAACTCGGGTTTTATTGATCGTTTTGTTTGTCCTATAAAAAAGAGACCACATACACAATCAAGCTTGTACACTCCTGCATCTTGCAGAAGGATTGTGCGTGAGTTTTAGTAACGCGGTCCAGCAGCAACCCAGTGCTGCATTGCAATGTTCAGTGCAAAACAGACGGTTTTTTGTTCCATGAAAAAAACTGTTTGTGTTAAATAGGGCAAAATATTTGTTGTTTTTATGTTATTTCGGTCTTGTATTGCGTTTATTTTGATTATTGGACTGTACCTTTTCATCTATGATATTTAGAAGAGTAAAACTTTCACGTTTCGCCGTTCCTTGCAATGCAGGTACAAAAAAAAAACACTTGACTGACGGTAAAAACTGACTAATATTCTTCGGCGGCTTGAAATATGTTTTAATGGAAGCACGCTTCAAAATATACCCAATCTTGTAAGCAGACACACGCTCGACTGTGGTTGGCTTCACTCGTTCACTGTGACGTGATCTAAAGCTTGTTGTCATGCAAAACTTGCTTGACATGTTTGAGCTCGGCGGCCAGGTGTTTATTGTTACAGATCCCTCGTGCTCTCTGAAACAAAGATTTACCCACAGTAGTTAACTGTGAAGGATGTTGGTAAGAATAACCATTTAAATATCTATGTGTATAGGTCTATTTTCTCTACACACTGTGGTTCTAGGTGTTATCATGATTCCGAATTACTAACACATCTAGAAAAACTAAAAAATTATTTGCCTCTAATTCTAAGAATTTAAATTAATATGGTCTAAAATGCAATTACTTTATCTAAATGTAGCATTGTGAAAGTGTGAAAGTAGATAGCAGTTAGGCAGTGTCTGAGTCATAGTGCATAATCTACGGGCATGTATTTTTTTTCCAGCTTCCAACTAGAAGAGTTAGTAAACAGTGACAGCACATCTGAAAACGGATCATAGTTTCATTGTCTGCCAGATATAGGTCTTAAATCTCGCTAACCAAATGGTAGGAATCCTTTCTTGTGTGCTTTTGTTTGTACTCTGAGCGGTGAGAGTATTTTCGTTAAAGTGTTAAGTCAATGTGTAAGTAGGTGAATCGACCTTCAAGTATATACATTAAATAAAGAAGTTTCTACGTTTGTTTCTATTTTTCATTTGTAATAGCGTTTAAGCGCAAGGAAATATTTGCTGCACTGTCCCAATGCGTGTTGAATAACTTAATATGTCTTTTTATTTTTTTTTAACTTCGCGTTATGAAATCAATCATTTTCAGTCAATCGGGAAGTAATTGGTTGCACTCGGGTTTTCGAAAATCGCGCGTGCTAGGATCTCTCTCTCTCTCTCTCTCTCTCTCTCTCTGTGTGTGTGTGTATAATTTTTTTTAAATATAAAAACATCATAAGAAAGGGGCAAACGAGCATGCGGCTCACTTAGAAGTTACCTCTTCCAAGTGACCACGAAACTGCTCGTCACTCGATGCCGCCGATTCCGATACTGGCTAGGGCAACAAGTAGAGTGCCTTGAAATGGAGAAGATTCGAAGAAGGAGTTCAATTTTGCGAGTTTACTGCTAAAAAAGCAGTAAACTCGCAAAATTGTTACTTTTTGGTGCTGAAAACTGGACTACTGCTACTGGTCACCCCTAGACTTGGTTGAAAAAGTCTCAATATCAGACACAAATTGGTTTCGGTACTTAGCGGCCTTTTTCCGAGAAATATTGACACGGTGACACTCGTCTTGGGGAACACCAGCGTTATTGGGATTGTAATCGGAGCACTCTACGTCTACTATGACTTAATGCTCCGATCTGCAAGAAATCTGGTAATGCGCTGTTTCTCGGGAAGCCCAATCGAAAGAAGCGCCTTGTGCCAAACCCGATTGAAGGCCTTCGCTACGTCAAAACTAATGACAAACGTGGACTCTACTGCCTCCGCCTATCTATGAGTTTGGTAATATAGAGCTATCCCGACGGGAACCGTACTAGCGGGTCACTAATCAGCCAGTAATCCTCAAGGTACCTCATGAGTTGGCAGTTATTAATTATTTCCATTATTTTGTAGAACAAGGAGGTGATAGCGGTAGGCTTGTAGTTGGAATGATCTCAGCGGTCGCCAGTTTTTAGGTTTGGTTGCACTAAAGCTGTCTTCCATGAGTTCAGGACTACGCCTAGGGTATAGGAGTATCGGAAAAGACGCGTTAAAACCTGCGCCAACGCCGGAGCACACGTCTTCAAAACAAAAGGAGGGACGCCATCAGGCCCACTCGACTTGTGCATGTCCAGGGAGAGGAGTGCTTTGCGAACCGAGCGCTGCGTAAACCGCACCTCCAGCATGGATCACTAACACTGCGGGATGGTCGGCGGCGTACTCCTCCCGTTATCAAGAGTCGAGTTGAACGCAAATAAAGAGCCCAGCAGATCGGCTTTATCCCTTGAGCCATGGACCAGTGAGTCAACCTCCCTGTGCAGAGATAAGAGAGATGGTTGAAGTTCCCTTGGACAGCCTTGACGAGAGACCAGAATGCACGTGTTCCCGAAGGAAGTCGAACTAGTATTTCGCCACTTCTGCTGATGTGCTCTGAATTTGATCCCCTCCAAAATACGCGGGGTAGCCGGAGCACCCACGCCCAGGAAGAGTTGGGTAGCTTGTACGAGGATGTTCAGCGAGGGATTCTCCCTCACTAGTAGGTGTAAACCACTAGGTGTAGAGTAGCTACGTCCTTCTCTGGTAGTATTTTATTGAACTCCGCTGATAGTGGCACTGTAAGAATATTGGCAACCCCATATAATCCCGTAGGTGTTGTAAGAGACGAAAAAGGAAACTGAAACAAGGGGTGGGCAGTAGCATCTTTCTGGCCGTCAGAGCGTACTCAAAAGATCTACTACAGAACGTAGGTTTCCTCTATAGATCGTCAATTTTGCGAGATTGATATTTTCCGCAGTGGTCACGCTTGGCATGCGAATTGAAAAC
This sequence comes from Parnassius apollo, assembly GCA_907164705.1. Classification (NCBI taxonomy): domain Eukaryota; kingdom Metazoa; phylum Arthropoda; class Insecta; order Lepidoptera; family Papilionidae; genus Parnassius; species Parnassius apollo. The sequence continues at coordinate 15,201 of CAJQZP010001400.1, forward strand.
CTAAGCTTTAATTATTTTGTTGTAATTTTGAAGACGCCGCTGCTCATCACTTGGTTTGTTTCCCTCTGGCACCTCTTATCCCATGGAGGATGGCGGAAATTCTTGCACCGCCACAACACGTTCATATTCTTGATATCATTTGAATAAAAAAATTCGGTTCCCGAACTGCTTGTTCTGGGAATTTTTGTGGATGTGGGAATTGTTGCGTTAAATTTACTTATTGTGGGAGATTTTTGCTATAGTTGCGAAGCGTGGCAATTATATCAAACATCTTCCTTATGAGGGAAGCCTTCGTTCAGAACTGGACTTTTGATACTGTAACGCTTCCCCCCCTCTCTATATATAAAAATATTATATTAAATATAATTAATTTAACCCTTTTCAATAAAATTATATATATGTAACCAGGATAAATAAGATATGTTTTGATCTTTCTAAATGATCTTTCAAAAGGTTTAATAATAGGCCGTTTGTAATATTGTGGCGTGATCGTCTTAGTTAGGACCCTTATTTACGTTGTGTTTGTTTAGTAACTTAGTTCTTTTAGGTGTCTTTTGGAAGAAATAATATTCACTAGAGTAATTGAAAGCTGTTGGTAGTGTTTTATAAACTAAGTGAACCCCGTTCACGAAGACAGGGCTCGAGAAAGGTTAAGAACATAAAACGTCCCTATTCCACTTGTATCAGGTTTACATTATTAATTCATTATTATTTATCCCTTCCCGCTTGGAAAAGGCTTACAATATATTTATACAAAAAACCCGATATAAGGGCTTCGCTCTCCTACATTTATTAAATAAAATGTAGGGGAGGCACACGGCTCCACACACGCCGTGCGCGGTGAGCGCCAACCATTTTGATGCACTCCCCCCGAAGGGAACGTTAATTCGGGAACTGGACCGTAGTCCATAGCAAAATAACTGGCGAACCAGTAAAAGAGGCTTGGCTTCTTGTTAGTGCATAAGCACAAACATCGACCGAAGTCGCGCATGTCAATGCGTGTAAACGCCATACAGAATACGAACGAATCCAGCCACAGTGAATGTACGTCATATGGTTTAGGCAAATAGGCACTCTGGCCGTAAATCCTCCGTGAGCGCCACCACCTGCCAGACCGCCACTCCTGCAGACGTGATGTAAGTGTATGGCATCACCACCAGTTGCATGATCAGCACGGCTACAAGCCGCAGAGCGTGTCATGAGTCTACTGCTCACATCAAGGGAATGGGGTCCCACGTTGTGCGGCTTTCGGCCGCAGCCTTGAGAGTCTCCTCAGATCCTCCCGCCAGCTACCACCCGCATGAGGTCGACACATAAGCTCCACCAACCAATACAACGGCAGATATAGCCAAAAGGCAGTTATAAGATAAGAGTAATAATTCGCCATCAGAAAGGGTTTGTGCCACTGACGTTGAGTAAATGCATTTTCGATCATGTTTGCCTCACCCACCAACAAGTTGCCTTCAATCATTCAAAGGTGGGAAAGAAGAGATATATTATTATGTTGTTTTTTAAAACATCATGGAGGGCAGACAGTCTGCATCCCCGTAATGAGGGGACCCGACTTGGGCAAAGCTACTTAGGTGTAAGTCAAACCAAGACGCAGAGAGCGCCATTGAGAATAGCGTCCCACCTGTAGCAGCCAGATTAATCAAACCGAAACGGGAATAAATAATATATACTCCGCTGCTACCATAACGCGGAAGGCGAGAATAAATAAAAAAACATTTTATTTCCTAATTATTCTTGGCTACTGAGATACTGCGGACTGTATATAGATAATTTGACGTTCTTATAAAGAAACAAGAAGCAGCCGCAAATATCATTCAGCGCCACACCGACTTCACACGCCGCTATCGTCACGTATCCGTCGACCAATGGTGAGCCGTTTCTTCAACGCCGCAGTTCGTTTCCTCTTGCTGTTCCGGAGCTGTATTCCACACCGCCGCCGCCCGCCGACTACGCGTGCGCACCGATCTGCATGTCTTATATAGCCCGGTCCAGCGACGTAGCTTCGTGAACAACAAACAAGTCTCACGCCGGGAAACGAAACGTAGATAATTGTATATTTTAAATAGTTTTCATTGGTCATAAAATAAGCAATATAATTGGCTAGGCAAAATATTAATTGTTACCATTGGCAAATCAATAGTGAGCCAGCCATATAAATATAGGCAAGGTTGATGCAAAAGATATTCCATTCCGAATCCCATTCGACAGTACATTCATAAACATAAACAGTAGTTTCATTTCTCCACCTTAAAGAAAACCACTCGGAGTCTGTTAATAGTGGACAGTTCGTCTCCACTATTACACACCAAACAACTATCACAGAGACGCAATGCTGCAGAACGCAACAAGCATCAATACGATTATCGTCGGTCTTACACCATTCCAAGGTCCCCCATACATCCCAGCAGACATCACCACCCGCATACCTACATCGACCAGAAACAAGAAAGACGTCGAATCAGGCGCAGCACACCCGCAGATCCATCACAAGATGCAATACAGATGCAGCACAAGAAGCAGTAAGCATCAATTCAACTATCGGATGGAGCCTCCTCGATCTGTAGGGGATTTCCGTTAAAGTTATTGCGTCTATAATAGATATAATCGTACCTCAACTATCTATTATTTTTAATACTACTATCGAATCTGGTGTGTTTCCTGATTTAATGAAGCGTAGTAAAGTAATACCTTTATTTAAATCTGGTAGTACATTGGACCCCGCTAATTTTAGACCGATTTCTGTACTGCCAACACTTAGTAAAATTTTTGAAAAAAATTATTCTTGATCAAACCACAACCAAGGAAATGCACAGAAAACACACGCGAGTGAGGTGTCAGAATTGACCGAAGCGATTGTGAGTGCAATAAAGATAGCGGGTAAAGATAAGTCTTCTCAGCTTCATTTCCTCCAGGAATTACCGGTGTTCGATGGAGACCCGGGTGAATGGATAGTTTCAAAACGGTGTTTGAAGACACGAGAAGCCAATTTTCAGAGGTGCAGAATGTCGCACGCCTTAGGAGGGCATTAAAGGGCACCGCTAAGGAAGCGGTTAAGTCGTTGTTGTTTACTTTGTGTGAACCTGAAGAAATAATGAACGCTCTCGAAAGAAGATTCGGTAGGGTTGAGATGCTCATTTTAGCCGAAATCGAGAATGTAAGACGTATGCCAAGATTGGCAGAAGATTGCCGGAATATAGGATCTTTTGCAAGTCGTATTACGAACGTGGTTGCCACAATACAAGCATTGAATCAACCACAGTATTTATACTCACCGGAGTTAGTAAACCGCATAGTAGAGGAACTTGGAACTATGATTAAATTTAAATGGTTTGAATATCGAGCTCAGCATCCTTTGGAGCCAGAGTTACAGAAGATGGCCAAGTTTTTAAATTTATTGAGTGAACAATTTGGAACGTCCTTAAGCAATGAAAATGTGCCTGAAAAACGGAAGCGTCCTGAATTCAGGAAGCAAACTGTACACACCGCAAAAGGGTCAGTACGCAACCGTTTCAAGAGCGAGCGCTATGAGCGCCGAAGTAATACGAGCGAGCGTCTAGAACGCCGAAATAATAAAGGGCACAACCGACAAGTGGTTTTGATAACCAAGGATAAGCCTGTAAGTCGGGTAACACATAAGTGTGTTATATGTAACAAGGAGCACTCTATAGTGAGTTGTTACAAGTTTAAGGACATGAATAATCGAGAGAAATGGGAAGCGGTTAAAAAAGCGAAAGTATGTTTTCAATGTTTGTCACCTAACCATATGAGGTTAGAGTGCAACGGGAAAAAATGTGGTGTAAAGGGATGTAGAATGTCACATCATCGAATGCTACACCGATACCCCAATGAAAATACCTCGCCGCAAGGGGACGAGGGGGGTAAAGAGGCTCAAATTACAACCGTTAGTGCAGTGAATGCACTGGCATGTGCATACTTAAAGATTATACCGGTCGAGTTGTATGGACCTAAAGGAAAGGTCAAGACCACAGTTCTTCTGGATGAAGGATCAACCATGACACTCATAGAGGAGTGGATGACTCAGAACTTCGCGGACGTAAAGAAGAATTACGTATTGAAGCCGTGGGAGGTAAGCGAATTAACGACGACAGTTCGTATCGCTTAAACGTTAAGATAAAAGGCATTTACTCGAACGACTTAGAAGAGATAAGTGTACAAACAATTAAGTCACTTAACCTTTCTCCGCAGTCAGTGAGTTGAGAATTATTGCAACGGTGTTCTCATTTGACCCCGATTAAGGACGAGTTGATTTATGAGAGGTTCAGACCTACCATATTAATTGGCCAGGACAATTGGCATCTCATAGTTTCTCGTGAATTAATTTCAGGAGGTAAGAACTTACCTGTAGCATCGCTCACTAAACTTGGATGGGTTTTACATGGTCACATATCGGGTGGCATTAAACCAGTCAAGATTGTTAACCACATTTCCACGAAGAAGGAGGAGACATGGATAAGTTGACCAAAGATTATTTTAGTTTGGAATCTCTGGGAGTGTCTGCGCGAAAGCACGCGAACGACTCAGAAGAACGAGCTTTAAATATTTTGAACAAAACGGTACGTCGTATACCTAATAATAGGTACGAGACTGCTTTGTTATGGCGCACAGATAATGAGTGCATGCCGTCGAATAGAGCGCAGGTTGAAAGTCGCCTGTTTAATATCGAAAAGAAGCTCGACAAAAATAGCGAGTTGAAAAAATTATATGAGAAGCAAATTGAAAATCTCATCGTGGATACTATAAATAGTTTAGAAACGGGTGAAGAAAAATCGCCGAAGCAAGAGCCGTTAAGTCTACCCGACTACGGACGATTTAACAACTTTAAGAAATTTCTAACTACACGCACCTTACAAGCGGTAGAAAAATTCAAGAGTTTAAGAAAGTCGGTTAAAGGACCCGACAACGCAGCCGAAAAAGTCGGTTATGTGTTCCAACGAAGTTTTAGCAAAGTCGGTTAAAGGACCCGATAGCGCGTTGGACATAGCGCTCTTGAAAAAATCTGAATTATTAATTTGGAAGTTCGTTAAAGACGAATGTTTTCATTTGGAAATAAAATGCTTGAAAGCAGGCAAAAGCGTTAAAAGAAGTTCACGCTTAAGTAAATTATCTATGGGAATAGGAGAAGATAACTTACTCCGTTTAAATGGGCGTTTACCTTTTAAGTCTAATTTGACCGAGGAAAGTAGAAAACCTGTCGTATTAGACGGTAAACACGAAATCGTTAAAATGATGATTAGAGAAGTTCATCATCATTTTGGACATGCCAATCACCAGACGGTGATGAATGAGGTGAACCAAAAATTTTGTCTTGAACCTGCGTAATGTAGTACGAAGTGTGTCACATCATTGTCAGTGGTGCAGGACATACAGGTCAAAACCGCAGAACGTGCCACAAGGAAATATTCCTCTAGAGAGAATAGCTCATCATGAACCACCTTTTACATGCTCAGCCGTAGATTATTTCGGACCTATGAGTGTGACTATAGGAAGGCGACACGAAAAACGTTGGGGTGTTTTATTCACGTGCCTGACCACCAGAGCAGTACATCTGGAATTAGCGGCCTCATTGACACCAGCGTCAATGATAATGGCATTGAGGCGATTTATCGCCAGAAGAGGAAAACCAGCCGTTATATACAGCGATAACGGGACAAATTTCAAAGCTGCGAATAAAGAATTATTGAAAGCATGCGAATAATGCTATGAGGGCATGAAAAATGAGTCATTTAAAAAATATATTAAATGGAAATTTATACCTCCGGGAGCACCGCACATGGGTGGCGCCTGGGAGAGGTTAGTAAGATCAATTAAAATTGCGTTGACCACTACGCTCAAAGAAAGGAGCCCGCGAGAGGAGGTTCTGCATACGTTGCTTTTGGAAGCAGAGCATACTGTAAATTCTGGACCTCTGGTGACATTCAGTATGGATAGTCCTGAAGAGGGTTTGACACCCAATCATTTTCTTCTGGGACGCTCATGTGGTGATCGACCACCTGGATTATTTTTAGAGCAACATCTGACGGGTCAACTCAATTGGAAATCTGCACAAAGGTTAGCCGACCATTTTTGGACAAGATGGCTAATAGAATACATTCCTACTTTAATACCTCGAAAAGGTAATAACGAAAAGTTTATGGAGCCTAAAGAAGGTGATATTATCTTGATAATAGATCATTCATTGCCACGAAATACGTGGCCGAAAGGTAAGATTAGTAGGACGCTAACGGGACCAGACGGTCACACTAGAGTGGTTGACGTCATTACTAGCACAGGTATCTTGAGGATACCTACATCCAGAATAATAGTCCTGGTACCCGCGACGCCTCCCAAATGATGGTGCTGATGCACGGGGGGGAGATTGTTGGCGACGCGCCTATAAGAGTATTTCAATTTATTAGATTTATTACGATTACGAATAGCTTCTAAAAAGCAAATTATCAAGCAACAATATTCCGATAAGAAAATGCTTAGTTGAATCTTAAAGAAATATCGAATTAATGATATGAAGGTCTTGGGTTCGACTCCCAGGCCGGAATAGTTTATCGTTTTCTTAGTAAAATCTCTTAATAAATTCATATAGGGAATTTTTAAGATATAAATTATGTTACCGGATTTGTTCCCCGGTCGAGATGATCACCGTACATAAGTAGAATTAATGGAAATTAATTGCATAAGTATTGTCTTATATGAGTTTGATATGTTTTGTGTGAAAACAAATGCCTATTTTCTATGATTGATTTATGAAAACATTCACTTATATTGTTTGATAAGAAACATGATAACTGATAAGAATCTGATTAGAGGTAGTTTTCGGCGTTTGAGAATTGAGTAGAATCATTTATTCACCTAGTATAGTCGATAGCCGTGCAAAAGTTAGTTGTTCAAATAGTGTGAGTTCATAGACGCACGCTAGCCACGTACTTCGGAGGCCAAATATGTAGAAATTTAAATATTTGCAAATTTCAGCAATTTATGTAAAATGACTTGTAAAATATTTCAGATTGATTGTACGTGTAAAAGAGGTGAATCCTGTATTATTTTATGTGAAAATTCCTGTGAATAAGTGAAATAATGATAGTTTTGTATAAGAAATTTAAAAGTGTTTTAATAGTGAAATGTATAGAGAAAATGTAAATTAAACTATTGTATTAGTTAAGATATGTATAATTTCAAGTGGAAAACATTGTTTTAACTTTCTATGTTAAATATTTAAGAAATTCCAACTTTGAACATGTGAGTAAAATAAGCATACTTTGTTAAATAAATAAAGGGTTTTTTGTAATATGAAAATGTAATGTATATCGTAGTATAGATATTTTTGTGCTATCTTTATAAGTAAATTGTATAAATGTATGTTTTATACAAATAAAGTTACTGAGCAAACCGTGAGAGAGTGATAGTACAAATTGATGTAATTGAGTTGCGCAAGCGCACAAATGGCGCGGCTCACTTTCGCGTTTAGCTTCGAGGTAGGTCAGTAGTAAATTGATTTTTCTTGCAAATCGTTCGGGAAAAGTACAAGACTAGCAGTCAATAAGAAGAAGAAAGAAAAAGTATAGGGAAGTGATAGGGAAAAGTAATTACTCTCTCACGGAACGGTTTGAAGATAATTGCTGTTTTATTCCCAAGGAATTCTCCCCTTAAAGTGATACAGTCCATATCGAAGAATTAAGACGTCGGGACCGGGATGACTTCGGAAGACCCGTAATCCCCGCCTGAACCTATTTTCTGAAAAGGAAGAGGTTATCGCCCTTGTGTGTTACTCCGTTGCGGAGATCACATACGTTGTTCCCGAACCCAACGTAGGCGTTATAGGAGGCCGGATCGAGAGAAGCCTCGATTCCCCCTTCTGTTTCTTAGTTAACGTTTGTCTGGTTCCTTTTCAATACACTTCAATTGTATTTATATATAAAGATAATTAGTGCGCCATCATGTTACGTAAAGGAAAAAATCTTTTGTATGATGTATATCATTTTTAAGTATTTGAATGTACTGTACGGAGAAATTGCACGATATTTCTTCAATACAAACCCACAAAAATACAGCCTGAATTAAAACGTTTAAAAAATCTTTTTCATATTCAAAGAAAAATGTAGATTAATAATTTTTTGGCCTTTTGTGGAATATGGAGCGTGAATCCAAGTTGTTGCTCTCAATCTTCAAACAGATTGAACTTTATCCTTTCTAAGCTTGAGCTTTTGAGTTTCGCCTTCTTAATATCTCTGACAATATTATTGCTTGTATTAAAATATCGCAAAAAATATAAACAGTCAGGTTAAATAAATTGTATAATTTAAATAATAATATTCGAATTTAATAAAAAAAAATGCATAAAAAGCACACTGACTATGAACTATAATGATCCTAGTGAGAATGCTAGGTCATAGTTATAAAATTATTTTATTGTTATTAATATTCACTAACCCATATCATCCCGTGGGTGTCGTAAGGAGCAAGAGAGAGGACCTAATCAGGAGAAGGCAGCAGGGTATTGCTAATAACGACTAAAAATAAAAATAACGACTAAAACTGCGGTTGCCTACCCGATTGCCAAGTGTGGAAATTATGGCAAATATCCTCCCCTACGAGGCAATCTAAAGGGGAGGCTTATGTTTAGTAGTGGACTTTAATAGGCTCTAGCGGTAACGGATACTTAATGCGACTTCAAATTTTCAATTTTTAACGTAGTCATATTCAGTAGTCGTACGTAGTCACAGTTTAACATAGTCCATCAGATGGTAAGTGCATGCTGTGGCCTATAGACTTCTAAAAATGAAGGTGCCATGTCATACATGAGGATAAATATAAAGGGTATAAAGAGCCGGTAAAATTACAGGCTGGGAGACATTCCATCTAAGTCCACAGAGGGGACAACGAATCTGTAGCCTCGCTTGTTTGAAGTTGGTTACAGGTGTCCTACGAAAAATTTACATAATATAATACATAAACAATCACGCCTGTCACCCAGAGGGTAGGCAGAGACTACAGACTTCCATTTAGCACGATCCCGACGTACCTCTCTCGCTTCTTCCACATCCATATACAAACGCATACATGCTCGTCGGTTAAGAGTGCTTTTAATTTGTCCCATTTTTAATATATCGCCAATTTGGTTGACAAACTTTCGCCTCGGATGTCCCTTTCCGTCGTTTCCATTCACTTCTGCAAAATATATTTGCTTTGTCGGTCGACCGAGCTTACCTCAACTGCACTACGGGAGAAAGTTGGGGGAGGGAAGCACCACGCCACTCTAAGTAGTATAGTATCGATCTTATAGCTCCTCTACACGACGGGCCAGTGCTGGCCCAGCAAGATAACCATGCGATGGTTGAAACGCAACTACACGATGGCGACATTCAGTTGTGTTTGAAACGTTTTTCTAGATGGAGGTGGAAGAATAAGCCGCTGCGGCAATATATCTATACAACACGTACTTAATCTGCACAAGAGTTAGAGTTATCAAAAAGAAAAGGCGTAGAAAAAGATGATGGATGTTATCTATCTATCGCAATATAACTAAATATGTTCTAAGTCAATTTAGTTTTCTTAAAAAATAATTAAATAATTATAATTAATAATTTAATAAATAATTATACTAACGGCTTCTTTTGTCCCTTAACTATGTGCATATCAATATTTGATAATTAACCTACGTTCACATAATAAATTAACTAGTAAATTGTTATTTTAAAATCCTTGTAAAATACAATACTTATAATCATTTTCAAAGAAGATTATAAGTGAGAAAGCAAATTTTTAGTGAGAACAACAATGAACTAAAAAGTAGCGACAAATACTGTTTCAGTCTTTATTGTCGAACTGAAGATTACTTACGGCTTCTGCAAATAATAAACTGCGCGAGGAACGATCTTGAGATACTTTTGTGCTCCCTTTGTGTATCTAAAAGGAATTATATAGATAATTTAAATAGAGAAAATTACCTAGAATTCCTCATAAACGATCTTCCATAGCTTTTAAACGAGGCCGAAATACCGATATTGGCAACGAGAAGACCAATGATCTTTCAGCAAGATGGTTGTCCAGCGTATTGAACTCTAACTATGCGAAAACATTTAAATAATTATTTCCAAGAGAACTGGATTGAAATCCAAAAATCTCAAAACTTCTCATCATCTTCTCATCTCAAAACAAAAAAAAATCTCTTAACTAAAAGAAATTTTAATTAAGCTAACAGATGGCTGAACGATGATCTTCGAACAGGGTAAGTATATAATTTAATACTTTTTTTTTAAACTAACTTGATAAACGAACTTTTAACTTTTTATACGTGGTAGAGCCATACTGCAGCTATATTAGTAGTATAGTTGTACCACGAATGGGTCGGCTCGACCAGGGAAGGACCACGCTCTCACAGAATACCAGCGTTAAATAGCAGCTTAATGTTACTTTGTTTCGTGAGGAGTAGAGAACCGGATACCCTTTTTACTGAAAATGAGGCATTCCATCTTAGTCTTAAAGGGTGACAACGCATCTGCATTTTAATTTGTAATCGAGGATAGATGCAGATGTCTATGGGCCGCAGCATCCACTTACCATCAGGTGGACTGTGTGCTCGCTTGTCACCCTATTCTATAAAAAAGCTAAGAGGCTACTGCAGTCCACGACACCTGCAGGAAAATTCAAGCAAATGTTATAAATGCGTTTTTACCCCTGATGAACATAGCATAAACATAGCATAAACACTCACGCCTGTCACCCAGAGGGGTTGGCAGAGACCACGGACTTCCATTTGACACTGATGAACATTAGGCTATAAATGCGTTTTCACCCTTGAGGACCATGTATATGCCATAGCCTCCGCTTACTATACTCTATGGACGAATACCGCAATTATACGACAAATACCGATTACTTCAAATACCGCTATCCCTCGGCAGTCAATTACAATAGAAAACATACAAAATTTGAAATACATACTTAAAATTTTCAGAATAACGTAACAGGACTAGCTAGTAGAATTACTTTTCTTTTGATTCGTAGGTAGTATAGCCATGTTGCAGCCACGTTATGGCTGTAGCACGAATAGCCCGGCTCAACCCGGAAGGACTACGCTTTTTCTTCTTATTTATTTTAATTACTTTACGAGTATATTTAATTTATACTTTCTAAATTGGAATCATTTTACCGGTAATGAGACATTCCATATCAGTCCTCATGAGTGAAACCGTTTTTACATTTTTGATTCTTAAAATCGAGGATGAATAAAGGTGTGTACGATCCACAGCATCCATTTGCTAACATGTAGACTATGTTCCCGTTTGCCATCCTTACATGAGCAATAATATTTTGAATACATTAAATGAAAATAAAGGATCATTAAATGAAACTAATTTTTACGGATTTTATCGCGTTTGATTTAACTTTTTAATTCCCGACGTTTCGGATGCTTTACAGCCACCCATGGTCACGGGAGGACTAAGATGTTTGAGGTCTGCATATACCGAATCAAAAATTAATATCAAAAACTGAAAGTAGCCGGGCTAACTATGACATCAGGATGTCTCAGTTCCACCCGTGATCATAAAAACGTCGGGAATTAAAAAGTTAAATCAAACGCGATAGAATACGTAAAAATTTGTTTCGTTTAAAATGTGTTGGGTTTGCGTATATAATAAAAAATCATTAACAAAGGTTTTAATAACCGTATTTTGAAATTTTAATGAATCGATCATCGCATAGCGCATTCACATAATTAGTTTGTCTGTGCCGTGTTGCACTGTGGTACGTCTGCAATCCAAAACTGAATCAAAAACATTGCAATATGAATTAATTCACAAACTTTGTCCTTTGTTTGCAAACGACTTACTGGTTATAGAAGCATTTACACAGTAACTACAGAAACTAAATTACACCGGTTCACAATGAAAGTAAATATCTTAAATGTTTTTTCATTTTAAGTTACAAACTTACCCATTATGTTAATTTTCTTTGAATAATATTACTCTAAAGGGATTTCCCTATATTTTGATATATTTTTTTTGATTTGGGATATTTTGTTCCAGAAATAGTTTTTTGCACACTTTTGGCACTGCAGTACGGCTGGTAAGGGAAAACGTAACGTTTAAAATAAAGGAACCCTGCATTAGTAAGTTTGGCGACATTATTTACCGTTACCGTTATAGGCTATTAAAGTCCAGTACTGAACATAGGCCCCTCCTATAGGCCCCCTCCCCTCCTGCCTTATAGGTGGTATATACAATAGTTGTCATGTTTGGCAAGCGGGTCGGTACTCACAGTTTATCTGAATGTTGAAAATTAATCTCAATTAATCAACTTGTGAATATAGAATAACAATATTAATAATTAACATTATTACATTAAAAAAAAATCAACCATTTAACTGTGTACAATTGTAAGAAAAAAAAGAACATTCATCACATGTCACGTTGAAATTATCAGAGCAGACCTGAATGCCATCTAATGTCTTTTGCAAGATATCAATTGCCCACCTCCGGACGTGGACTTTTAAGAACAGCATTTCTCTTCAGACTGTATAGTTCGCAGTAGTAATGATATTTCTCCACAAGCTTCTTGATGAGCCGTTTTCAAATCCACTGCAAGACGTTGTGAAATTTCGTTTTTGATATTCTATGATCGATTTTATTTTAATAAACTTATGACAAAAGCGCTGATTTCAAGACGTTAAGTAGGTGAAAAAATATTACTATTGACCATCACATTTAAAGCCGTGTAAGTTTCAATTTTTATGTCAACAATATGAAATTGAAAAATCTAACGTTGTAGAGTCACGCTACATCTATATTATTATGGTTGTAGTACGAATGGGTCGACTCAAATGGGAAAGGACCGTGATCTCACAGAATAGCAGCGTAAAAGGCAGCATAATTCTGCTGTGTTTCGTATTGTGATTGTGGAGAACTGGAGACCCGTTTAATGGAAACGACGCATTTTATCTTTGACCTCAGAGGTAATAACGCATATGAATTTTAATTCTTTATCTATCAAAGTCGTGTCTGTAATTCTAATATTTTCTGAAAAAAAAAACAAGTCCAGGGGATTAAATAAAAGGCACTGAAGCCAAATTAGTGGTTTTTAGAATTTTTGCCTGTCAGTCTGTGTGTGTATTAAACCCGGGTAAAGTAGCCTATAAGTAGATCCGGGACCCGGATCTACTTATAGGCTACTTTTATATGATTACAGAACTTCAAAAAAGGAGGGTTAAGTATTTCCATGCCTTTAGATGTTAATTTATATTTTATTCGATTGATGCGTTTTATTAACATAAATAAAATGTTTATAAATAGAGTCCAAAATTAGTTTTAACCGTTGTGTAATAAATTGAACTACGCCCACAATCTACGATATTATTGTTGTATTCACTTTTTCAAGACAGTGCCATCTAACATAAAATACATAAAGTAGCGACATATTGTCTCATTTGCCATTATAAAGTAATTTAATTTAATTTATAATTGATTTGAAAATTCTAATGAACATTTTTTAGTTTTTGTTATTTCATTTTAGTAGGTATAAATAAATTTTATAGTAACCAATTACTACTTAAATAGATATTAGTGACATCTATCGAAAGTCATAAAATTAAGGATGATTCTAAATTTAATTTCTTATCTATAAAAAAGTTTTAGTAGGTATTCGTTTTTTTATGTATAAATAAACTGATAAAAATTGCAATTAGTATGTACATACAACTTTTATTATCCTTACAGTTTAAATAAAAAGAGTTTTATATATGTATTGGTCAGATCTAAGAATTTATAATATCATAAATTAATCGATTATTGAAAGTGAAATTGCGGTATTTCATAAAATTTAACAGTGTTTGTTGACTATATCATGATATAGCTTGACCAAATCAATGAATAGAGATTGTTTGGCAACATTAACAACTAAACAGGACATTGCTTTTTCTATATGTAATTGTTAAATCGTAAATTAATTTCATTACACAACGCTAGCGGCGCTGATTGAGTATATTTGATAAAAGCAGAATTTATGCCAAATGTATGTATTGTATCAATGTAAGCGTCTTTGTTGTACGATAGAGCTACTCCAGTCGCACCTCAACTTGAGTCTGAGTACTAGAGGGTAAAGTTTTGGTTGTCATAGTCTATAGCGCTATCTACTTACTGTTTAATAAACTAATAATAAGTACGTAACTGGTCAAATTAAACAAAATTCTATTAAATATGTGTATGTACTTATTGTTGCAGCATCAAAAATTTTCGGACCGGTATATATATTGTGGCCACTATTTGCATGTTTTATCATAATTGTCAATTTTAGCAAAATTACTAACAAAACTGTGTACACAAAACTTTGATTAAGAGAGAAGGTCTTTAGTTGAATATGTTGTGTGTCTATCGGCATATCAATATTTCAACAATTTCTTTTTATATCAAGTCCGTTAAAAGAAATTGAAAATTAAATGGTCTATGAGATTCATATCCATAATTGTTGGAATAGTTCATGACACCGTTGATGCAACCCTTTTTACTTTTAATAAGATTTATAAAGGAATGCTTCGTTGGTTTGGTCATGTAGAAAGAATGAATGAGGAAAGACTGACAAAGCAAATATATATTGCAGAAGTGAATGGAAAAGTCCGAAAAGGGATGTGCTAGGCGAAATTTTGTGGAACAAATTGGCGATATATTAAAAATGGGCCAAATTAAGAGTATCCTTAACCGACGGGCATGTATGCGTAGGTATATGGATGTAGAGGAGGCGAGAGAGGTATGTCAGGATCGTGCTAAATGGAAGTCTGTAGTCTCCGTCTCTGGGTGACAGGCGTGGTTGTTTATTTTAATGAGGTTTATAAGGAAGTTTGTCATATAAGATAGCTTTCATATTTTCGGACATAACTATTGAAAATTTTGTGACAGTCCCGGTTGCATAGCTCACATAAATATTTAGGAAATCATTTTTAGGTATAGGTATGTGAAGTCGGGCATCCAGCGTTGGATTCAATTTAACCAACTCCTTTTTGACCACAACTTGCTATGACCTGTGCCCAGTAGTGGGATTTATTTAGGCTCATACTTTTTAACATTAATAGGGCCTTCCACTGCTGATCACAGGCTTCCCTCATTGTATGACAAATAGACCGGCTATTTGCGGTAGTATTCACGCTTGGCAACTGGATCGGCAACCGCAGTTCTTTATTACTTTGTGCTGTTATCGAGAAGATGCTACCCGTCTCCTGTTTCAGTTTCCCTCTGTCTTCTCTTAAGACACCCACGGGACGAAATGAGCTAGTGGTTTCTTTTTCGCCGCCTCTACATGGATAAAATATTATTTCTACTCCCGTTCATCAATCGGATTTCCAATAGTTAATAAAGTTAATAAAGCTGGATATTTGCCATAGTAGCCACGCTTGGCATGCAAGTTGCCAGCTGCATATTTTTTATATTTTGAGCTATGATCAGGAAGACGCTGCTGCCCATCGTATGTAGACTCCTACTGCTGTTCATGAATTTAGTTCTTCTCACACAATCTCCGTGAATAGAACTACATTTATGAATTATTTTCATGTCTACTCGAACGTAAGAAAATACTGGCATGTGGTGCTTATCAACATTCAATGGGAACAATATTAATAAAGACCATGAAAGTATACCTTATTTTATCAAGACTATATCAACTTTAATAATGAACATTATGTAAATAACGCATTTCCGATTCCAGGACAATTTTCAATAAATAGAGACACATCGGAAGTCCGATATAAAAAAATGTTGCTTGACGTATGATATTTATGTGATTCTGATAAAGTAACTTATGTGTTCCAGCAGCCTATATTATTGGCAATATAGACACAGATACATTGGTGTCTCTACAAGTGATCCATTTTAGTACGAAATAGCATTATCGATGTTTCTAAATTCAAGCCCACGCGAGCGAAGCCGCGGGTAAAAAGTTAGTTTGGGAATAAATGTAGATGTCTATGAGCCACAGCATCCACTTACTATCAGGTTGTTTTTGTACTCGTTTATCACAGAGCTAGTGTACGGCTTTTTTCCGAATCGACTAAAACTAAGTTTTGTGTAGGTAATTTAATTAAATTAAATTAAAAAAAGTGAGATATCTAAATTCCTTTTTACTCCGTGCTTGAATGCATTAAGCAGTTGGCAGGCATCTGACAAGTGACAAATGGACTGTATATAAAATCTATTTTGTCCACAGCCTTTATAGAGAAATTGTTCCGTTAATTGCCTTTGTTAAGGTACTGTTTCCTTGTGAAATGATGATTTAGCACATAGTTTTGATATTTTTGTACACAAGGAAAATATTATTATAATTTTCTGTGCTATTCAAGGATGTCATTTTTAATTATTTTGTGCAATGGTAAAACGTACAATATTTTTGTGTTATTTACATTGCATTATTTAATTTTTCTTGTATTTTTTTAGAAACTTCGAGATATAAGTATGGTATACGGGTAAGAGAGAAAAAAATGTAACTAACAATTTCAGTAAAGTGTTAGTATTTTGGTATGGAACCTACGAGTATTTCATTTTTATTACTTGTGTTAATAAACCTATATTAACCCAAATGAGGTTTCGTAGATGACTACTACTAAAGGGTTTTAGGGGTAGGTAAAATGATTTTAGTTTCGTAGTATCGAACGGTCATGGCACCACGCTAGGCAGGTCTCTTGATGGACACAAAGCCTATTCTCTCGCACTGATACTGCTGTTGTTTCTCATCTCCAACCTATTAAAGAATTCATCATTTTGAGTTCATTTTCTGTCAACGCCAAAATTTCACCCGTCAATTTTGAAATAAGTGATCGCAATCATGCTGTTTATAAACGTTTTTTATTAATTCTTTTGTTAACACACTGTATTGTAAATTTCAGTTTAAAAAAAGACGTGTGGCACTCGGGGACTGCCGCGGTAAAGCTATTGCATAGCATTTTGTATCAACTTATGAAATTATAATTATTTATTTATTTTATTTATGCAGTATTTCTTTTTCTTTGATATTAATTCAAGTTACTTTGATTAATCCAATCAAATTCAACCAGATTTAACCGAACCCGCGTTATAACGAACTCACTATTTGTGAAAAATACTGTATCACCGGACCGCTTCGCAAAAAAACTCAGGTTCGCGCAGTACATACGTCAGGGCGGCCGTACGGCAATTATATTAACAAGACGCGCAACTACTCAGTTCCACGCTCCACGGCAAGATTTGTCACTTATTACTTATTGTCCAATTAATTGTCTTTAAGTTCAAATGGCACGCTCTATTAACATAAGTCTAAGACAAAACAAGGAGACTTTCAATATATGAACAACCCGGCTTCGCGCAAAAACTCGCGACCCCTATAATGCGACCGGAGAACGTCATCGGCGCAGGCGCCGCGTGCCTAGCTAGGAGCGCGCCCTAGCGGCGGGCCGGGTGCAGCCCGGCCCCGCCGCCTGCTCCCTAGCTCGGCTCGATGCAAACAGGGGTGACTAAAGATGGGCGAAACTGTTATATTTTCCTAATTCGTTATGTTGTTGTAATATATTTTTCTAACTGTTGTTTTAAACTGTTATAATATATTATAACAGTTTTAAATATTACATTGTACACGCAGTTAGTTCAGTTCAGTCGTCGGCTGTGTTCGCGTTTTGTTGTATGTTGTTATAACGATTATAAATATTACGATGAAAGATTATTACGATTATAAATATTAGATGATTATAAGTATTATATGAAGACAAAAAATATTTTTAATTTGTATCAGCATCAATTAAGTGTTTCGTGTTTTAAAGAGAATCATTTAAAATATTTATGTTAAGTTCAATGAACTTCCCTTCCTACTTTTTATAGGCTTAAGGATGTCTGAATGTATGCTAAGCTGTGTAATTATTGTATCTGTTATAATTATTTACTCATATTTTCAAAAAATTTACTTTTTTAATTAAATAATTAATTTTTAAAAGAAATAAATAACTCATTCAGGCGTAGTTAGAAGCTCATTGATGTTACGTCATTTTGATTGAATTTTTACATTAGTTACACTGTGGTCAAAGTTTTAGTTATCTACAATTATTTACATTTTTTTCAGTTAATATTCAAAAATATAATTTGGTTTACTTTTGACGACGTACTTAAGTCTTTTGCGTCTATCCGATATTAAATCCGAACGACAAAACTCTTCATACACTCCTACGTGTCTTTGCTTAAGGTGAAGCTTTAAATTTGTAATTGTACTTTAAAAAAAATTGTTTTGCAATAATTGCACACTGGTTTTATTTTCGTCCACACTTTGGACTATAAAATAGTTCCAAATGGCTGCGCTACGCTGGCGTGACATTATTATACACTTTTACATACAACACGTAAAATCCTATCTATATTACACTAAATATTTAAAATTACTTTAGGAATAAAACTTAACGAAAAATAAACAAAAATAACAATAGCTTTTTCACGTAATATGGGGACCTGCTATCAAAACATTACGTATATAATTTAACAGATAACAGTGTCATTGTCATCTCAGCTAGACAGCTAACTGAACACTAAACTGATATAATATATATTACAACAGCCAAATTAAATAACAGGCACAACAGGCAACTAATGAAGGAAATAATATATTTTTGTTTACCGTTATAATTTAGTGTCAGTAAAATAAGCTCTTATTAAGTTAGCTTAGAGTTCAAATAAGTGTAAGCTATACGCAATCCTTATGGCATAGTGAATGTAGGTAGTATTTTATTGACTCCCATTGTCTCGTGAGACGCGACGGTTGGACCGTAAACGTAAACAGATGACGCTTTCTAACGATAATGAATATAATATTATAAAAGATTAAAAATATATAATGAAATATATTATCTGTTGTATGTTATAACGCCCAACTTTAGGGGTGACCGACCGCGCGCACAAATGCAGCTAGCCTCCCCCTCCCGCACCTCACTAATCATCGCTTCACACCGCTTGAGATAAGACGATCTACTATCAAGCGCTAACAAACCCCCGTCGCGGCCATAAGGACCTATGTCCGCGAGTAAATTGGCAATTAGAAGACGCTTTGTTGGTTTTTACAAAAACGATCAACTGGGCAAATGATATCTGGCCCTTTGCTTTGTGAAAAAGCATTACAGTTAAATAAAAAATTAGGTGACGGCGGCTCGTTTGTCGCAAGTAACGGATGGTTATATAGATTTATATCTCTTCATGGAATTTAATCAATGTTTATTAAAAAATAATAATTTCTTAATAAACATTGATTTTCGTTGAAATTGTTGTTTTTAATAAACACATAACATTATGTATGTACATATGTACTACAAATGCACAAAACCCGCTTTTCTTCATACATTCGATCATCCGGATTTTCAATTATCTGAATTCCTAACGGCAACAATTAGTCCGGTTAATCGAGTATATATATACATATTGAGAATCTAAATTGAGAATTTAAACTATACGCGTGTGTGTGTTTGTGTATATATAAAGAGGGCTACTTTTAATATCGCTCATTTTAATATCAAAAATTTAGGTTATCTTTATAGCAGTATTATATTTTCAATTCAAAATTAGTACTGCATTTGTGATAATAATAAAATGTAGGTATGTATATAGAGTACTCTCTCATTTTCTTTCACTAATTTTTCGTGACTTTCTTCATTAAGTTGGCACAAGTCGCGGGCTCGAACTCATTGCTGGGCGCGGCCAAAAAGCACGTTGTCTCACCTGGCATCGTGCCCGACAGAGATAGTATCAGTGAAGAGCAGTTAGAACGCACGTCTTGTTCGTACGGCGTTCCGAACCGTTAGAACAAAAACGAAGTTACACGAACACGATGCACACATACATACCACCCTATTCTGTGCCGCTCGACGCTTGCTGAGAAATTAGCAGTACCTACCTACAAACTCGTACTAAATTATTAGGTGCTGCGTTATCGCTTAATACTATACCTCTATGGCTCTATAGATACCTAATATAGATTGCTTATTTTATTATGTTTTGTTTTCCCCCGGGTGGTCATGCAGCGATCACTCACAAGAGTACACGACGCCGAAGCATGAACTGGAACAGTCATCGCAGTTTATATCCGTACTAGCTGTTGCCAGCGGCTTCAAACACGTGAACTCGAAAATTATCCCACAGGAATGAAATACCTGAATAAACGGTATCAAATCTGTTATTCCAGACCAGGTATAACCTATCTCTGAGCTAAATATCATCCAGATCCCTTCAGCTGTGATTGAGTAATATACATCTATCCATCCAAACTTTCGCATTTATAATATTTAGATAATAATTGTAATTAGTTCTGCCTATCTATAAATTGTCTTCAAAAATACTTACCTGTCTTCTTACTTTGTTTTATATACACACAATATCACTAGATGTAAACACATGTTTTTATCAAGACAAGTGACCCGTCAAGACTGTTTCCTTAGTACCAACGTACTTAGGCAGGTAGGTAGGCAGTTTAGGTTTTAGTTTCCACGACGCAGCGATAGTTTACCAAATTTTGTTGTATAGGTTGTGGGTATCTAGGTAATAACAGTAGGTAGACTACCTATCCACCGTCCACGCCGCGCAAGTGATTCTCGTCCCACCTGTCCGCGCAGTAACTTTTTTTTACGACCGTGCGAGACTGTCGCAACAAAAACGATTACTACCGAAAAACTAAATAGGTACCTACCTAACATTCAAATAAAAATATTCTCAAAAAGCTCAACGAATTCAGAATTTAATTTTGTTAAAAGAAAATTGGTCAAATAAAAAATAAAGGATGAAAATAAAGCATATGGGAATATAAAAATAAATCGTATTTATTTGTTACTTATTTCGAGTTTTACAAGAAAAGTATAATATTTACTGGAGACAATTATTTTATTATTATAATAGTACATGATATTCCCTTTAAAATGACACCAATATGAATAATATCTTATATCTATATCTACAAATAAATAAAGTAGAAGTGTCTCTTTGTAATGTTAAAATAACAGCTTTTTAATAAATGCATATGAAAGTACTATTTTTGTCTGTCTGTCGGTCTGTCTGTCTGCCTGTTTGTTCCAGCTAATCTCCGAAATAGCTGGATCTATTTTGACGGAACTTTCACTGGCAGATAGCTGATGATATAAGGAATAACTTGAACTACTTTAAAAAAAATTAAAACCCATGAAATCCATATTCCACGCGGGCGAGATCGCAGGGGAAAAACTAGTACTCAATATAGATAAATGTATAATTATTTTTATTTATTTATTATTTTAATAAATAAATAAAAATAAGTATTAATAATTTCTAGACACATCTCAACAGATATTTCGTTTATAAATTGCTATCAATATTGAAGCATTCTTTTATATTTAGCATCCATTTAACACAAAGCTGATAGGAATACTTTTAAACAACATAATATAATCAATAAACGATAATCGCGTATAGTGAATATCGAGGTAAATTATTATATGTAAAGTTCCTAACCAGTACACAAACAAAAATGGCGAAATATCATTTTCAGATTTTTTTCTGTATAGTTATTTGTTACAGAGTACACAGATAAAATTCACTCTCACAGATGACAAATTTCAAACACCACAATCTCTATTTTTTTACTCTGCTATCTTCAGCGCTGTACACGAACGGAACGGTGTCGTTGAGAGCCGTGGTAGCTCACATGGTTAGCGCTCGTTATAGGTATCACAGTACGGGAGCAACCCGGGTTTGATCCCCACACACTGTTCGTGCTGATTTAGCTATCAGTTGGAAAGTCTGTTTTTCTGGGCCGTTTTGTTTTGTTACACTGACATCTCGCAAGTCACCTAGGGACCTAGGAGGTTGTCGGTTGCTTATTTTTTATTTTTCTTTAAAATTTTCGTCGGTAAAATAACATATTTATAAAAGTAAAAAAAAGCAAAGTTACAGCCTATATACGTCCCACTGCTGGGCACAGGCCTCCTCTAATTTCTGAGAGGGTTTTAAGGCAAGGAAATGTCCGCCAAGCTGCCTCAATGCGTGTTGACGAACTTCACATTTCTTCGAAATATATATTTTTTAATTTCTCAGACATGCGCTACCAGCATGCGACGACGCGGCCCGCGCCTTGCCGCCACTTGCGTTTGCCGCGCTTTGTATCGTCACAGAGTGGCGAAATCACAGTAATATAGGTATTTTATAAACAGCACCTGTCTAATATTATGAAATATGTAGATAAAACTTACCTTGATAAATGTATACCCTTTTGTTTGTAATATTTTTTTAGATCTCTCTTCAATCGTTTCTGCTTATTCTCCATGTTTTACAAACTAAACTTAAACATTAATAAAACTGTACAATTAATATAACTATAAAACACTACTATTAAATAAGAATCAGAAAATACCTACTCCACTATTAACAAAATTAAATTTTTGCAGTAATATTTTACGATTTTATTTCGTAGTGCTGAGCTCTCGCAACGCGGCATACGTCCACCTAGCAACACGATGCGCCCCGCACTGAATTCGTGGACGAATGCGGGGGTGATATAGACGCAGTATTTAATCGGGACGCATTTTTAATTTATTATCATAAAAATAATACATATTTCTAAAAAGTAACCAAACCAAATTATTTTATTTTGTATTGCAAAGCAATTTGCAATTTGCAAATTGCAAAAATATTTTTTTATATTCCTTTGATAAACAATGAAGGAGTAAAGTGGTTTCATCTCAACGATTTGGAGGTGATTTGGGTATTTTTTTGTTTATTATGTGACACAGATAGAAAAATTATGGCTAAACCAAATTACGTATCAGATCATGTAGATTACTAGCTATTTTTTTCATATGTAATTTCTCTGTAAGTGTCGACGAAAAGTTGGTTCATCTGCACGCTTTTTTCAAGCTTTTTGCGAGAGAGCAGCCTTAATAATAAAAGCACTTTATTCATTCATATTCAAAATTTCAAAACACTTTATACACAAACACCGTGTCGAAGACTGAGGAAAAGAAACGACGTTAGACCATCGTTAGACAATGCACGGCCTTCAAGCCACACCTTCGTGCCCGTCGGAGAGCGTGAGGTTTTTTCGTTACGAAATTTCTGGATTTTCCCGCACTCAAGGCCCGCGATAGAAGCTATGCAATAGCTTAAAAAGTCCCGCTGGTTTTCTGGTTGGTTCTTCCCAGGACCAAAGTTTTTTCCGAACCAGCGATAAATTTCAAAAGTGACCTTCGAATAAGTACTATCTATAATCTATATTCAATAAAAAAGTTAGTTTCTGTTTCTGTTACACAACGTAATCATGAACATAGATAAACACAACCGCTCGAACACACAAACAAACACCATCAGACAAACTTGTGTCTGAAGTTCAGTCTTTGCTGCACAGAGTCTCAGATTGGGGGCGACTAAATGTAGTCCAGTTTAACCCCCAGAAGACAGAAGTTTGCGCGTTAAACGCTAAAAAGAATCTCTTTGTCGTATCTCCCCAGTTTCAAGACACTCCCCTTGTTGCCTTAGCCAGTATCGGTATCCTCGGCGTCGATATATCAAGTGACGTGCAGTTTCGTGGTCACTTGGAAGAGAAGGCCAAATTGGCTTCTAAAAAGCTTGGCGTACTCATTAGAGCGGGACAGTATTTCATGCCGGCACACCGCCTTCAATTTTACAAAGCGCAGGTTCGGCCGCACATGGAATACTGTTCCCATCTCTGGGCTGGGCCCCATCAGTCGTATCCAGCGTAGAGCGGCTCGATTCACTGGCGCTGCGAAGAGATGTTGCATCTCTTTGCATTTTCTTTCGCATATACCATGGGGAGCGCTCTGAGAAATTGTTCGGATTAATCCCAGCCGTCAAATTTCGTGAACACACTACGCGGCAAACGTCCCGATAACATCCACACCATCTGGATGCTTGGCGGTCCACCACTGTACGTTTCACAAAGAGTTTTCTTCCGCGTACTACCTCTCTGTGGAATAGTTTACCACCGGCAATTTTTTCGGACCGATACGACCTGGGGACGTTCAAGAAATGAGCTTACTCCTTTCTAAAAGGCCGGCAACGCACCTGCAATTTCCCTGGTGTTGCGATTGAACATGGGCGGCGGTAGGCACTTAACATCAGGTGAGCCGCATGCTCGTTTGCCCCCTCTTCTATAAAAAAATCTCATAACAAAAAGCCTTAGACTATAGAGTTTAACTACTACCTTCACAAGATGGGTTAATTAAGCCATCTTAACGTACATAGTAGAACTGTCTTTACTAAATAAAGTTGAAGAGATAGACGAACTAGAAACTCACCTAACGGTAAGTGGCTATGTAGTCCATTGACACCTGTAGCCGACTAAAACCGTCACAAGCTGACCGAGCCAATAAACGTGAAATAATAACTTTTGTCTTATCTTCGTTTAGTATGCTAGTATGAATAACACCTTTTTTCGGTGGAATGAACTGACAATCTCAACCAATAATTAACTTCCTGTTTTTGACATCTTTGACCGGTCACGAACGATCCATACAGAATCTCCTGAGTGGATCCTCAGCTTCCTTCAAGCAGTTTAATTAAAATCGCTATTTGTACGGCGTACTATAGATCCCCGCATTGTTAGTTAACACCAGTACTCTGTGAATGCTATTAATTACTTTTTACTCGTCCGTCGTCGTCGTTGGTCCTGCGCCTTATTTTTTTCTGATAATTCGTTTGTCTTTTTATTGTTACAGAAAAATTTAATGAAATAAAATGGACGACTAATAAGTGATACCACAAAGTGAACAGGGATGTGTTGACACTGAACTTATATAGGTGGAGTGCTGGGTTGATATAGGCATCAAAGTCTGTTTAAAGGAACTACAGTGCTTGTGTTAGGATCATTGAGGCCTCCTGGGACTGATTTAGCATCCAGAAAGGTATCAGACAGGGATAAGATGGAACGCCTAGTTTCCAGTAAAAGGGTCTCCGATTCTGATACACTCACCATACGAAAGAGCAATGTTACAGTGCTATTTTGTATGGTACATCTTGGGGTGGATTTGACAATAGCTCGTCAAGAAGTTTGTGGAAAAATATAGTAACTACTGCGGACCAAACAGTCTGAAGAGAAATGATGTTTTTGAAGGTACACGTCCTGAGATAATCGATATTCTGCAGGAGATATCAGATTTTCACAAGATCAAAGGGCAAAAGTACAAGAACTACATGCTCTAATTTTGGCAAACAGGTCTGTTAAGATCTATACAGCATGGCATGAGATATATGTACTGATTAAAATTGTACGTAGTTAAATCTGTTGATCTTTTATGAATGTTGCAATAATGTTATTTATCAATTTTATTATCCTGTAGTCGCCAACTTATTCTTTCTAGGTTTCTTAAATAGACATTTAATAAAGCAATATTTACAATAATTTTCTTTTCAAGCTGGACTAAAATACGCTTACACAAGCGTTAAAGTAACTTTTAAGGATTACTCGCTGTAATTAAGGGACAATAAATAAGTTCGCCACACTTATGTCCGTAGTACGAAAATGGCTACTTACTAATGTCTGGTTTCTATTATTGTAAAATGTTTTGTTTTCTCTTACGATCTGTGATGCAGTGCCTAAATTATACAAAAAAAATATTTATGAACCACCAATAAACTACCAATTTAACAACATACAAATGATTAACACGTTGACTGCGAAACGAGGCTTAAAACAGCTCGTCCGTGTCTCGTCGTTATAGCGGTAAGGAAAAACTTAAACTTCTCTGTCGTGCGAGAGGCGTAATTTCCGTTTGCTTCAGTCTAGGAAAGAGATAACTATATATCTGAGATGTGCTATTGTTGCCTAGTTTTTTGGTATGTCTACCTTAATACCAGATTTTTTAGGCCTCGTACCGCACTGAATAAATTAAAGTTTAAAACAGTGCGTTACGAGGTTGCGAACACCTAGTACCCCGCGCACCTCGTACCGCACCCTACGCTAGCTTTACACGGTTAGTGTTGTGTAACACGTTGAACGCTGTAACCGCGACGATATAATAAGATTTCGAAACGTTGCCGAAGAAAGTTAATTAATAATATTATTGATGATGAAGAGGAATTGGGTAGTAAATCTAATTCTAAATTAACGATATTTGAAAAACAGGTAAGTTTCCAATCAATATTTACAAATTATACTCAGTCTAAGTGAAATAATTATGTAGGAATACGAGTATAACAAATAAATTCAACTGACAAAAGCAAAACACACACAGGCCGTAACGATCCCATACTTATGTATAGAAATGCTCCAATAAATCGCTACACCTAATCAACCCGCTTCAAAAATACACTATCAGTTTTTTTTTTCAGAACCCGCTCCAAACAATCCATATCATCTCGAAAAAGGATCAAAGAAAATGAGATGTGTAGGATGCTACGAAAAACTTCGCACCTTCTTATCAAGTCGTGAGGCTGACAAAATAGCAAAGAAAATTTTCACAGAATGTATCGGTTGCAAAAATATTGTTGTTTGCCCTGTTTTAATAAAAAACATCCATAAGTACAATTAAATAAAATCGATATTTTTTTCCCATCACTAAACAATATGAATAACTGCCCTTTTTCAGTGCGATATGGGGTACATAAGACCCCACATTTTTTTTAATAGAAGAGGAGGCAAACGAGCATGCGGCTTACCTGATGTTAAGTGATTACCGCCGCCCATAATGAACCGCAACGCCAGGGGAATTGCAGGTGCGTTGCCGGCCCTTTAGAAAGGAGTAAGCTCTTTTCTTGAAGGTCCCCAGGTCGTATCGGTCCGGAAAAATCGCCGTTGGTAAACTATTCCACAGAAAGGTTGTACGCGGAAGAAAACTCTTTTTGAAACGTACAGTGGTGGGCCGCCAAGCATCTAGATGGTGTGGATGGTATCTTGACGTTTGCCGCGTAGTGCGTTCACGAAATTTGGCGGCTGGGATTAATCCGAACAATTCCTCCAAGGTATATGCGAAAGAAAATGCATAGAGATGCAACATCTCTTCGCAATGCCAGTGAATCGAACAGATCGGAAAGCACTCGGTCGTCGACGATTCGAGCCGCTCTGCGCTGGATGCGGTCAAGTGGAAGGTGCTGGTACTGGGGAGCCCCTGCCCAGAGATGGGAACAGTATTCCATGTGCGGCCGAACCTGCGCCTTTTAAAGTTGCAGGCGGTGTGCCAGCATGAAATACTGTCCCGCTCTGCTGAGCACGCCAAGCTTTTTAGAGGCCAATTTGGCCTTCCCTTCCAAGTGACCACGAAACTGCACGTCACTCGATATGTCGACGCCGAGGATTCTAATACTGGCTGATGCAACAAGGGGAGTGCCTTGAAACTGGGGGGATACGACAAAGGGGTTCTTTTTAGCGGTTAACGCGCAAACTTGTGTCTTCTGGGGGTTAAACTGGACTAGATTTAGTCGCCCCCAATCCGAGAGTCTGTTCAGCAAAGACTCGACTTCAGACACAAGTTTATTCCGGCACTCGGAGACGTTTTCCCGAGAAATATTGGCTCGACCGGTGTAAAGAGCATCACCAGTGCTGTCATCTGCATAGCAATGAATGTTACGGGTTTGCAACATATCATTGATATGCAGAAGAAACAGCGTTGGCGATAGCACGCAGCCCTGTGGAACACCAGCATTAATAGGCTTGCAATCGGAGCTTGCACCGTCAACAACGACCTTGATGCTCCGATCTGCATGAAAGCCGGTGATCCAATCGCACAATTTCCCGGGAAGCCCATAGGAAGGGAGCTTCGAAAGAAGCGCTTTGTGCCAAACCCGATCGAAGGCCTTCGCAATGTCCAAACTAACGGCCAATGCCTCCCCCTTGGACTCTACTGCCTCCGCCCATCTGTGAGTTAGGTAGACCAGAAGATCACAAGCTGACCGACCACGGCGAAAACCGTATTGGCGGTCACGAATCAGCTGGTGATCCTCAAGGTACCTCATGAGCTGGCAGTTTACAATGGACTCCATTGTTTTGGAGAACAAGGAGGTGATGGCGATTGGCCGGTAGTTGGACGGGTCTGAGCGTTCGCCTTTTTTAGGGATCGGGTGGACGAAAGCCGTCTTCCATGATTTTGGGACTACGCCTAGGGAGTAGGAGTACCGGAAAAGACGCGTTAAAACCGGTGCCAACTCTGGAGCACACGTCCTCAGCACAATTGGGGGGATTCCGTCAGGCCCAATCAACTTGTGGATGTCCAGGGAGAGGAGTGCTTTGCGACCCGAGCGCTGTGTGAACTGCATTTCCGGCATGGAGCACTCACACCACGGGATGGTCGGCGGCGTACTCCCCCCGTCATCGAGAGTCGAGTTAGACGCAAAGAAAGAGCCTAGAAGATCGGCTTTCTCCTTTGCGGTATGGGCCAGTGAGTCGTCCTCCCTGTGCAGAGATGGAAGAGATGGCTGACAGAAATTCCCCTGGACAGCCTTGGCGAGAGACCAGAATGCACGGGTTCCAGAAGGAAGGCGAACTAGTTTCTCGCCAATTCTGCCTATGTGCTCTGACTTTGCCTTGGCAATGACTCTTTTGGAAGACCTAGAGGCGGAATTATACTCCTTTTTTTAGAGCGCTGGTATTTACATCCCGGGACGCTGATGCGTCAGCCCAGGCCCAGTAGCACTCCTGCTTATAGCATGATGCTATTTTACAGGAGCGACCAAACCATGGCTGAGATTTGCCTCCAATTGGCACCACAGAGGAAGGAATAAAAAGTTCCATACCCTGAAGTACCACATCAGCGACAGAATCCGCAACAACGTTGGGATCGTCCGGCGAGAAGCAAACCCGCCCCCAAGGGTAGGATGTAAAGAAAGACCGCATCCCATCCCAATCGGCTGACCTATAGTGCCAAACACGGCGGCAGCCTGCAGAATGCAACCGCGATTTCAGCGTGAGTGGCACCACACTCCGGAC
The DNA here is from genome assembly GCA_907164705.1 of Parnassius apollo. Lineage (NCBI taxonomy): Eukaryota > Metazoa > Arthropoda > Insecta > Lepidoptera > Papilionidae > Parnassius > Parnassius apollo. The sequence continues at coordinate 44,109 of CAJQZP010001400.1, forward strand.
AAGACAATGGTCCGAGGAGCCTAAAGGGGCGTCGACGGAAATCTGATATCCGTCCGGGTGAGAAGTCAGCAGAAGGTCCAACAGTGAAGGTGCATGATCCTCCACATCTGAAATCCGCGTAGGCGAAGTAACCAGTTGTGTCAGACCATATGCCAAGGCAAAATCACGAACAGATCTCCCCGCATGATCGGTTAAACGTGAACCAAGCCATTCGGCGTGATGGGCGTTAAAGTCGCCGAGGATCACGATCTCTGCAGAGGGGATCTGCTGTAGCAACGAATCTGCAGCCATTTGGACGTGGTCGAAGAGTCGGTCTGTTTCGGCATTACCGCTATGGGACCTATAAAGGCACCCGTAGACGCGCGGATGGTCGTCGCTGTCTACGCGTAGCCAAAGGATGGACAGGTCCGAACCTTCAAGTCTGCCGAGGCGTCGAGAACAGATGTCCTCTCTGACGTAAACGCAAACTCCAGCCCGAGGCACAAAGGAGTGTTCCAGTTTGTACCCCGGGTAGGATAGATATGAAACATCAGCCGGAGAGGACACCTGCGTCTCGGTCAGAAAGAGCAGAGCCGGCCCCGCCGTCTCGAGATGGTAGTGGACGGCGTTTAGTTTAGAGTGAAGTCCCCTGATATTGCAGAAATTCACGGACAGCGTGGCAGGGGTCGCCTTGGTCTTGTTGCTCCGTTTGCCCCGAGCAGTTGTAGTCTTGAGCGGAATTTCGCCCCCCCTCCAGAATACGCGGGGCAGCCTGAGCACCCACGCTCAGAAGTGGAGAAACATGGTCGTGGATGCTCAGCGAGGGATTCTCCAGGGGTGCTGGTACCCTCCTGGGGTAGTCTATCATTTAATTCCGTTACCATGTTGATGGGGGGGGGGATTTGCCTCCGGCCACCTGCACTCACCAGACGAAACGCGAAAGCAGAGCTTTCACTTCACGCCGGTATTCTGTGAGGTCGTGGTACCACCTCGGTTTGAGCCGGCCCATACGTGCAACAGCAAAGCTGCCGCGTGGTTCTACCACTGTAAACTACCTTTAGAATCTAAACTAAATAATCCGCCCACAGGCGGCGGCAGATTTAGGTTAATCAACTTACTCTTAATGATAATCGCGACAAAAAACAACACAAAAAACAAACCAAAAAAAAAGGATTTTTGTCTCATGTTGGCGTTGGGGTTTAAGTTTTATTAAGCCTCGTGCCGCTACAACTGTTGGTTCACAACGAGGTTTCAAACGTCTCGTAACGCAGTAATGGAAAGTACAGATAAATCAGTGCCGCGGGGAACGTGTTAAGAGTAGTTTTAAATTTAGTCATGAGATGACGGGTGCATAGTTTTTGATAAAAACTGTTTTTTCATGCATTTCGGATATAGTAAAACGGATCGTAATAAAGAAAGAAACGTGTCTTGAATATAGAAATCGCGTATAAGTGTGATTATGTTGAAAACCTAAATAATGTTAGTTGTGACTTAACAACCACAATCGTCAGCATATTCCAAAAGTTTTCTAGAAAATTATCTTGATAATATCGTTTATTTTAATATTGAATATCTTTTTGTAGTGGATGTAAACATATCCACAAGACATGAAGATGCTTGCATTTTAGTAATAATTTTTTCTATATACTTATTATTATTATTATTGCATATATTTTATTATTTATTGCATCCTTAACAAAAGAATACAAAGGGCGGACTTAATGTCTTGAGGCATTTTCTACCAGTCAATTCTCAATTTTATTTCAAATGGGCAGACACGGAGCGATCGTTTCCAATAAGAATCAAATGTTTCCTGCACACCATATATTATATTCATGAGTACCCGGATGACCGAGCTTTGCTCGTTTTTTTTTAAATTACATATAAATACAAATTACATACTGATGAATAATATTTTTTGATCTTATTGACATAATAGAAAAACTGAACTGGTTATTTGAATAAAAAATCATGAGTGCAATTAGTTTAATTAAAATTTTTGTATTTTTAAAAAATATTAAAAAAGGGCTCGAAGTAATAGATTTTCTCACAAAAGAAGGGAACTTGAAAAAAAAAGGAAAAAAAATCGGACCGAAGGCAGGGCGCGAACCAAGGCATTACGATTTCGCGACCGCTCGTCATCCACTTGAGTTATTACGATCATTTACACAGTGTCAAAATTTACCTTCTTATATTATAGCAGTTTTTTCATTGCCTGAAAACATGGACAAAAAATCCTAGCTAGATGGATTTATTGCCCCCAAAACTCCCTGGACACTAAATTTTATGAAAATCGTTGGAGCCGTTTCCGAGATTCCGATTAAGAATTGCTCGTTTAAAGATATAGGATATATTACTGTTCTTTGCGCTGAAGAAGAAATATTTCAAAAATTTAGGTTGCCCATAAAAACCCGATTGCTCCTAGAAATTTCGCTGCAATTTGTAGTGCCAGTTTTGTACATATTGAATCATAAAGTAATTAATCAACCGTGTAGTGGCTATGTGAGAATATCTACTAACTCATATCGTCCTGTAGGTATATGCGGTTACTTGCCTGCTAAGCGTGGAAAGTACAAAAAAATCTCCCCTATGGGACAATTTTTGGAAAGGCGGCGCCCGGATTCGCTTGGGTTGTATCTATTAAAGAGGCATCATGTAGATTTAAGACGGAATCCAATATAAAAATTACATAATTAATATAACAAAAATAAATAAAATTTAAAATGTTTATTTTTTAATTATTGACGTTATCACATACTTTACAACTGCATCTGTGTCAAAGACTCAGCCAACATTATTTTCACTATGCAGTGCTCCGTGCACCATGTTTTACCCTGGAGTCAATAGCAGTCGCAATCCAGATTATAACATGTTAAAATTGCTAGTGACGTTTGAACAACTGAAACTAGTCACTTCCTTTATTCATCAATTAAGGCCTAATACAAAACGATTGATCTTGCTCGTTTCGCGGCAAACCACGCGCTGTCTATCGAATATCACGTGCGTTAGCCGTACGACGTAAAGTTGTTCAAAACGACTATAAATCAATAGCACGCTACAGACTATAAACTATTCATTTCTAGCGCTCTATTAAATACGCTATGTTATAGCGCGCTATTTATATGCAGTATGTAGGAGTCCGGCATGCGCGTTAAGTTTTGCAGCACGCTATATATCGTAGCACGTTACATTACATATCATTCATTGGATAGGCCATAACTACTATATAAGAACATTATTTCTTAATTAGTCGTATTTTAGACTAAAATAAAATAAAGCGGTAAAGAAAACCCTACGAACGCTTCTTCATACTTTTCAGGTTTACGACTTTCTATAATCCTAAAAATATTTTTAAGGCATGCACTTTTTAAAACAAAATAAAATAAATTATTTCTTTATTTTAATTGATGTAAACGTTATTTAAACCTTAATATAAATTATAAATCAAATAACTGTGTATTTAAAAGTTTATTGATCGTATTTGTAAAAATCAACTATTTACATACATTATTATAAACACTTTTGTATCTATATTTTATTTACAATTAAAAACATAAGTTAGGCTTCTTTTATGGCAGACAACTGTGTCCTTTGATCACTTATAAATATACAATATTCACTAACTAAACAACGTCTAACACTTAATTAGGTCGCGCGCGATGAATAGCGTGCTACTAGATCAAATTTGCGTCACACGTCATCTCCCAACAGCGCTGCTGCTAGAACTACTTGCTGTTAGTTAATAATACTTAATAGCGCCACCGCGCCATAGCGCAATAGTGCTATGGCAACTACTTACATAGCACGCGCTATGTAGTATGAAGACATAGCTCGTTATAATATGGCGCTATGCGCTATATTAACCACCATTACGTACGAGTGCGCTAGCTCGGTATGCAGAGTAATGAATAACAAAGAGAGCATTGGTAGTTTGATAGTTGCTATAGATTATAAATTCTGGACTTTATTCGTTACAAGATGATAAGATGAGGAGACAAAGAAGATGATGTTGTGACCAGGATTAAGAAAGTAATGCTTCGGTGGTTTGGTCATGTAAAAAGAATGAATGAGGAAAGAGTGACAAAGCAAATTTATATGGCAGATGTGAACAGTAGAGTCGGGAAGGGACGCTTTAGAAGACACATTAGAAGTACCCTTAACCGACGAGCATGTATGCGTAGATATATGGATGTAAAGAAGGCGAAAGAGGTATGTCAGGATCTTGCCTAATGGAAGTGTTTATGTTATGTTATTCGATCGACATTTATAATATTAGTATAAATTATAAGTTCTGTAAAGTAAAATTATTCTGTAAAGAAAAGTTATGTGTGTGTAAATTCTCACAAGACTACTCCGACCGGTCAACCACATTACACCCGTTGTATGTCGGATTTTCTTAATTATGTACTTACCCCATACTTTCGGACAATACATTGACTATGACATTATTTGCGGTATCTGTGCTTGCACTACTCTGTACATTAGAGAAGAAGAAAGTTTATCACTTGCCTAGAAACGTATAAATGATCAGTTTAGCTAATATAAATTAGTAAAAATGCAGCCTATTAGACAGCTTCTAACTAAAAAGTATCTTCCAAAAAAATATAACCTCAAAATAAAACGTAGAACTCATTCGAGCGGCGTTCTTGCGATATCCTCTCTTTGGTTTACCACTTAGGTAATATTAATTTCTTTTCCTACCTATATTCACATTTATAGTCGCTTAAACGAGTTTAAACCACTAAATTTACTAGGTTCAATACAGACTATTGTCACCTTACGCCACACATTGAAGCGCCTGGTAATTTATGACGGCAAACTTTTATCTGGCAATGTACAATATTATTACTAGGCATTAGTAATTAAAACGAATTATGTTAATAAAAATTTTTTGTATCGTAAAAGGTCGAAAATGAAGGTGGCAGGCAACTTCGGAATCACAATACAAATATTTTTCAGTTCAATATGATGTTTCCAGTTGAGTTCGACTATATATCATAAGACCTTAGTAAGTTTGGGTTTCTACCGGCTCTAATTCTGCACAATGACAAATGAGAGTTCATTGTCCTTTGTGAATACATGGATGGTCATGCACAATAATGCTAGATATAACTTTACTCCTATTATGACTTGAACTAATATATATTAGCTTCGTCTTGCTAGCATTAATAACTAATCCTTTATCATGAGACCATTGTAATTTTCATTGTAGTTTAATCAATATTTCCAGCTTTAATTATACTTTCTAAAACTGGAGTGAAAAATGAATGATGGTAAATGGCTGTTTTAGCTCAGACACCTGGGGCCAATATCAAGCAAAGAAGGTACAGATACGATGTCAACTCTGAGGAATAAAGAAGGATGCTTCACTAAACACAATATCTGTACTACAAATATTTTTATGTAAGAATAACTTTTCCTAAATTTATATCTACAGAGTTTCGGAAGAGAAATAATTTTTAGATATCATTTATTAACACTTTTTGAAATTGATATATTGATTTGCACCTTGTGAAGGAACCCAGCAAACCTACAAAAAATGTTTTAACGCTTAGAATTACTTCAGGTCAAAATTCTAGTTAACAGAAATACACGAAGTTTCGATAGTTCTCTTCGTATTCGGCCTTAAATACAGATCTGCAAAGATCAATACTCAAATTAATAATAATATACATTTTTGCATACTTCTTGTTGTGCATTAACCCATAATAGTATTGCTACATATAGATTTCTCCCTTTGAAAGGGCTATTTTTATAAAAATACTAAGTTTTATAAAACGTAATTTTTTTTAAATTTATTTAAGGCAACAAACAGTCATGTAAATAGATAGTAACATGGATAAATAATCATATAACTAGAGACCTACAGTGCCTTTTACTAAACTTTTACAATGTTTTAAACTTATTGAGCCACTTTTAGGACTAAAGAACATTATGAATTTATTTATTTATTAGTACACTAAGTTCTAAGATGAGTTAACTAGTTAACATTTCGTGTGCAATTAAGGAAAAGAGAGAAATAAACCTATGTTAAAAATATGATTATTATTACACTGACAAATTTAATTCAGATTCAATTATCGAATTGAGTGTTGCAACATTTTCGGTGATTGGTAACTAGATTATTCACAAGCCAAACTTTGAAAGAGAGCTGATTTAAGCTTTGATATTGATGTATTAAAAATTCACAGATATTGATTTATTTAATACATCAATATCTGTGAATTTTTTATTGTAAGTGTTAGTAAACGATACACGAATGAGTTACGTGTATAATTTTTATCAGTTAATGACGTGACTATCTCAAATTAAATATGATGTAAACTTTAAGTATAGTTATTTGAATGTGTAGTATTCACATTAATATAAGAAATAACTTTCCAGTCAATAAAGTATATACGAAAAATGTATATATTGTATTTTATGTTCATATATTATATAAGAAAAGAGACATTCTACATACATCACACGACTGAACACAGACAATCTTCATATCTAAATGGATCCAGACAAAATACACACAAAAATTAGTAGTAAAATGTATTAAATTCGATGGAATTATAAATATGTTAAACATTACTTTGCTTAAAATCCGCGTAATAAATTTTTAACATTTTTTAAATGATGGATTTCCGTAAATAAAAGTTTTGGTATCGTATGGTTATATATGGTTTTCGAAAACATGAACCTGTGTTTTTAAAGATAACTTAGATGTTGTATTACGAACAGTATTAGTAATAATAACAAAAATGTAGTTGACCGAAACTTCCAAGTAACAGTAATAACAATACTTTCCATTAAAAATCTGTTAGAAATAAAGCTTTATACTTATGAAACGGTGCACCTAACCGATAAGAAAATGGTACTAGCGAAACATTCCACGCGAGTAGACACACGAATTCGAAGTAAATCAGAGCATAGCATATACTGCTAAGAAAATTACATATTATAAAATTTAAGTTTTCATACACTGGCTTATTTTAAAGTTTAATACTGTGCAGTCGATTGGAATTCCAAATTCAAAATGATATTTTACAGTTTTCATAATCAATAATTAATTTGTTTTTTGTTTATTTTTTTATTCACCCAACTGACCCAGAAGAAGGGTAATGTTTTTCGAGGGTACGTTAATATTTATGTTTTTCTTTGGCACGCTCTGTACAGATTTTAACGTATGGGGTGTCGTTAGATTCGTCTTAGTTGTGGAAGTGACAAAGGGTATAAATTTATTTTCCATAAACCTTTTTATATATTTTATATCGTTCTTGATATGGCTGTAATTGTTATACAAGAAACAAGATTATGTTATTTTATGTGATTATTAAATCATATTGTGATTCAAAAACTTAAAGATTATTATAATAATGGAAAAAGAAACGCTTCTATAGTTTACTTTTAAATATTTTTTAGCTGTAAAAATAACAGCTGATCGTTGTAAAATTACGAAAGTGATAGTATTATTACTGGTACTAGTCATATTTTATTGGTACTGCCTCTTTGGCTTAGTGGTCGTTAACGTGATTCCTGATTAAGGGGTTCGAAATCCGGGTCAGGCCAAAATCATTTATTCATTTTTCTGTCAAGAAATTCTCAGTGTCTCGAATAGCACGTAAAGCAGTTGGTCCCGTCCCTGATGTCTTTCTCTCTCCGGTCATGTCGTATTACGGTCTCAACGGACTATGAGAGCAGGGAAATAGAGAGCGCACCTGGACACTGTAATCCTGTCCTGCGAAGATGACTATTCTTCGTTGAGATTGGCCGCCGTATATATATCGTGACATTTATGGTAAAATTTCATATGTGCACAATCGCAGATTTTATTGGGTGACTCATTCCAGATTTTAAGCTTTAAAAAAATATTAAAAAATTAAACATGTTCTTGTAGTAATTTTAAATATATTAGAAGAAAGCTTACAAATTGGCAAAAAAAGCTTAAAAGTCGTTTTTTTATATATAAGATTGGGTAACGAAAGAGCACACAATCTGTTTTTGTCCAGGTTACTGTGGCCCATAGACATCTACACTTATCTTCAATAGAGAATGCACAATAAATGCCGATGCGTTGTCACTCCAAAGGACTGAGATGGAATGGCTCGTTTCTAGTAAAAAGGGTCTCCGGTTCGCTACACTTACCATACGAAATACAGCAGCATTAAGCTGCTATTTCACACTGGTATTCTGTGATAGTGTGTTCCTACCCTGGTTGAGCCGACCCATTCGTGCTACAACTTTACTACTAATATAACTGCAGCATGGCTCTACCACATATAATTTTCGTTTTACAAACTCAAAGAAATAACAAGTAGAGGATTTGTGAGACCTTGATTCAATTTAGTAATCTAAATGGTATTGTTTTTCTTATTCGCTATTACTTCGTATTGGCACTCGTACATATTCTGCTTGCTTATGTTTAATATCTGCTTAAATAAAACGGCAACTAAATTAATTATCCTGTGTTTAATTCATTATAAGTAAAATACTTACTTATAATATCCAAATGGTTTTGTAGGAAAAGGGTTATTCATTTTGACTAATTGGTGGAGTTAAATTGAACAAATATTGTTCTGTAATTTTTCTAAAAATTCATAAAAATTTTGATTTAGAAAAGTAAACTTGTCCCTAGGTATCAATAAGTAGTCAAGGTGATATTGGGTAAAATGAATAACCTCGTAGTAAATTTTTTATGGTCAATATCAATACGTACTTACTAGCTACACTGTCCCCCGTTGTAACCTATCCTTAACGTGAGCTCCACCGCACTGCACTTTAGTGCATCCACCACCACCTCCGCTGCCTACTGTTACGATTTAATTTAGTCAAAATAAAACAACAAATTAGAATTTGGAAAAACTAAGAATTTATTTAGACTCAGGGTCGGAGGTCGGCTATTATTATTGATTTCGATTTAATTGCCTTCGCAACAATACTCTCCTGTGCTCTATTTATTCTGCCTCTTTTTTCTGCCGTGCATCCAATATTAAAATGAAGAACCCAGATCTTAACAGCTGTCGACCGGTGAGCTCAGCGGTATCCCGTCGCTTGGTCACAAAATCAGTCCAAATAGAGTTCCTGAAGATGTATGCATTTAAAGCATTAATACGAGATAACAGAAATATTTGTGTACCGCTAGTAGCAACAGTTGTGCAACTACGCAGAGCAAAGCTAATATGAAGATTTACGAACACAGGTAGAAGCATGTAATTCAAGTTACCTGGGATGACATATCAAATCAAATCAAATCAAATATCTTTATTTTCAGACAATATAGGTCCATAGGGGTTAGTAAATAATTCTAATAGTAACGGGGTTAGTAGTACTAAATTATAATAATAATTTAATTTAAATAATTAACAAATCCGGACATTGTCCGCACATAGCTCCTTAATATAGGTGCATGTGGATCATCTGCTACCATCCTCAGGATGCTGTTGTCACTTCCCCGTACGCGGCTAATTAATGACGCCACTTTCTTGCTCATGAGTGCCTGAAAACCATCCGTTCTCGCCTGCGCAAACATTTCAGATGCACTACAAAAACGAGGAAGCTTCAACATCTTACTGAAGATATTATTATACTGGACGTGAAGGGTGTTTAACGATCCTTTGGTGTAGCTGATCCACAGACTGCTCGTGTACACGTTTTGAAAAAATGCTTTAAAAAGCGTAATCTTGACTTCATCCGTACAACGAGCGAATCTACATACCAGCATGTTACCACGGACCGCCAAAGCCGTACGCTCCCGTTCTATGTCTAAGTCGTCTCTAAGGTCGTCGGTAAGTACGTGGCTCAGGTACTTAAATTGGAAAACTCTGTTCAGCTCCACTCCACCGAGGAAAATTGGAGGTATAAATTCGGGACACTTACCGGCGGCCTTAAAGACCATAAATTCGGTTTTTCTGGCATTGTAGGCCAGACCGTGCGACTTAGCATAGCTCTCACATACGTTCAACATTTCTCTGATAGCACTCGTAGTGGGGTTCAGCAGCACCATGTCATCCGCGTAACTAATATTGTTTACATTAACACCACTCACTTTGCATCCGACTCGCATGCTGCTGAGCTCCACTATGAGGTCATTTACGTACAGGTTGAACAGCTTTGGAGATGACAGCCCACCTTGCCTTACTCCCCCACACCAACCTGTACGACAGCCCATTTAACGCAATTTACTTGCTTTGTGTACCAATACCGAAAGAGATTTAGCACCTCCACCGGAACACCCCTGTCCTCCATCTTCCTTCAAAGCACATCATACGAAACCAGATCAAATGCTTTGGAGAGATCTAGAAAGCAGGCGTGCACCGGCGTCCTCCAGCTTGTATAATATTGGACAGTGTGCTTTAGGCTTAGTATTGCGCTTTCAGTGGATAGTCCGGGCCTAAACCCGAACTGCGCGTCATTCAACTTCAGATACTTTTTGCAAGCATGAATCAAGCAGATTGTCCAATACTTTGGCCACCGTGGTAGCAAGAGAAATAGGGCGATAGTTGCCCTTGTCCGAGATATCACCTACCGTGTTTTTGACAATGGGCACCACAATGGTTTTCATTAGATCCGGTGGTAGATATGAATGTCTAATGCACATATTGAACAATAGAGACAGGACCCTTGGCAGGTGTACACCCGCATGTTTTAGGTGCTCGATACTGAGCCCGTCATGTCCGGAAGATTTGCCCCTGCTCATCCGCTTGATTACATCTCTGACTTGACTAGCCGTAAACAATAGCATAGGCTCATCCTCCCGCACGCCAGGCTCAGGACCAGGCATCCCCGTGGAGGGGTCCAGCGGCGATCGTACCCTGAAATGTTCCATAAACAGGTTTGCAATTCCCTCCGGATCACTAATCCCATCTACTCTTGAAATAATACTAGTTTTTACGGAATTTATCGCGTATTTTAACTTTTTAAATACCCGACGTTTCGAACGCTATACAGCACTCATGGTCACGGGCGGGACTGAGATGTTCAAAGTCCATATGTCATAGTTAACCGCGGTTACCATAGATTAAAATTTAAGTTTTGTTTCGATCTATACAGTATGAACTTATGGTATCTTGAAGTCTTGCAGTTGTGTGCTTGGGTTGGGATTAAATTTTATTTATTATAGGATCCCAAGCAGATGATAGCACCCAGCCATCTTCTCTATTGAAATTAGGATGTTTTTTGATTACAATAGCCTCGCGAATCATCCTTGGTAGGAATCGGTGTTCTTTAGCGAGGATTTGCGGTCTATGAAATCTGATGTAGTGACGGGGGCGATTCTGTACGTGTTCACAGACTGCAGACTTCCCGGAGCGTCGTCCTATCTTCTCTGGCCGGCAGGCCAGGCTTAATCTCCAGTTTACCAGTGGATTTCCAAAATTTCCCAAAATTTTTATCCGCTCGCAGTTTCACTATTTTATCCATTTTGATTTGCTCTTGGTTATTTATGCACCATTTGAGTCTTCTTTTAAAAACCTTGCGTGACTCGCGCATCTGCTCATATATTTCGCCTACAGCGGATCTATTATATAAAACCCACATTTGAAATTTAAGCCTGGCCTCCCGATGAGCATCCCTCACATTTTTATTCCACCCATATAGGATCTTTTTCTACAAGGCTTATCGATTTTTACGTAATTTGTTTTAATAGCCGCCATTTTTAGTGTACTTACAATTTGTTCATAGAAATTGTCGACCAAACTTTTATGACAGGCGTTATCACATGACCCGTGACTGCAACTAACGAATTCGGGAGGAAAATCAATGTCTCGTAGCTCTTTATGACATAACTCTTGGTATCTTCTTATCTGAGACTCACTTCTTTCTCCCCATGTAACCGCACTGCGTTGCGTGTCACGCATCACCCGTTTAGGCCTAACATTCTCTAAACTACACTCTAAGTAGATAGGCAGATGGTCCGATCCACATACATCTTCAACTATACCTACATCAGTGACAGAATGCCAGACTGATACGGAGACCACACAATGGACTAGCCACCTCGTGCCACCATGACACTGGTCTAGAAAGGTATACGTATTTGACCTTAGCATTTGTACATCTGCACATACCCAAGACTGATCCATACAGAAACAACTTAGTTCGGTGTAGAAAAGTTCTTCGGGATGTGCATTATAATCTCCTAATATATACATATTCTCCAGCACTTTGGTCAAGCGTGCATAAAACACGTCGCAAACTGACTGTTTCATACCAGCCTCATCGATACCGATGTTCTGTGACATACCCAGGTATCGGTATGTTTCAGCCTCGGAAAGGGCCCCTTAAGTTGACGGGCATAGGTAAGTCTATGCCCTCAGAGTTAGCAACCCTTCCCCTTTCAACATGGAGGACCGCACACTTATCCGTCCCCAGCTCCATTCTAATAGAATTGCTAAATTCACAAGTGATGTTTAGCAATTCCATAAGATGGGAGCGACTGGAGGCGAATAATTTGAGGTCATCCATATAGAAAAGGTTGGTCACTTTTGTACCTCCTTTCCGAAGCTGAAATCCCCTCCCGGAGTCCTCCAGTAAAGTACTGAGAGGGTTCAAAAGAGGCAGAACCAGATTGGACTCAGACAGTCGCACTGGAATATACCCCTTCTTATCTTTATGATTACGACATGGAAGTTAAGCAATTTACCGCCCGTAACAATGGATGTTGTATATTAGAAACGTTAGGAATAATTAATTATTTACAGTTAGTCAAATTAAACGCAATAAAATCCGTAAAATTAGTTTTATTGAACACCTACTTAGCGTTTAGATAGCAGATAATGACCTAATTCTTCGTACTGAAATAAGTAAATTTATTAAATACACACATAATTATAAAGGAATGTTACATCCTATATTATGTACTTTCCATAGCTAGGCACAGGTCTCGTCTCATTTCTGGAAGGGTTCACAAATATTTTATCTATCAGAAATACACATTTCTTTGGGATGGTTAATCATAAACATTATTGTTGTAGAGCCATGTTACAGATATAGATTTATAGCACCAAATTTTCGGCTTGTCTGGGAAAAGACCACACCTCTATACCAGTAAAGTGTCAGTTGAATACTGCTGTATTTCATATGGTGGTTGTAGAGAACTGGATACTTTGTTTACTGGAAATGAGGCATTTCATCTTTGTCCTCAAGAATAACAATGTGTGCTTGTTTGTTACCAAAATTAAAACCAGAAACATTATTTTAGTATTTGTAGGTACTTGTTTCGTGAGGAATTGGAACCCGTGGCTCTCAGTGCTGCAACTCATCGGTAAGCCACTGCGCCACGAAGCTGTCGAAGTGTTGATACGTGCTTTCGTATCTTTGACAAATTTAGTATAACACCTAAGCTTAACTAACCACCATCGGCTGTGGCTATTGTAGCAGGCTAAACCTTTGTGTATCTGCACTTCTGCACTTAACTGCAATTAACAAATAAATCCACCCGTTACAGCCTATAAAAACCACTGCTGAATAACAGCCTCCTCATAGAATACCTCATAAGCAAGATATCGTCACAATTTCTTAGCTAGTCAGCTTGACTTAAATCCACATTTTTTTTGTTATATTGAGTTGTTATTTGGAAAGTGTTCTAGCTGCATTCATATTTCAGTTTTCCTCAGTCGCCTTCTACGACACCCATGGACGATATGGGGTAGTTGATATTGGACCATTACTACACAGTTATGCTAAATACCGCACAAAAGCGGGGTTTTAAATACTCACTAACGAGCACAAGGCAAACATCAAATTAGTACCCGTGGAGCAATTCAACAAGCTAAATCCATTAAAACCCGCAAACTACTGCGGTCGTGTCGTAGACCCGTAACGATTTGTACTAATGGAAAATCATTTTGATTTACCTCAAACTCTATCCTGAATATCTGGACTCAGTAATAGATTACTGCATAAGTCGTTTTTGAAGTTACGAGGCTGTGACGCGGCAGTTCGATTGGTAATTTTTGATTTGTTTTAATATTTTAATTCTACCATTATAGCCTATTAAAGTCCACTACTGGATCTGCTTGACATATTCCTCCCCATAGATAGCCTCATAGGGGTGATATTGAGCATATTTTCCACGCTTGGCAGACCTGTTGGCAAACGCATTGATTATTTTTAGTTGTTATCAGGGAGACACTGCCCATTTCCTGGTTTATATCCCCCCTGTCGTCACTTACGACACCTAGGGAACGATATGGAGTAGTGGATATTCTTACACCGCTACTACACGTTATTGTAGCTTTAGCGAAACATAATATGTATGTAAGCTTAATACGTGCGAGACCTCTGGTACTGTTATGGTCAATAAATAATCCCTACAAAAGGAAATACGAGTACCCATGTCCGCATTAGACTATAATGGGCTAAAGAAGAAGAAGAATTTGAGAATTTTAAATTTTGTTTTCTCTGCTTAAACTAAAAACGCTGCAACATTTTCTTATTTCTAAGTTACTACCACTACTACTACTAATAGAGTCCAAAAATGTTATAAAATACGTAGTAAGTAATATGAAACACCTACAACAATCGTGTCATATTATACATGAGATACTTTAGTAATATAGATAGGTGAACATGAGATTTCCTTGCCCTATGTTCCTCAAATAAATAAGAAGAGACGTGTGCCCTGTAGTGGTACGTAAATTGGTTCACACTTTAATTTTGTTCGTGTGTAAATAGCAAACCCCACAAGGGTTTGCTATTAACATGTTTTCTTACGTAATAATTCGAAAAAAAAAGTATATAAATGGCAATATAGGGTCGATCTAAGAGAATCCACTACTACGACGGTAGATGGACAGCAGATGGAGATGTAGATGGAGATGTAGATGGAGATGTAGATGGAGAGGCCTATTTTCAGTTATGAACTTTTATATAAATGCAATTTATAGGTTTTTCCATAGGATAAGGGTAACAAGCGAACACACAGTTCACTGGTTTTAAGGTTAAGAATCAAAACGCAGATGCGTTGTCACCCTGAGGACCAAGACGAAATGCTTCATTTCCGGTAAAAACAGTAACATGGAAAACACGGTAGCGTAAATTTGCTATTTTACACTGGTATTCTTCAGTGAAAACATGGTCCTTCCCCAGTCGAGCCGACCCATTAGTACTGCAACCAATAACTGCAGTGTGGCTCTACTACATTGAAAAATATGAATAAATTAAAGTGTAAATAACGAGTTTGTTACAAGGTCCTTGTTCGAAGTAGTTTTTATAACTTAATCCGCTATTTTATAACTAGTTAGCAGGTGTTTGCAAGCGAGGAATAAGTTTTCTAAAGCCATTCTCTTTGTTGTGTTTTCTTTTTCAGCTTTACTGTACTCGTACCACGCAGTGATATTACAAGTAACAACAACTGTGTTTACGATGTTTCTAAGATTTGTGAAGAGATAAGGCTCGTTGATAATGGAACTTTTTTTCTACCGCTAAGTAAGTAATAAATTTAATTGATAGAATCAGGCGTTACTTTGCGGAAATCCATTGTAATAAATATATTAATAGTTAGATATTTATAGCTAACCGCTAAGTCATAACTTTGCGGTCAGCCGCCGTAGAGTCTATATCACCTGAAGATGCCTCGTGTAGAGGCGAAACACATGTCGTATTATCGTCGATGGTGTGTCTTTCCCGGAATAGTGGTGTTGGAAGTAGTGGTGCCGGGAGTAGTGTTGTTGGGAGTAGTGGTGCTGGGACTAGTGGTGACGGAACTAGTTCACGTAATTGGGGGAGCGCAAGAGGTACTCTTCAATCCAGGTAAGACACATCATTGTATTTAGTTAGCGGAAGATTGCAAATTAATCAATATCTTTATGACAGATATTGTGACAAAATCTGTATTCCTGAGATAAAAAAAAAATTTGAGGACATGTGAAGTCTGTCGACTGGTATCGGGGTAGTGCAGTGGACACTTTTCTGCATTACAGCCTCTCTGAGATAAACTTACTACTTATTACGTAATCAAGAATTACGATAATACTGAATTGAGACCTATGTGTTTGGCACAGGCCTTATCTCGTGTTGGAGAGGGTAAGGGCCAGAAAATGTCCGAAGTTCTGCCTTAATACGTGTTTGTGGAATTCATATGTCTTTTAAATATATTTTTTTTACTTTTGACTTTCCCTACGATGTTTTCCTTTACTGCCATGAACGTGGTAAAATAGCACTTAAAATTGTAATCAAAACTTTCAAAAGTGCTGGTGGAGATCGAGCCGGGATTGCTCGCGTACTGTAGTGAGCTCAGCCCCTGACCTGCCTTATTTAATTGATAAATAATAGTTAACGGATTTTCATACTTAATTTTTTTATATAAAAGAATAATGTAGAAGTACATCAGCCCCTCAGAGTTCATTGATATACATGGATACTTGGTAACTGAATGAAGATAAAGCTGCTCCCTGCCATCGGTCTATTATAAGTCTAGCGTGAGCATGATGGTAAAATCGCCAAATATCATTCAGCATTTTTTTTAATAAAAACGTTAACACCTCCGTGACCATGGGTGCTATAATGTGCCCGAAACATCGTAAATTAAAAAAATTCATATCCGAAATCTGTAAAATTAGTTTTGTTAAATGCTTAGTTTTTTTAGCCTTTTTAGCTTTTAATTTAGTTTGTGTAAATATACAAATCATTATGTTAGCACTTGCATATTCCTGTATCGTGGAAGCAGTTTACAAACACAAAATTGCACAACGAAAAACATCCAGACGTGTTTGAATTTTTGTAGGTCATGCGAATTCTGGTTCCGTGCGAGATTCGAACCTGCGACTCTCGAGGCAGCAACTCAAGCTAAGTCCATGCCCCTTTCAAATCATTCTTTCGGTTTCCATAATCATCTATTAGGACACCCACGGTACGGGGTGATGTATACCCTAGCAAATTCACTTCACGGTTAAACAACATAAATACTTAATATGTAGATGCATATGCATAACGTAACCTGTTTATTACGTAACTCATTAATATTCATTGCGCGTGATATCACTGCAAATTGATTGAGTAAATTAACATTTGAATAAGGAATTGATAATACATACTAACGAAATTAAAACTTAAAATATTTTTTTAAATAAATATATCAACATGTTATTCTGCCCTGATACGAAAGAAGGCGGCTGAGTGCATTTTGTAGATTTTGAGTTTTCAGCATCACTAAACTAAGCAAAAATTCATATATATTTTCACGTTTTTTTTAGTTATAGTAGTATTTGATATTGTATAACTAAGAAAAAAGCAGCACATTTTCTAAGCTAAGAGGTAGTTAAGCGTGGATAAGTTCTGTATTCCTTAGTAGCAGTCTTGCTCGGTAATATCTAATAATATGCTAAAAGGCGGTAAACACTAGTAGTAGAAGCTATAACACGGCTCAAAACACTTAACTGCTTTCAAGCTTAAAAAAAATTAATATCATAAACTTCCCAAAAAATAATTCACAGCTTTTTAGCGTCTGATAAACATTTTAATTATATTCGAAATAATATTTAAACAGCGGCAAAGTGAATATGCTACGCTTAAAAGCGTCTAAGTGTAAGTTTAGCGAACGATGTGTGTGTAAAGAATTCGATCGGCAAGTTTTAAGAGTATAATCAGAGCTCTGGTCAGAGTGCGTCAGAGGTTCATTTCTTGGGTTGGATTTTGATTTAGAAAACTGTATAATATTTCTCCGAAAAATGTGTCTTTTTGATAAAAAGGACCTTCAGACTCAATTTTCCTCCAAAGTTTTACCGCTTTCAGATCCAAGATAAATTACGAGGGAGAAATTTAATAGAATTTAAAGTAAATTATTATATATATATATTATTATATAATAGAATAAAATAAATTAAATTCTATTAAATTTTTTATTATGATATTTTGCACTCATTTTAAATTTTAGTTCATATTTTTTTAAACCTGCATCTACATTGAGATTACGAAATACCATATACAGCTCAGTATTTGACCTAAATAAATATTAAAATTTTTTCTAATTTTATATCTTAAAACACTTATTTAGTGCTTAAAAGTAGTTTTTAATTCAATTAATTTCAAATCAAATCAAATTCAATTATTCAAAAACATTTCTAATACGTAAAAAAGAACGTGATATTCATAAAAAAATGATACTCGTATTAAAGTACGCTAAGGCCAAGCGTAGCTAAGCGTGTTCAATTCAATTGTGAGATAGAATGCGCCTGCTACTCGGTGCCAGAATAAACTTTATAATTTATTTTATTGCAAAGCAAAAAGGTCTGACAATAGTTTTCAGTGTACATAAGTGAGGATTACCTTACATACTTTAAATAATATAATTTTAATAAATGGCTTACAGTTCTATGGGTATGTACAAATAAGTCTTATTATTATCTTATTGCTATTACTAAAATGTAAATCACATACTTTTCTAGGTTGCGAGACATATACATAGAGGTTATCTTTTGTTTTTTTTTATATATTTACTATTGTGTCTGTTACCACTGCATATAAATAATTCAGTAGATTCTTTTTCCTTTTGAATCAAATAAATTATTTAGAATACATCGCGTTAGTACTTGGTCAAAAATATCTTTGCAGTTCAATTATGTAAGTCGAATTATACCAAAATCGTTTTGTAAGCAAAATATGCACAAAATATAACAAAGATAATTAACGCATTGATGTACCTATTTAGTAAGTTTAATTTTATATACTAAATTAAAGCAAGTAAGATGTATAAGCTAACATGCTGTACTTACCTTTTAATATCTCATTTGTCTTAACAATAATTATTATTTACGTCGTAATTAATGTGTGAGGTCTTAATTTTATAAGTTTCTCTAATAAATACAATTTAAAAAAATGTTTTAGCGGAAACAATTTTGACTTTATTTATTGATTCAATGTTCACTTTCTCATAATAATATGTTCTTTATTAAGCTGTATACTTTTCTTAAATAAAGAAAAAAAATAATTTGAGACAGTTGTCTGCGGAGTTTATTCGCTGAACGTACCATATTTAAAACTTTAAAAGCAATTGTCGTGTTTTTATTTCTCAATTTGCGGTGAAACTTCCAACGTTTAGGAAGCGTCACTTTCAAAATGCTCCAGGACTGCAGAATAAATTTTAAAATTCAGAAATTTTACTAATTTATGTAATCTTCAATATCCTATACATCCATCTATCCATTACAGCATATAAAGGCTACTACTAAACATATTTTCTCTAGGGATTTTGCCATAGTTACCACGCTCGGCAGGCAGGTTGGCCACCGATGTCTATTTATTTTTTGGAGATATCAGGAAGATACTGCTGCCGATCTCGTAAATCAGTTTCCTTCGACAACCACGGGACGATATGAAGTATTCGATATTCACCGCCACTTCACGTAGAATTTTCATATATTAATAAAGATTTTTTTTTAATATTAGTGAAAAACGAGCTCACAGTAGCAATTAAGTAGCTACTGCGGCCCCGCTTGAGCTATTTCAAACCTAGACCCGGCGCTGTCGTCGCTGAGGACTTATATGAAATGCCGCGAAGCCTGTATATTGGCTCTTGTTCCCTGGAGAACACCTGAACATAGGAGTGAGTGAATTAAATACAATGTCACCCTCAACTTACATTTATTCATTCATTTAGCCTATCAAACTTCCATTGCTATGTTTCTATTACTATAGGTCCCTCCATTAAAAGTCCTTTTAGGGGAAATTATGACATATTTACCACGCTTGGCCGGCCGGTTGGTAATCGCAGTTTTTCACTAATTTTGATTGTTTTCAAGAAGATGCTACTGTCTGTATTGTTGCATTCTTTAATTAAAATAACTTGAAGCTTGGAAGTATCTTAATAATAAAGCTTTCAATAGATTTTGAATCTAGATCTAGATTTAAAAATATTTAATACAAACTACACCTTTTTTTGCAGTCACCGTTTTTCGCACTATAACTCGGGGAGCAGGACTGTTTGATAATTTAAGTAATTAGTTTATTATTTATAACGGTAATAAAAATTGTATATTTTAATGTCATGTACATAAATCATATGAAGAACCAAAAATGTTCTCCCTGGACATCGACAAGTCGAGTGGGCCTGATGGCGTCCCTTCTATTGTGCTGAAGATGTGTGCTCCGAAGTTAGCGCCGATCTTAACACGTCTTTTCCGGTACTTCTACTTCCTAGGCGTAGTCCCGAAATCATGAAAGACAGCCGTCGTGCACCCGATCCCTAAAAAAGGTAACCTATCGCCATCACCTACTTGTTCTCTAAAATAATGGAATCTTTTATTAACAGCCAGCTCATGCGGTACCTTGAAGATCACCAGCTGATTAGTAACCGCAAGTACGGTTTCCGTGGCGGTCGTTCGGTTGGTTATCTTCTAGGTTACCTAACTCATAAATGGGTGAAGGCAGTTGTAGCGGCGCTGTCGTCGCGCCACTAGCACACCGAAACACACCGAAGCCTAAATCGCGCTATTAACTTTCCGAATCATAGACAGTATATATAGAACTTCTCTGAAATATCACTCGGAGTGTCGGCCGCTCCCCAGGCAGAATACCTTGCCTGGCGGGAGATCTCCCCTTTTCCTTCCACGGTTACAGTGGTGACCATCCGACGTGATCTGAACACGCAACCAAACAACCTTCTCAAACTTCAAGCTTTATCATCGTCATAGAATACCCCACCCATTCGCTCCCGAGCAGATATCGTCTGCAGTCTTCATATCCTACAAGCCATCTAGCTTCACAAGGTTCATCGCAGCACTGGAATAATAATGCTTCCTGTTCCTTCAAGCTTCTCTCTGTGCCATACAGTGTTCGGCACGGCTCTGAGCCTTACTGCTCGCCTCTGCTTTACGGCACTCTCGCAGATTACTTGCCTTCTTCTCGACTCACCGCAGACCACAAGGCAATTTCCTGGCACTTGCACATTCGTCGACAACGAGACTTCACTATCGACCTCCGGTCTGAGCAGGGGTGATGTAGCGGCGCTGTCGTCGCGCCACTAGCACACCGAAACACATCGAAGCCTAAATCGCGCTATTAACTTTCCGAATCATAGACAGTATATATAGAACTTCTCCGAACTATCACACGGAGTGTTGGCCGCTGCCCGGGCAGAACACCTTGCCCGGCGGGAGATCTCCCCTTTTCCTACCACGGCCACAGCGGTAGAGTCCAAGGGGCAGGCCTTGGCCGTTAGTTTGGACGTAGCGAAGGCCTTCGGTCGGGTTTGGTAGAAAGCGCTTCTTACGAAGCTTCCTTCCTATGGGCTTCCCGAGAAATTGTGCAATTGGATCACCAGTTTTCTTGCTGATCGGAGTATCAAGGTCGTAGTAGACGGTGCATGCTCCGATTACAAGCCCATTAACGCTGGTGTTCCACGAGGCTACGTGTTATCACCAACGATGTTTCTTCTGCATATAAATGTCATTTTGCAAATCGTTAGCATTCATTGCTATTCAGACGATAGCGCTGGTGATGCTTTATACACCAGCCGTGCCAATATTTCTCGAGAAAACGTCGCCGAGTACCGGGACAAACTTGTGTCTGAAGTCGAGACTTTGTTGAACAAAATCTCGGATTAGAGGCGACTAAATGTAACCAGTTTAATCCCCAGAAGACACAAGTTTGCGTGTTTACCGCTAAAAAGAAGCCCTTCGTCGAATCTTCTCAGTTTCAAGGCACTTCCCTGGTTGCCTCAGCCAGTATCGGTATCCTCGGCATGGACATATTGAGTGACGTGCAATTTCGTGGTCACTTGGAAGAGAAGGCCAAATTGGCCTCTAAAAAAGCTTAGCGTGTTTAGCAGAGTGGGACAGTATTTTATGCCGGCTCATCACCTGCAACTTTATAAGGCGCAGGATCGGCCGCACGTGGAATACTGTTCCCGTATATGGGCCGGGGCCCCGCCAGTGCCAGCTCCTCCCACTTGATCGCATCCCGCGTAGAGCAGTTCGAATCGTTGCCAACCGAACTCTTTCCGATCGGCTTGACTCACCAGCACTGCGAAGAGATGTTGCATCTGTTTGCGTATTTTATTGTATCTACCACGGGGGAGTGCTCTGAGGGATTGTTCAGACTTATTCCAGCTGCACACTTTCACCATCGTACATCGTGACAAACCTCGCAATACCATCCATACTATGTGGATGACTGACGGTCCACCATTGAGCGATTTAAAAGAAGTTTTCTTCTTCGCACAACTTCCTTGTGGAATCAACTAGCACCAGAGATTTTTCCGAACCGATACGACTTAGGGACCTTCAATAAAAGAGCCTACTCCTTTTTAAAAGGCCGGCAACGACGCACCTGCAATTCCCCTGGTGTTGCAGTGTTCATGGGCGGCGGTAATCACTTACCATCAGGTGAGCTGTATGCTTAATTGCCCCCTCTCCTATAAAAAAAGCAACCAGCCTATATATTTTGATGATTCTTACCGACGTTTTTATGAAAGTGATGAAGAAATGATATAAATATAAAGCACCGAAAGGATAATGACTTTGCATTTTATGCCTAACCTGGAAATTTTACAACACTGTCCTCGTTATCGGGCAGTTTTACTATTTAACAAGATGCCTAAAAACTAAAAGAAATAAAAAGTTAAGTGTTTTTAAAACGAAGTTGAAGGTACTACATATAGAGAAATGTATTTATAATATTAATAAATTTTTATTGAAGAGTAGTTAAATATTTGTTTAAATAATAGGAAATTTATTAGCTTATTTTAATTTTATTTTTACACTTTTATTTTATTTTCAAACGTTTATTTTATTTTACGTGGTAGGTTGACATTTGCTAGTTGTGTTTTCTTTTTATTTTGCTTTTTATTTATTATATAATGTAAAAAAATACACATATGATGCATATTAATAGGAATAATTATAGCTATAGCTACAGTGACATTTATTAGTTAATTTATTTAATAAATTGTTTGATGATCTCATTAATTTATTTCGTTTAACTAAGTTAAGGCTCAGCAATATAATAAGGACATTCCTGTAATATTCGTACACAATTTATTGTTAATGAATAAAGAGATTGATTTGAATAAATATGTATAAGGAAATTATAAATATACATTAAATAAAGTAAAACAAGTACATAAATCAAAAGAAACCCAACCACCCTTGACAGGGAGACCAAACGTCTGAGTGTTAGGAGGGAAGGGACAGAAATCGAAGGGCGAGTGTGTTATAGGAAAAAGTGTTAAAGGTAAAATTATAAACCTAATAATATTTATTTTAACATTTTCCTTTATCACAGATAGTTTTTTTATGCAATTGGGTGAAAAACGAGCACACAGGCCACCTGATGGTAAGTGGATGCTGCGGCCAATAGATATCCATATTATTTATCCTTAACTAAATTTCAGTAAAAAAGGGTCTCCGGTTCTCTGCACTCATCATATGAAACACAGCAGCATTGCGCTACTATTTTACGCTGGTATTCTGTGAGAGAGTGGTCCTGACCCAGTCGAGCCGATCCATTCATGCTACAACTATAATATAGCTGCAGCTGGTTCTACCACGTAAAGTTTTCGAGATAATAGGAAAAAAACTGAGTTAAAAGTAGTTTGTTAATAGTATTGGTTTGTTAATAGTATTAATAGTATTGGTTTAACTATTTGTCAAAATAGGGTAGATCTGAAGTAGTAAGAGCACCTGGACGAAGTCATTGTAAAAAGTTAGACTAAGCATAAAAGTATGTCCAAATTTGTCTGATTTCCTGCTCTTATTAAGGAAGCGAACACATTGAAACGTATTATTGTGCATTGGACCTACACTCAAAATTAGCTTGCGTCAGGTCAAACCGCGCATCAGTTCTATTGTCTCGCATTTTTGCGATCTTTTAAACACGTGCGTTGAGAAAATAAACCAGTATGCGTAGCGCTATAACTCAGCACGTTGTCTTCGTTATTGGTAAGCCACGACGGCTTCGATTGTGACGTCAGAAGGATCTAAAAGTCTGGACTATCTTCGCCACAATTCATTGCTGTTAGAATTGAAAATCTTCAATTGTTGAATTTAAGTTTATATTTTTAGACGACTTCATAAAAGGAAGAGGTTTTCAATTTATCTGTATTTTGTTGTTTTATTGTATATATGTTAATGTAAGGGCGTAGGAGTAGGATCGTATGTCGCTATATTCAGCAAATAAATAACTACTCGCCACTAATAACTATATTTATTGACACGCAAGTACAAGTTAGACGAAAGTACAGAAAAGACTATTCATTGCATTCAGGAGTATATTTAGTGTATATCGTATTTCATCGTTAGTTAATCGTTAGTCGCCAGATTACGCAATAACTTCACCAATTGTGACCGATTTTGATGATTATTGGTTTATTAAATAGGCTATACATAAAGGGTGATTGTTCCGGGTCTGGATGTTTGTACTTGTGCAATTGATGTATGTATGTACTGTGTTACGTATTTTAGACATTAAAAAATCTTAATAGCGTAGTAAAAGTCCGCTGCTGATCAAAGGCCTCCCCATAGGCTGATTTATAATGAGATACGTGCCATAGTTGCCACGAACACTTGACTGAAGCAAAGAAAACAGGACATTACCGCTTCATAACTTGATATTCATCTAATTGTACGACTTCTATCTTTTCGGACCTACTAACTTCTTATCTAATGTCCTCCAAACAGCATTTATGTCATGGCATCCTGTATCAACAGAGACACAGTTACAGGACATGATTAAAGTTCTCAAATGTATGCGCAAGCACAGGTGCACTCTCTATTACCTCATTCTAATAGTCTGATGGGACGGTAATCTGACACAACAGAAGGGAACAACGGCTTTACGTGTTTTACGAAGCACGTGGGTGAGACAGCGCCAGCTACCTGACTCTGGGCTGCTCCTGAGAATTTCTTAACAGAAAAAATCCAATAACTGATTTTTGAATTTGTACCCGGGACCTCATAATCAGCAACTTTTCACTTTTATCGAAATAAAAAGCTACTTTTACGTATTTTCACTATACAATCAATTATAATGTCAAATTTCTTATGATTTATTGTTGTCGCTTCTTGCCAGAATAAACATAGTTAAGTGCAAGCGACAAATGGATTTCTTGTTTACTTTATCCCGACGGATAACCACGTCGATATTATTTATTTTGTTTTAAACGGCTTTATTTTCATGGAGTTTCTAGTACTTTTCAGAGCCCATGTTCAAAAGGGGACTGTAGTATTTAACATCGTAATGTCATATTTGACCACGGTTGTCAGAAATAGAAAGTACTAAAAAGTTGAATTCAATATATTGTGTTAGCGTAAATATAAGAAATCATCAGTATATATAGTTTATAAAAACCATATTATAAAAAAGATCTTATACTTGGTGGAAACATGGTCCACATAATATACTGGCTGTAGCAGGAATGGGTCGGCTTAACCGTGGTGCGACCACGCTCTCACAGAACACCAACGTAAAATAGCAAGCTTAATGCTGCTGCATTTCGTATGGTGAGTGTAGAAAATCTGAGACCATTTTTACTGAAAGAGTGACAACGCACGAGCATTTTGATACATATGGGAGAATAGATGTTGATGTCTATAGACCACAGCAACCGCTTGCCATCAGGCAGACAGTGTGATTGATGGTCAAACTTATTCAATAAAAAAATCTTTACACGTGGTAGAGCCACGCTGCAGCTATATTATGGTTGTAAAACGAATGGGTTGGCTCAACCGGTGAAGGACCACGCTCTCACAGGATACCAGTGTAAAGTAGCAGCTTAATACTGCTGTATTTTGTGTGGTAAGTGTAGTGATCTGGAGGCCTCTTTTGAGTGAAAACGAGGCATGTCGTCTTAGTTCTCATGGGAGACAACGCATATGCGTCTTGATTCGAGCATGAATGTCGATGTCTGTGGACCACAGCATTCACATACCATCAAGTGAACTGTATACTTCTTTGTCATCCTTATTCTATAAAAATGAATAAAAACATCCTTTTTCTCCAGCAGCATAAATTTTTCCTAAGGATTATTGGTCTCGTCTGTTAAGCACAAAGACTATAAATGACTATATATGATTTATCAATGTGGCGTTATTTAGATTGAAATGGTATTTGATTGCATTTCTTTTATCATTTTTTTATTATATTTGTTTTTAACAGAATATATCTTCAAGATTTTCGGACAGAATAAAGCTCAGATCCCTCCTGGCATTGCTCTCTATCTGGTCGTAATATTTTTATTACTAACGGTTCAGGTGTACCGGATATTTTCCCTGACAGACACAACAAACATAGTAAAAGTATAACTATAGGACAACCTATGGGATGACAACACACACGACAATGGCCGTGTGCTTGCGTACCAGAACCGCTGGGTAAATATCAAAAAACTGGCTACTACTCAAAGCGGACAAATAGACGGACGGGTGGTTCCTCTTTGTTTCGGTGCCGGAGGATCATATCCCGACCCTGATGAAAACCAGGCGCCGTCTCGCATGTGTATTTGGGGCGGTATACGTTAAATTCCAGGGTCGTGGAGGAAAATTCGTTGATTCCCAACCTAGCAAAGAGGTAGAAAAGAACCCGGAAGTCATAGATACCGTTACCATGGTTGCCGGTACATTGAAATCACTGGATGTCAAGTCCAGTGTAAAAACGGCCTGCACAACCGAGCCGAAGCCACCAGTGGAAACTGAGCATAGCGGCAGCTCACTGAGCGACGAAGAGGACTGTATTTTGCCTTCCAATTCTGACTCCGTGGCTGACGATGAGACCTGAGATCTGTTGGCAGGGTTATTTTTAGGCGGGGAAGGGAATGACGCGATCGATGATGTCGTTCCCTTCGTCCAAAACTAGCCTAATGCAGGCCAACCTCCACCACAGTGAGACAGCGTCGGCTCAATTACGCAAGTGGTTGGAGGCACAAAGGACGGCCATAGCCCTAATCCAAGAGCCATGGGTTGGGGCTAGTAAAATTAAAGGCCTAAACAATCTAAAAGGTAAGTTATTCTACAAATCTGAGCACGACAAGCCGGGGCGTGTATTTACTACTAAAGATATCTGTGCAAAACCATTAACAGATTTCTGTTCCAGAGACATGTATGCCGTAGCATTACAAAACACACAGGAGAATAGGTTAGTCGTCGCCTCGGTCTACATGCCTGAGGAAGACACCCCTCCCCCTCACGACCTCGTCAGGCTGGTGAATTTCTGTGAGAGTGCCGGACTAGAGGTTGTGATCGGGACGTACTCCAACGTGCATCATCCCCTTTGGGGAATGGAAAATCCTAATGAACGAGGTAAGCTTTTAGTTGAATACTTATTTAGAACTAACCTAACCATTTTAAACACTGGTTCTAAACCAACCTTCATAAATAAACGCTGTCGCACAATAATCGATCTCACACTTGCAACAGAAGGAGCAGCTAAGCTAATAACGGGATGGCATGTGTCGAAAGAGGCCTCATGCTCAGACCACATATGGATCTGCTGCGGACTACAGGTCGATATCCCCGCTATACCACCGTGGAGAAATCCCCGCAAGACGGATAAAATAAAATACCTCAATAGGCTGACGTCTTCGCTCGCGGGTGTTGGGGGGAACTAATACCATAGCAGATCAATCGCTCCTAGAAGAACAGGTAGCAGCTGTCACTAAAGCCATGATCGATAGCTACCATGAATCATGTCCCGTAATCACTCCACCAAAACATGCTGAGCAAAAGCAACAGTGGTGGGGTAAAGAACTAAACAGGAAACGTAAGAAGGTAAGAAAAGCCCTAAATAGGGCAATGAATACCTCAAAGGATGAAGACTGGTTTCTATATAAGAAAGCTAAGTCTGAATACAAAAAAATGTATCAGGTATCGACGCTCAACAGGGTGGCGCAAAGTCTGTGGTAGCATAGAAACCTGTGAATAAGCAAATCGGATAAGGAAAATCCTAGCTAAACAGAACACGCCGGGATCTATCTCTTTAAAGAAACCCGACGGAAGCTACTCAACTTTGCAGGATGAAACCCAACGCATCCTAATTGATACTCACTTTCCAGGTTGCTGTGTAGTTAAAAAGGTGAACCGGCATGAAGATGCACTGACACCAAGAAAAGAAGACTGGGAATTGAAACAAAGAGTGGTGACGATGGACAAAATCTATTGGGCCATTCATAGTTTCCAACCCTATAAGGCAGCAGAACCTGACAGCTTATTCCCGGTACTTCTACAGTGGGGGGGGAAAGTCCTAATAGTCAGACTTGTAGCCATAATGAGAGCATGTCTGGCTCCTAGGGGATGGAGGGAAGTGAAAGCCACGTTCATACCCAAACCAGGTAAGAAGGACTATACAGACCCTAAATCATACAGACTTATTAGCCTCACATCCTTTCTCCTAAAGACGATGGAGAGGATGTGTGAACGGGAGTTGAGAGGGTTGGCGCTAATTAACTTACCGCTACACGAAAAACAACACGCCTATAGCTTAGGTAAATCAACAGAATCGGCACTTCACCAGGTAATAACAAAGATTGAAGAGGCCATCCAAAACAAAGCAATGTGTCTAGCCTTCATAGACATAAAAGGTGCTTTTGACAGAACAAATTTCTCCAGCATTAAAGTTCCCCTAAGTAGACATAATGTTGAACCGGCACTGATTGACTGGATAGTAAACATGCTCAGTACACGAACAATAAAGATTGCTGGTGAATCTCAGACAATTTAGATCATGAAAGGATGCCCGAAGGGTGGGGTTCTTTTCACCTCTCCTGTGGAACATGGTCATTAATGAACTCATCAGCAAATTAAACGCTAACCGTTTCTACAAAGTCGCTTATGCAGATGATCTGACAATACTGGTCTCTGGTAAGACAGCAAGCATTGTGTGCGACCTGACCCAAGCGGCTCTCCGTATTATGGAGAGATGGTGTAGGGAATATGGCCCAACCGTTAATCCAAATAAAACGGTTATAGTAATATTCAATGAATGCTGAATAACTATCATTTTCCAAGTATTTTTAGTATAAAACTCCAGCTTTCCTCTGAGGTAAAATACCTAGGTCCTACCTTGGACAGTAAACTTAACTGGAACAAACACATAGAAAACAAAATCAGCAAAGCAAGTATAACTTTCTGGCAATGCAGTAACATGATTGGCAAACGATGGGGTTTGACGCCAAAAATTATACTGTGGCTGCACAAAACTGTAATTCGGCCCATGATCACATACGGCTCTCTAGTATCGTGGACCAAAACCAATGAAGCCACCACTATACAAAAGCTTCAGTTACTAGAGATTAGCTTGTATGGCTGCCACGGGCTGCATAAGGACTACACCAACAGCAGCTTTGGAAGCTATGCTGGAGCTACCACCGCTTCAGCTACATAAAACGGGTTTTTCAACAAGAACTTTGTTTTCTAAAACAAAATAAAACAAAGAGTTTAGATGAAGATGATTCAAATTTTTATTGTATTACGAAGAAAAAAGTTTGGCAATTATGAATGAAAAATGATATCTGGCAAATGTCCACCACGACCACGCTGACAGATGTCGATTCTTTCATCAAAGTTTTTAATCACTTTTCGGCAAAATGGCGGGTCTATTTCGTTAATCACGTCACGGATTTTGAGTTTTAAGGCCTCGATCGATTCGATTGGCTCCGTATAGACTCTGTCTTTAACACAGCCCCAAAAAAAATAATCCAGCGGTGTTAAATCACACGATCTGGCTGGCCATTTAATAGCTGAATTTCGTGAAATTATGCGATCGGGAAATTTGGTTTGCAATAAATTGATCGTTTCGTTGGCTGTGTGACATGTGGCACCGTCGGGTTGAAACCACATGTTTGTGATATCGATGTCATCAATAATAGGCCATAATTGAGATGCTAACATCCCGCGATAGCGTGATCCATTGACCGTTACCGCATTTCCAGCCTCATCTTCGAAAAAAAAAATGGCCCAATCACGCCTCCAGACCACATAGCGCACCATAAAGTGACACGTTGAGCATGCAAAGGCTTCTCAATAATCGCTTTAGGATTTTCATAAGCTCAAATGCGGCAATTTTGCTTATTGACGTACCCTGACAAGTGAAAATGGGCTTCGTCTGAAAAAATGATTTTTTCAGAAAAACCAGCGGGCTGTTCCTGAATAAATTGAGCGAATCTACGGTGATGTGAATGGTCGGTCAGCTTCAATTCCTGCACCAGTTAAATCTTGTAAGGCTTCAAAGCCAAATCCTTACGCAAAATTCGCCATGTGGTGGTTTTGGATAACCCCAATTTTTGAGAACGTCGAGGAATTGACAAATTTGGATCTTCTTCAATACTGTGGCTCACGGCTGCGATGTTTTCGGTCGAACTTAACGACCCGGTCGAACACGCGTTGGTGTTGGCACATTTTGTACCGAGCCTGTCGATTCAAATTTAGCGACCAAATTCTTAATGGCGGTCTCAGAAGGATGATTATGTTGTCCGAAAATATCACGAATTTTACGAAACGTAACTTTAACAGAACCACCATTTTCATAGTGGATTTTAATTATTTTAATGCGATTTTCGAGCGAAATTGAATTCATTGTAGCAATTGCCAAAGCATCTACTACGAATAGGTCAAAAAAACTAAATGTCGAAACTGTCATGTTGTTGGTGTTGCCCCAATTGAAAAACAAAGTTCTTGTTGAAAAACTCATTACAACAAGAAGCAACTTTAGCTGCCATTAGACTCAAGACCCTAAATCTTTTAAGTAAGAGTAGAGTCTCCCGTACAGATATAATCGATAGAATTTACTCAAAAATTCCTATCTTACAAGCCAAGTATGATATGATCCCAAAACAATTTGTATTCGATAAGAAGTACAGGATAAAATTGAAGGAAACTGACCATCTGGAAGGATTGGTTCCAAGAGAGCTCAAAGTTTTCACGAATGGCTCTAAGACAAATGAAGGTGTGGGGTCTGGGGCTTTCTCTGAAGACCTTAATATCCACATATGCACATCGCTGGATACCCACAACACAGTCTTCCAAGTTGAATGCATGGGTATCATCCAAGCGGCCATAGCAATAGATGTTAGGAAGGTGAAAGACTTCTACATCAGAATACTGACCGACAGTATGGCGTTACTACAAGCTCTGAGTTGCAATGTGACGAACTCGGGACTGATATACGAGTGCCATCAACGATTGAATGAGGTATGTAAGCACAACAATGTGACACTGACATGGATCAAGGGACACAGTGGATCTAGAGGCAACGATGCAGCAGATGAACTGGCCAGAAAGGGATCGGCCCTAGCAACTATAGGGCCGGAACCAATAATACAGAGACATTAACATTGATATTAAAACCTTCAATAACCACTCACACGAGTATCTAAATTGTCTTGCTTTTCATGGGTTGTTACCTGCTCATACCTTCCCAACAAGAGGTAACAACTGCCTTGACCATACTTTTGTTCGATCTAAATTCCCAGTCTTAACTTTTGTACTTGATAAAACTATCACCGATCACTACTCTTCAATCATATGTATCAAAACAAAAAATACATATCTCAAACCTCCTAAGACAATCTCGAAAATAAACTATATAACATTAGACAAAACAATGGAGCAAATAGATCTTAAACCTATTCTAATACTCAATGACCCTAACATAGCAACGGATAGTTTTATACAGCTAATGTCTCAAGCTATACTCGATAATACGTACACTATCAAATTATCAGCAAAAAAGAGGATACTCAAACCATGGATAACTCCAGGTTTATTAAGATGTATCCATAACAGAGACTCTTTACACAGAAAGTTAAAACAAGATCCAAACAATTTAACACTTGTTATGACATACAAAAGGTACCGGAATTTCTGTACAAAAATATTAAAAAAGGTAAAAAGGCAGTACGATTCGGAGCAAATAAAAAAAAGCAGGTAAAAACAGTAAAGATTTATGGAACACTATAAAGAATATCGCTTGTAACGAAAAATCTCGAGAATCGACAGCACAGCAATTATTATCTTCTATCTCACCAATTCAGTAATGTAATAACGTTAATAAATTCTTTATCAACATTGGGAAGGAGCTAGCGCAAAAAAACACCAGCAATTACGCAGTTCCACCAAAAGGAACCACCCTAGTAAAATCTAATCTGTCGTCTTTTGTTTTAGAATGCACGGACACTGATGAAATTAAATTACTTATTAATTCGCTTAAACATAATGCAGCTACCGGATGGGATGAAATTTCACCGAGTTTTTTAAAACGATACTCCCCTATTCTCGCACCTATTCTAGCCCATATTTATAATCTCTGTCTAGAATCTTCTGTCTTTCCTACCTCTTTCAAGAGGGCTATCATCCATACAATTTTCAAGAGTGGTGATGGGAATCTCATTAATAATTATCGCCCCATTGCGGTGCTTAGTGCTTTATCAAAGGTTTTGGAACGTTTAGTCAACAGGCGACTAGCAAAGTATCTGGAGCACTGTAATATAATCTCTTCCCAACAGTTTGGATTTCGTAAAAATAAATCCACTTCTGACGCTATTCACGAATTAACTACTTTCGTTGTAAATAAGCTTAACGACAACAAAAAAGTCATTACAATATTCTTGGACTTAGCTAAGGCTTTTGATACGGTTCCCATCAATACTCTCTTATTAAAACTAGAAAATATAGGTATCAGGGGTTCTCAACTTGATTTTTTTCCGTAGCTACCTTTCAGATCGGACTCAAAGGGTAAAGATAGGCAACTATACAAGTAATGAACTTTCTATATCTTACGGTGTGCCCCAGGGTAGTATACTCGGACCAACTCTCTTCTTGATATTCATTAACGACCTCTGTAATATTAAAGTCAATAACTCTAAGAGAGTTTCGTATGCTGATGACACCGCCCTTACCTTCTTTGCAGGTACTTGGACTGAACTCCAAGAAATTGCGCAAAGTGGCTTTAATATTACATATGATTGGCTTCGTGCACACACCCTTACTTTAAACACAGCAAAAACTAAATTCGTTGCTTTTTCTATCTCTACAAAATCACAACCTAAAATTCCAGTAAAATTAATAGCCCACTCATGCCATTACCAATATCAACAAGCTTGCCACTGTCCCCTTGTTAATTCGGTCGACACAGTCAAATATCTTGGCATAACTCTAGATAAAACCCTAAATTTTAAAGTCCACATTGAAGATTTAACCAGCAGAGTCCGTAAATTAATCTTTATTTTCAAATCACTTCGTCACGTCACTAATCAGAGTATCATACGCAACGTTTATTTTGCACTTTGCCTTTCTATCATATTTTACTGCATTTCATGTTGGGGTGGTGCCGCAAAAACTATCTTGAAGCCTTTAGAAATCGCACACAGATCAATTTTAAAGATCATGGCCTTTCGACCCATATTATACCCGACAATTCGGCTCTACAAAGATCATAACGTTCTTAATGTAAGACAATTGTTTATACTACATACAGTGATGTTACAACATCGTAAGGTTCCTTATATCGAAATTACCAAGAGGCGTAAGGACAAAATCTGCAGTATTCCGACAGTCTCCTCTCATTTTGCGAAAAGGTTTTTCGCATATTTCGGTCCCTTTCTTTATAATAAGATCAATTTTAATATTTCTATTTATGAACTATCTAATTACAAATGTAAGAAAGCCGTGCACTCCTTCCTACTAAATAAGAGTTATGAAGAGACAGAACAGTACTTATTAACTAACTAATTTATATTATATTAACATAATTATATTATGAGGTCACACACACACACACACACACACGCACACACACGCACTCTCTCTTTCACACACACACACACACATACACGCACGTACACACACACACACACACACACACACACACACACACACACACACACACACAGACACACACACACACACACACACACACAAAATCTGTAGTACTAAAAAAGTTAAGAGCAATTTTTGCTTTCTGATCACTTTTGTAAGGGGGTAAGGGACTGAATCTCCTTAATACAGGCTATTTCTTAGTCTAGCAAGGAGAACAGAACGTCACCCTCACTAGTATTTTTGTAATGTATCTCATGTAAGATTTTTTTTTATATGTACTACAAGTTAAAGTTTTTAATAAATTATTATTGTTATTATTATATTATTATTATTACATAAATTCCACAGCTAGGCACAGGCCTCGTCTCATTTCTGGAAGGGTTCACAAACATTTTATCAATGATAAATACAGATTTCCTTGCAATGGATACACCCGGTACAGCCTACAAAGCCCACTGCTGAACTACAGCCTCCTCATAGATTGCCTCAGAAGCAGGATATCGTCACAATTGCTTAGCTAGTCAGCTTGACTTAAATCCAAATTTTTTGTTATTTTGAGTTGCTATTTGGAAAGTGTTGCAGCTGCATTCCTATGTCAGTTTTCCTCAGTCGCCTTCTACGACACCCATGGATGATATATGGTAGTGGAAATTGGACCATTACTACACGGTTATGCTAAATGCCGCACAAAAGCGGGGCTTCAAATACTCACTAACGAGCGCAAGGCAAACTTCAATATAGTAACCGTGGAGCAATTCAACAAGCTAAATCCATTAAAACCCGCAAACTACTGCGGTCGTGTCATAGATTCGTAACGGTTTGTACTAATGGAACATCATTTTCATTTGCCTCAAACTCTATCCTGAATGCCTGGACAGTTTGTTCTTGTGTAAATAGCAAACCACACAAAGGTTTGCTATTAACATGTTTTCTTACGTAATCATTGGAATAAAAGTAAAAGTTGGAGTAAATGTGTATAAATGGCAACATAGGGTCGATGTAAGAGAATCAATCCACTATTACGACAGTAGATGGACAGCAGATGGAGATGTAGATGGAGATGTAGATGGAGAGGGCTATGTTCAGCTATGAACTTTTATATAAATGAAATTTATAGTTTTTTTCATAGAATAATGGTGACAAGCGACTACACAGTTCACTAGTTAATAAGTGGAAGATGAAATGCCTCATTTCCAGTAAAACTGTAATATACAAAACACGGTGGCGTAAAGTTGTTATTTTACACTGGTATTCTTCTGTGAAAGCATGGTCCTTTCCCGGTCGAATCGAGCCATTCGTACTGCAACCACTAACTGCAGCATGGCTCTACTACATTGAAAAATATAAATAAATTAAAGTGGAAATAACGAGTTTACTACAAGGCCTTGTTCGAAGTAGTTTTTATAACTTATTCCGCTGTTTTATAACTAGTTAGCAGGTGTTTGCAAGCGAGCCATAAGTTTTCTAAAGCCATTCTCTTTGTTGGGTTTCTTTTTCAGTTTTATTGTACTCGTACCAAGCAGTGATATTACAAGTAACAACAACTGTGTTTACGGCGTTTCTAAGGTTTGTGAAGGGATACGGCTCGTTGATAATGGAACTTTTTTCCTTCTTATTTTTAAAACGTTGGGGTAACTTATTTCTTTTATTGCTAGAAATTGTTGACGTATCATGGAGGCATATCATAATATATAACTATCAATTGGCAAATATGCATTTATATTTGACACAAACACCGTCTTCGTCAATTTTCTGACGGCATATATTTACACATCTCTTGTTCTAGTATGAAGAGTTTATTAGTCTGAATAGCATTCCATCTTAGTCCTCAAATGAGATAGCGTTTCTTTCTTTGAAATTATTTGCAGATGTCCATGGACTCAGCCATTTAGCACTAGGTGGACTGTGAGTTGTTTTTCACTTCATTTATATAAAAAAAAATTATGTCGCTTGCACTCCTTTACGTTTAACAATAAATACAACACTCAAACACTCTGAACATTGCCTGAAATACCTCAAAGCCGATAATGAAACTACCTTCATACCTTTCGAAACGAAACAGCAGCGAGTGCATTTCTACTTTGGCGGAAAATAAAATACCCATACTAACTTCTAAGCAAAAAATGGCAAAACCCAAAACCTATATACATATTATTATAGTCATGGTAGCTCAGCCATAAGATTCAGATTCAGCTTACGTGAACAACCCATGTTTAATCAACCAATGAAATCATTTATTGCAATTTTAAGCGCTGACTTAACACGTACTTGCCGTTGAAGATAAACATTGTGATAAAATCTGTATTACTGAGATATAAAAATATTTGAGGACATGTGAAGTCTGTCAACAGATATCGAGGTAGTACAGTGGACACTTTCCTGCATTACACCCTCTCTGAGATAAACTTACTACTTAATACGTTATCATGAAATACAGTAATACTGGATGTAAGCCTATTAGCGCTGAAGTAAAATAAAATAATTACACCCTATATACTATTTGGCACAGGCTTTCTTTCATGTTGGAGAGAGTATTAGGGCTAGGAAAGTCCGACGTTCTGCCTTAATATCTGTTTGTGGAATCCACATGTCTTCGAAATATTTTTAACTTCAGAAAAAGTTATTGGTTTCATCCCGATTTTCGGAAATCTAGTTTTCATCAGATCTCGATGTTTTGAGATCCCAGGAAGCTATTCTGACTAATTTCTAATTCAGTGCCCCTTCAAATAATTCTGTCGGTTTCTATAATCGCCTCTTAGCACACCCACGATAAGGAGTGATGTACAACCTAACAAATCCACTTCACGGTTAAACAACACATAATACTTAATATTTAGATGCATAAATATATGCATAACATAACCTGTTTATTACGTAAATCATTTATATCCATTACGCGTGATATCACTGCAAATTGATTGAGTAAATTAACATTGGAATAAGAACTTGAATAAGGACTATATACTAACGAAATAAAATTTTAAAATATTCTTTTAGTAATAAATAAATCAACATGTTATTCTGCCCTGATACGGAAGAAGGTGGCTAAGTGCATTTTATCGATTTTGAGCTTTCAGCGCCACTAAACTAAGCAGAAATTCTCTATCGGCCAATATTAGAACTAGGTACATTTTTAAGTTTGGTAGTTCTAGAGATAAATAAAACATTTTGGGGGTTAAGTACAACATTTTCTTTCCTGTCATACGCTAGAAATCACTTAACATGCACCGTTACGCTATATATTCGTTAAGAGATTTTAACTATTTATTTTTTTAGTGGAAGTATAATGTTTATATTGTAAAATAAAGAAAAAATGCAGTTAAACACATTTTCTAAGCTAAGAGGTAGTTAAGCGTAGATAACTGCCTAATACTATGCTAAAAAGCGGTAAAAACTAGTAGTAGAAGCTATAACACGGGTAAAACCCTTAACTGTTTTCAAGCGTAGAATTAAAAAAAAATATTAAATCACATACTTCCAAAAAAAAGCATTCGCTGCTTTTTATTGTCTGATAAACCATTGAGTTATATTTGAAATAATATTTAAACAGCGGCAAAGCGAATGTGCTACGCTTAAAAACATCTAAGAGTAAGTTAAGCAATAGAAGTTAAGTAATAGCAAAGAATTCGAACAGCAAGTTTTAAGAGTAAAAAATAAATGTGATCAGAGTGCGTCAGTGTTATATTCCTTGGTTTGGATTTTGATTTAGAAAACTGTTTAATAGTTCTTTGAAAAAATGTGTCTATTCTGATAAAAAAGAATCCTCAGACTCAATTTTCCTCCAATGTTTTGCCGCTTACAGATCCATGATAAATTACGAGGTAGAAATTTAATAGAATTTAAAGTAAATAAAATATTTATATTTTTTATAATGATATTTTCCACTCATTTTAAATTTTAGTTCATATTTTTTTTAAACTGGCGTCTACATTGAGACCACCAGATACCACATACAGCTCAGTATTTGACCTAAATAAATATTAAAATTTTAGCTACTTTTATATCTTAAAACCCTTATACCCTTATACCCTTAAATACTAAATACTTAAAAGTAGTCATCCTTTAATTCAATTAATTTCTAATGAAATCAAATTCAATTATTAAAAAACCTTTATAATATTTATTTATATTATTTATTTATTTGCTTTTTTAAGGGAAACACACAGTATAATAGTAGTTTCCACAGA
Source organism: Parnassius apollo (assembly GCA_907164705.1). Taxonomy (NCBI): domain Eukaryota; kingdom Metazoa; phylum Arthropoda; class Insecta; order Lepidoptera; family Papilionidae; genus Parnassius; species Parnassius apollo. The sequence continues at coordinate 82,000 of CAJQZP010001400.1, forward strand.
TATCTAATACATATTAAAAGCTTGCAACCACAATATGTATAAAAATTAAAAACAAAAATAACTAAATGGTATTTATAAAAATATGTAAAAAAAATACGTGTGGCACTCGTTGACTGCCGCGGTAAAGCTATTGCATAGCATTTTTTATCAACTTATGCAATTATAATTGTTTATTTATTTTATTTATGCAGTTAAGTCTTTCATATTAAATCAAGTTACACTTTTTGAGCGTGGTGACCGATAAGAAAACAATTTTTTTCTCTTATTGAATAAATGAGAAGTTAATATTGTTTAAAATATTTTTAATATCTTACAATACTACATGTAGGTTATTCAGGAACTTTTATCATTGAGTTAGCAGCTAGTGTACGCGCACACAAACACCGTGCCGAAGTCTGCCTAGTGCCGAAGTCTGCCGAACTAAAACGACGTTAGACGATGCACGGCTTTCAACGCCACACCTCCGTGCCCGTCGGAGTGGGGAGCGTGAGGTTTTTTTTCGTTACGGAATTTCTGGATTCGGTCCCCGCGCTCAAGGCCCGCGATAGAAGCTATGCAATAGCTTAAAAAGAACGTTATATTCATAACAAAATAATATTCTGATAAGCTACGGCCAAGCGTACCTTAGCGAGTGTTCTATTCAATTTTGAGATAGAATGCGCTGCTACTACTGCTATTCGGATGCTAGAATAAACTTTTTAATTTATTTTAATGCCAAGCAAAACGGTTTGAAAATAGTTTTCATTGTAAATTAGTGAGGATTTACTTACATACTTTAAATAATATAGTTTTAATAAGTAGCTTATACTTCTATGAATATGTACAATTAAGTCCTATTATTGTAATTGTTGCTATTACCATTATTAAAATATACGTAAATCACATACATTTCTAGGATGTGAGTCATATACATATAAATAATTCAGTAGATTCTTTTCGGTTGAGTCAAATAAATTATTAAAATATCTTTGCAGTTCAATTAGATTAGTCCATATATACCAACATCGTTTTGTAATCATGCATGTTGCACAAAATATAACAAAAAATATGAGCGCATTGTATTTAGTAAGTTTAATTTATATACAAAATTAAAGCAAATAAGATGTAAAAGTTATGATGCTGTACTTACTTTTTAATATCGCATTTGTCTTCAGAACTCTACGTCTACCACTACTACGTTATTATTTTGTAAGATCTTAATATTATAACTTTCTCTATTGAAGAGAATTAAAAAAAATGTTTTAGTGGAAACAATTTTGGCTTTATTTATTGATTCAATGTTCACTTTCTTATAATAATATGTTGTATATTAAGTTGTATACTTTTCTAAATTAAAGAAAAATAATACAAAAAAAGTAATTTTACATAGTTGTCCGCGGAGTTTATTCGGTGAACGGTAAGTTCAGCTCATATTTAAAACATTAAAAGCAGTCGTCGCGTTTTTATTTCTCAATTTGCGGTGGAACTTCCAACGCTTAGGATGCATTACTTTTGAAATGCTCCAGGACTGCAGAATAACTCTTAAAATTCAGAACTTTTCTCTTTTCTCAGTAAATATCATATAAAGGCAACTACTAAACATACTGCCTTATAGTAGGGACTTTGCCATAGTTACCACGCTCGGAAGGCACGTGGGCCACTGACGTCTATTTATTTTTTGGAGATATCAGGAAACTTCTCCTGCCCATCTCCTACATCAGTTTCTGTCGACAACCACGGGACGATATGAATTATTTGATATTCACCGCCACTACACGTTGAATTTTCTGATATTAATAAAGATTAAAAAAAAAATAGTGATAAACGAGCTCACAGTCGCAAATAAGTGGCTACTGAGGCCCATGGACACTTGGGCTATTTTAGACATAGCCCACAGATTAATGGCGGTCATCGCTGAGGACTTGAAATGCCGCGAAGCCTGTATATTGGCTCTTGTTCCCTGAGGAACACAGGGACATGGGAGTGAGTGAACTAAATACAATGTCACCCGCAACTTACATTTATTCATTCATTTAGCCGGTCAATCTTCCATTGCTTTTTTTCTATTACTATAGGCCCCTCCATTAAATGTCCTTTTAGGGGAAATAATGCCACAGTTGCCACGCTTGCCTGGCCGGCCGTTAATCGCAGTTTTTCACTAATTTTAATTATTTTCAAGAAAGCTGAAGTGAAGTGAAGCTTGGAAGTATCTTAATAATAAAGCTTTCAATAGATTATTCCGAATTTTGAATCTAGACCTAGATTTAAAAATATTTAATACAAACTACACCTTTTTTTGCAGTCACCGTTTTTCCCACTATAACTCTTCCCCCCCCGGCCGTCGTAAGAAGCTAACGTTTTTTGTTTGTCTTTTTGCCACTTTGTCTACAGTCAAAAATACAATTCTGTGTTCCATAAATCTTTCATAAAATTAGGAAACAAGAAAATCAAGGAGTAATTTAAACAAGTGCGTATTCTAGTTTTATGCAGCCCTAGTACATTAATATTCGTGGGTGGTACGAACACGCTCTGATAACGCCCAATAACCACGCCCGTGTTTCTGCGATCCTGATCTGGTAACGCCCAATGTCCACGCCCGTGCTTGTGTTCCTGTGAGTACTTAGTTTATAAGCAGTACTGCCATGCCAATCCAAAAGACTGTAAGTCGACTTACAGTGTTTTTGCTCAACAACGCCCAATCAGTTTCTGTAGGTCTGTTTAGTACCCCTGACCAATATTTTTGTCATTTAAACGTATATTTTGCAGGATAGGGCAAGCTAAAAAACACTGTATAACGTTCAAATTAAGGTTTAACCATGCTGGAAAACTGTAACAAAGCTTACAGTATTTTGCCGTAACAAACTACACGCACTGCTGGAGATACAGTGTTTTAAACTGACGCCTATACTCGCACGTTGATATTGTCTCGCCAGCGTAATATGATCTATAAACATGAATGCTATCTCGCTCTTTCGCATCGTTATAGAGGCCCCCCGCTTTCTCGGCAAGTTTGAAGACGGTTCAGTTTACGTGTGACGCGCAGTGATGATGATTTATTGTGTACCTACCCTGTGATCGCCTGTCGAATTTTATTTAATTACCGTGATTTTGTATTAATTTAACTATGAATACGAGTCAAAGTAAAATGCTAGTTAAACTGTCAAAACAAAATATTAAACATTATAATAACACAGACTCAGTTACTGTTGTGTCCAATGTGATAAGTAACTGTCTAGAAAAAGAAAATAGAAACCGCAATAATCACAATGAGTATGAAAATTACCTTCAAGATGATTTAGGATCAAGAAACTTTATAAGTTCTATCATTCCATTAAGTGAGTCTCAACTTAATGAATGCATTTCAGAAGAATTAGGAGAAAGAGTTTACGCCCAACTGGTACCTGCATTAATTTGTGATAAGAATTTAGACGTCTCAAATATTTCTATAGAAGATTTTCACCAATCCACAAGTTCGCATATTCATGTTAATAGCGTTCAATCTAAAACAAAAATCCAGTCAATAAAGAACCAAGAACACATTGCTACTGGATCGATAAATAATTTAGATGAAGATGATTTCGATACTTTGAATCTTTTGACTGTGACACAAAACATAATATCTACTGAATTATCGACTGAAATGCAACCAGCACCTTGTTTAGCACATTCTTCACCACCTTCAGTTTCGCCAAAGCCGTCTACTTCCTTAGCTCCTGTAAGTCCTATTGCACATATTGAAACAGAACTGCTGACAAGAAAAAAAAACGTAGCTTCCTTGAAGAATCCACCGCCATTGATAAACCTGCCGTCGAAGATAACTGTCAAACACCAAAGAAACCTAAGCGCAATAGAGACCCAGCAGCTATATTAGAGACACAAAGATTAAAACATCCATTGTTGCCACCTTGTTCATGTAAAAAACAGTGCATTCAAAAGATTTCCGAGACTGAAAGGCAGTCTATTTGGACACAATTTTGGAACTTGTACCGGCAACGGCGCCGCGGCTTTATATCAAGAAGTGTTGATAACCTATCTACCGCATGCACTAAAACAAAAAGGTGATTCTCGAAGGCATAACACACTAAAATGGTCCCTAAATGATGTCAATGTATGCAAGTTTTTTTTCTTAGGACCTTGGGATATACAAACGATGAAGCTGTGCAATCAGTCTTGAAAAATAACTATCTAGAGAATAAAAAATCCGAAGATAAGCGCTACAGCCGATCTTCGAGGACGTCGATGTGCACCATCTAACAAGTTTCCACCGGAGTATGAAAAACGATTAGAAGAATTTATTATGAAATACAACCCTGTTCCATCACATTACAACATTAACCATGCGCCGAACCGAAAGTATTTGCCTATAGGTATAAACTTTTCCACTATATATAAGGATTTTAAACGGTATTGCCAAGAAAATAATACGACGATTTGTGGTTGGACTCATTTTCATACTATGATAAAAAAATTGAATCTCTCAACAGCAGAATTACCTCAAGATATATGCACTAAATGTAAAAATCATAAAATAGCTCATGAGATACTACCACTTCCTTGTAACTGTGAAGAGTGTAAAATGATAGGCCAGCACTTAGAAAATAAACGCAATTCACGAAGATATTTAAGTTTAGCAGAAGATCGAAGTAATAATTCCCAAGGAAAGGAAGCTGTGTTCACCGTCGACATGCAAAAAGCTATATGCATGCCACTTCTTAGAACAAAAGATTATTATTTTTAAGAAAACTTGTTCTATTTAACGAGTGATTTGTGCCGCCTGGTAAAAATAAAAATGCTGTATGCATCCTGTGGCATGAAGGCGAAAGCGGCAGGAAATCTTACAACATAGCAACCACATATGTTCATTTCATAAGAAAATATTGCAGGGACCTACACCATTTAAACTTCTTTTTGGACAATTGCAATGCTCAAAATAAAAACAAAATTCTTTTTTCTGAATTAGTCAGAGTTGTAAACGATAGAAAAACTGATATACATTCATGGCTCCGGATGCAGTTCACGCTGCTATAACAAAAAATTAAAAACATCAGGTGATGTTTATGATATTGAAGACTTCGTTACAAATATCAAGGAGTCAAGAAAAAACCTTGATGTCGACGTGCTCCAGCACAAAGATATGGTACTTTTTACGAATGACTAAAATTACGCTTCCAAAAGACTGGAACATCCAAAATTTAAAAATTATTGAGTTTCGAAGAGGTAAACTCTCCATGTTTGCCAAAAATGATTACAATGGGGAATTTAAAGAACTACATATTTTAAAGAAAAAGGTTGAAAGAGATTTAAGAAAGAAAATGGGTGAAGAGCTAGATCTTATAAATATGATAGAAAGAGAAAAAAAGCCAAGAGGTGTGAATGAAGTTAAAAAAAAAAGATTACTAACACTTGCAAAATCTATGCCTGTATCGCGGCGAACTTTTTTATGAAGCCCTTGAGGAGTCAGATGCGCCTGATCTCGATATAATAATTGATTCTGATTTGTAACTCAGTCATATCACAAATCAGAATCAATACTTGTTTTTTTTTTTCATTAAATGATAGATCTCATAGAAGACTAAATATGGTTGTGTTTATATTGTGTAAGTTCTTAAAAAATATTAGAAGAATATGTTGTTTCGCAAAATTTTTCTATTATGTTAATTTTATAAAAAAAATATTGTTATGTTTCGTCAAATGTTACTAATTAATAAGTATAATTATGTTCGTAAAAATAGAACACTGTGTTATGTTTCGCTGTATGTTTTTGACTATTAATGTTTTATTTTATAAAAATATTAAAAAATATTGTAATTAATGATTCGTCATTAAAGTTTATGTTATATAACTGTATTTGATTTTATTTACAAAATTTGACAAATAGCTGCCTAATAAAGTATCTACCTACATTAAAACATTTTGTTGGTCTTTTAAAACACTGTATCATTGGATACAGTGTTATGGCATAATTATTTACCTACTTTTAGACAAGACAAAACACTGTAATGAGTTTTACAGTTTTTTGCATTGTTATAGTTGTACTTAAACTTAACAACTCTGTCTTGTCAATACAAGTTAATGGAAATATCTTTTTATCTTACAAAATTTATGAAAAAAACACTAGTTGGCTATGTAGTTAGAGATATATACCTACTATTGAATGCATAAAATAATACAATAATGAACAATAATCAATAAAAAAGCAATTTAGTATCAAAAACATAAATCAAAAATTAAAATCTCACATGTGGTTTTCAAAAGTTACAGTGTATTGGATTGGCAGGGCAGAGTACTTATTTAAGGAAAGCCTACGCACTGTGTCTTAGCGAGCGCCTTTACAATTTTATTCATCATAATTGCTAATCACTATATAGAGCTTTGACATATTTCTGTTTGCCTGGTACTATGGACAACAAATTGAATAAATCTTTCTCGGAGAGTGACGTTAATCAAGTAGAGCAAAGGGACAGCACTCCCCCCCCCCGAACTTTGCTTTTTCTCGCAACAAGCGAAAGAGGGAAGTAGACAATACATTGCCAAGGCAAAGTCAGAGCACATAGGCAGAATTGGCGAGAAACTAGTTCGCCTTCCTTCTGGAACCCGTGCATTCTGGTCTCTCGCCAAGGCTGTCCAGGGGAATTTTTGTCAGCCATCTCTTCCATCTCTGCACAGGGAGGACGACTCACTGGCCCATACCGCAAAGGAGAAAGCCGATCTTCTAGGCTCTTTCTTTGCCTCTAACTCGACTCTCGATGACGAGGGGGAGTACTCCGCCGACCATCCCGCGGTGTGAGTGCTCCATGCCGGAAGTGCACTTCACACAGCGCTCGCTTCGCAAAGCACTCCTCTCCCTGGACATCCACAAGTCGAGTGGGCCTGACGGAATCCTCCCAATTGTGCTGAGGACGTGTGCTCCAGAGTTGTCTCCAGAGTCTTTTCCGGTATTCCTACTCCCTAGGCGTAGTCCCAAAATCATGGAAGACGGCTTACGTCCACCCGATCCCTAAAAAAGGCGACCGCTCTGACCCGTCCAACTACCGGCCAATCGCCATCACCTCCTTGTTCTCCAAAACAATGGAGTCCATTGTAAACTGCCAGCTCATGAGGTACCTTGAAGATCACCAGCTGATTAGTGACCGCCAATACGGTTTTCGCCGTGGTCGGTCAGCTGGTGATCTTCTGGTCTACCTAACTCACAGATGGGCGGAGGCAGTAGAGTTCAAGGGGGAGGCATTGGCCGTTAGTTTGGACATTGCGAAGGCCTTCGATCGGGTTTGGCACAAAGCGCTTCTTTCGAAGCTCCCTTCCTATGGGCTTCCCGAGAAATTGTGCGATTGGATCACCAGCTTTCTTGCAGATCGGAGCATCAAGGTCGTTGTAGACGGTGCAAGCTCCGATTGCAAGCCTATTAATGCTGGTGTTCCACAGGGCTGTGTGCTATCGCCAACGCTGTTTCTTCTGCATATCAATGACATGTTGCGTACCTGTAACATTCATTGCTATGCAGATGACAGCACTGGTGATGCACTTTACACCGGCCGAGCCAATATTTCTCGGGAAAACGTCTCCGAGTGCCGGGACAAACTTGTGTCTGAAGTCGAGTCTCTGCTGGACAGAGTCTCGGATTGGGGGCGACTAAATCTAGTCCAGTTTAACCCCCAGAAGACACAAGTTTGCGCGTTAACCGCTAAAAAGAACCCCTTTGTCGTATCCCCTCAGTTTCAAGGCACTCCCCTTGTTGCCTCAGCCAGTATCGGAATCCTCGGCGTCGACATATCGAGTGACGTGCAGTTTCGTGGTCACTTGGAAGGGAAGGCCAAATTGGCCTCTAAAAAGCTTGGCGTGCTCGGCAGAGCGGGACAGTATTTCATGCCGGCAAACCGCCTGCAACTTTACAAGGCGCAGGTTCGGCCGCACATGGAATACTGTTCCCATCTCTGGGCTGGGGCTCCCCAGTACCAGCTTCTTCCACTTGACCGCATCCAGCGCAGAGCGGCTCGAATCGTCGACGACCGAGTGCTTTCCGATCGGCTCGATTCACTGGCGCTGCGAAGAGATGTTGCATCTCTTTGCGTATTTTATCGCATCTATCACGGGGAGTGCTCTGAGGAATTGTTCGGATTAATCCCAGCCGCCAAATTTCGTGAACGCACTACACGTCAAACGTCCCGATACCATCCACACCATCTGGATGCTTGGCGGTCCACCACTGTACGTTTCACAAGGAGTATTTTTCCACGTACAACCTCTCTGTGGAATAGTTTACCACCGGCGATTTTTCCGGACCGATACGACCTGGGGACCTTCAAGAAAAGAGCTTACTCCTTTCTAAAGGGCCGGCAACGCACCCGCAATTCTGCTGGTGTTGCGGTTGATCATGGGCGGCGGTAGTCACTTAACACTTTGAAAGATATTCAACAATCAAGCAATAACATTGAAAGTTCAATCACATTTTAACTGCGCAAAATGAAGAATTTCAGAAAAAAATTGAGCATTTAGAAAGCAAGATAAAAGAGGACAGAAGTTATATTACTCTGTTACAGGACAAAATTGAAGACTTGCAAATGAACAACCGTAAAACTAATTTTGAAATTAAAAAACGTATCTAAAAAATCGGGTGAAACCAAAGACCTCATTAATATGAGTAACATGTTTGTCGAAAAACATTGGTTGCAACTTAAATAAGACTGATATCAAGGACATTTATAGGGTGCGCGGAAAGCAGGATAACTTACGTAATACTCCAATTATCGTAGAAACATGTTCAACACTTTTAAAAACAGAAATACTGAAAATGAGCAAGGCCTTTAATATCAAGCATAAGATTAAGCTATCTGCTAAGCACCTGGGATTTCATACAGAAGAAGATACTCCCGTCTTTGTTTCAGAGCAGCTCGCAGCAAAAGGCTTTCGACTACACTTCCTCGCCCGAGACCTCGTCAGATCCAAGAAATATAAATTCTGTTGGACATCTTATGGTAAAGTTTATGTGAGAAGAGACGAAAACTCTCGTATAATAATAATTAAATCTGAAGCACAAATTCAACAACTCCAACAGGAGCCATGACTAGATTCAGTGTTAACCGTAGAATATTCCTATAAAAACGTAATAATAATTTTTTTCTTGTATCTACAAATGTTCATTATGTTCTCTGTATACTTTATTTTCATGAATTGTTTAATTATTTTTTTTATTTATTTGTCTATTGAAACAATTTCTTTGTCACACAAACCTCAGTGTTACACTATACACACTTATTTTCATACTTTGCATACAAATAATACACGATACTTATAGTATGGTATTGCTAACTACTCATCTAAAATACATACACACTTACATACAACTCAACGTAATTGATAACTTATTTCATTTTGCAAACTTTAATCCTCGTAAATTAATAGCTCCGAAATCTTTTTTCCACTTATCATGAATTGTGAACTGATTGCCTATCGGCAACTTAAAAACTTTGACAGACCTCTCAAACTCGATCTAAGTTACACTCGCATATATATCTTTTATGAGAATGAATAGCTCCATAAAAATTACAAATGACCTTGATGACATGGAGACAGTACAGGCTGTTCGCTGTGATGTAGGGGATATACCAAAAAATATTTGCGTAAAAAATAGTGATTTAACAATTATTTCTCAAAATATTAGAAGTGTTTACAGTAATATTGAAGATCTACACCTAACCCTCACACGCTTAAATTTTGATCCAGATATTATTGTATTAACAGAATGTTGGCTTACGGACAACAAAATAATCCCAAATATGACAAACTATTCATATTTCGCTACCAATTTTCATCTCAATCAAAGTGATGGAGTGGTCGTTTATGTGAGAAAAGGTGTTAAAGGAAATGTCAAAGAAATAAAACTTGAGCACGCTTCATGTTTACAGATTGATACTCACGATACTACTATTTTAGGTATATATTGCTCACCCTCTAATAGTAATGCTGACAATTTTATCAACTCTCTAAACCTACACTTAGAAACGATTAAATCACATAAGCGTATTGTAGTAACTGGTGATTTAAATATAAATATAATTCCTAAAAGTATAGAGCAGAATTATGAGCGCAGTAATAGGTTTCAATACCTTAATATGATGAGCATGCATGGCTTAATCGTTGGTCACTACCTGCCAACAAGAGGTGTTAATTGCTTAGATCATTTTATGCTTAAATTAGAAAGAAACAAAAAGGATGCTCAAATTGCCGTTTTAAACACCACTGTCACTGATCATTCTATGATATTGCTAACATTGTCAAATATAAAGATAAAAGAGAAATTTGTACTCGTAAATAACAAATTAAGGACTAATTTTACAAAGGCACTTAATAGTTTAATTGATAAAAACCTCTCAGAAATATTGTTTTGTGATAATCCCAATTTTGTGATAGAAATGCTCATAAACAAAATAACCGAGTCATTACAAGATAACACTACTGAAATTCAAGTATCCAAAAGCAAACGTGTCATGAAACCTTGGATCACGCCTGGAATTTTACGCTGTATTAGGAATATAAATAAAATGCAGAAAAATCTTCGTGTGGATCCCTATAATGAAGTTCTAAAAATAAGCTATAAAAGATATCGAAATTATTGTAATAATCATTCCGCCTGTGGCATCGCTTCCGAGCGGTAGCATCCAGGTAGTCCGCGCTTTCGTTCCTGTACGGTAGTGCTCTCCCGCTCTCGCGCCCCCCGCTGTCCCGCTCGCGCTGTACAGCGCCGACGCAGTGCTCAGTCCGCCGGCGGCATCGTTCTCGGACGGTCGCCTCCTGGTGGTCCGCGCCCCCGTACAGTACGGTAGTGCTGTCTCGCTCTCACGCGCCACCGCTGTCCTACTCACGCGGAACAGCGTCGAGGCTGCCGGTGAGTCACTTTCACGCTACAGTTCTTGCCCCCCTGTTTTCGGGCAGGGAAGTCTGACTGACTTCCGCTTTTCATTTTCATTTTCACATTTCATTTTCATTTTTCATTTATCATTTTTCATTTTCATTTATCATTTTTCATTTTCATTTATCATTTTTCATTTTCATTTTTTTTTACTGTCTCCTTTATTTTCCTGTTTTTCTGTTATTATTGCATTATTATTACGTGTATAGTGTGTCGTAGTACGTCTCGCGATCTAGTCCCTGTTCTACCGAGAACAGGGACCCGTCCTCATCTTTACCAAGCTTAGCTTACTGCCCCAAAATGGCCACACACAGCTTCGCTGAGTCCCTCGCCGCCCTCCTAAATCAATACGGTTTAAATGGCAATGAGACGGTCCTCACCGCCATCGCCACCATCGCCACCATCGCCGCCCAGGCTCCCCTCTCTGCCCCTCAGGCACACCATCCACCGCCAGTAATCGCGTCATTCCTCGAAACGAGGAACTCCTTTGCCCCCTTGAATATGCCCCCTTAGAAATGGAGTACGCATGCTCCGAGTCTTCGGCGCCGACCTCCCGGAAGAGGCCCGCCACTACTTCAGGCTCTGGTCCATCGGAGTCCTCTGACTCCGACGGAACCGGGGAGTCCACATTCACTGCTGTCAACTCCAAGCGCAACGGTAAGCGCGCCGCCTATCTCAGCGGCCCCTGCCGCTCCTACAACTTCCGCAGCCCCCGACGCTGCCGCCATCCCACTCATGTCCCTTGACATCCCAACCCCAACTAAACCATCCTCTCGATGTGCTCCAGTCCTTGCTAAGAGACAAGGCCAAATTCACCAAACTGTCGAAAACCTGCTACGACGCAGGAATTAAGTACGACAATGCCGTCAACCTCGGGGAGGCTATCAAAATCATCCCCAGCTCGATCGAGGATTTCCGAAAACTCACCAGGCTTTTCACAGCCGAACGAGTCTCCTACCATACTTACGCTCTCCCGGAAAAGCGTAAAGTCAGGGCCGTCATCCGAGGCGTCCCTTTCGAGTTCTCTAACGAGGAAATCCTCGAGGACCTTAAGTCCCAAGGCTTTCCCGTCGAAGCCGTGCACAAAATGCACAGTAGGACGGGGAAAAGATTCAACTTGGCCCTAATCATCCTTTCCAACGTGCCGGAGGCTACAGCCATCTTCCGGCAGGTACGCACAGTGTGCGGCCTGTCGAGGGTGAAGGTCGAGCCCCCCACATAGGCGCGGTTTCCCGGCGCAGTGCCACCGCTGCCAACTTTATGGTCACGCGACGGCCAACTGCTCCGCCCCACCCAGGTGCGTAAAGTGCCCCGAACCCCATAAGAAAGAGTGTCCCCGGCCCAAATACGCCGAATCCCCCGCCCGCTTGTGTCCTGTGCAACCAGACTGGACACCCGGCTAACTACAGGGGTTGCCCCCACGCACCTCAACCTCGCCCCAGTAGGCAAGCTCCACCGCCGGTAAATGACCGCTCATTCCCGGCCCTCCAACAACGGCCCCGTCAGGGCCTTTGTCAGCCCATCCAGGGCTTCTCTCGACCCTCTCAGGGTCCCCTAGGCCCCCTCAGGGGCATAATTCGGCCCCCGTCCGGGCTTCTCCAAGTCAATGCAGCCTCCAGTCTTTCCCTGGGGGCCCAAAAAGGCAGACCCACCGCGGACAACCTCGTACGCACATGAAGCAGAGCCCACACCTGACGACTACAACACACTATATTCCGCTATTAGGAATATCGATGTAAGGGAAATCACCGTAGTAGCACGCAAACTGCGCGCGGCGAAGTCCCCCCAAGAACGTCTCCTCGTTCTTGCAGAACACAACAATCTTCTATTAGCGTTGTAAGTTAAGTTAACTTAATTAACTTAACTTCAATGACTGAGCAAATCACTCTACCTAAATCCCACGGTCGTATCAAACCTAAGGGTTTATCGCTTGTATCATTTAATATTCGCGGCTTGCGAAATAACCTCCCAGAGCTTAAGCTCTTTCTTCGGCATCGTGAAGTCGATTTCCTCCTCCTACAGGAAACTAATCTCAAAGATAAGGACACTAGAGACCTTTCTATTAAAAACTTCTCTCTTCTTCGTAACGATAGACCCGACCGCCGAGGCGGCGGAACGGCCATCTATTACAAGAAGACACTTCATTGCTCGCCCATTTCTACTCCGCAGCTTACCAACATGGAAGCCACGGTATGCAGGCTAGCTATGACTGGACATCAGTCCATCCTCATAGCCTCCTGTTACATCCCTTCAGGAACCTATCCCCTCAAAAAAGATTTTGAGGCCATTTTATCTTTAGGCAATTCAGTCATTATGTTTGGAGATTTTAACTCCAAGCATACTGAATGGACATGCCGCACTACGTCCCCCTAGTGGCAAGATACTGCTCGATATCACGCAGTCTCTTGATATTACCGTCCATAGTCCTCTCGGTGTTACTCACTTTCCAAATAACACCGATCACGCCCCTGATGTGTTAGATTTCGCGTTACTCCAAGGAGTTTCTCTCAACCTCAGAGCAATCGAGACACCAGACGATCTAGGATCAGACCACCGACCGGTCTCCCTCATTCTTGGCCATCAGCCACCTCCCCCAACACACACGAAAACCTTCACTAACTGGAAGGGGATTCAAGGAGTTCCTAGCTAAAGCTTTGAACTCACAGGACTCTACCATCTCCCTACCGACGGACTTAGATAGTCCCGAAAAAATCGACACCGCGGTCGATTCACTCTCCAACCTTATTTAATCGTCCCTTAAGGAGAACGAAAGGTCGTCTCGGTTGCTAACAATAGTGGGCTTCCCCTACATATTAGCAACCTATTAAAAGCTAAAAAAGCTGCTTTCCGGAGAGCAGAAAAATATCCCACCCCCGAATATAGGCGCGCGGCCAATCGTCTTCAACGAGAACTCCACTTCCGCCTCTCTGAATTTCGAGACCTCGAAAAGAGTAAGCTCATGGAGAATATCTCTCCATCTCACACAGCGTACTATCAGATGGCTAGAGCCCTCCGCATAGACGCTATCACCCACACTCCCCCTCTCTCCCGTCCCGACGGCACGGTTGCCTTCGAGGACGAGGAAAAAGCTGAGTGCTTTGCAGATAGCATTGCCGCTCAATGCTCTCCTAGTTCTCAACCCGTCGACCCCTCTCACGTCCAGGCAGTGGAGGATGAGGTCCGCCGCCGGAACTCACCCCCTACGGCCTCCGAACCTATCTCTGTGTCCAATGATGAGATTTCATCCCTCATCAAAGGACTTAAGCCCAAAAGGCTCCGGGCGCGGATGGCATCTCCAACCAAGCCCTAAAACACTTTCCTGAGCAGGTGTTAACCTTTTTTATCTATTATCTTCAACGCCTGCTTCAACCTCAGTTATTTCCCCACTACGTGGAAAGAGGCAACTGTGATTGGAATTCCCAAGCCAGGCAAGCCTCTCAACCTCCCCTACAGCCATCGCCCCATTAGCCTCCTCAAGGCAATGGGCAAGCTCTTCGAAAGAGTCATCCAAACGCGTATGAGGCGCTATCTGTTTCCCACAGACGGCGACCCTCTTATCATTCCCCATCAATTCGGCTTCCGAGCCAAATACTCATGTCCCCAAAAAGTTCACCGCATTGTGGAATATATCCTCAGCGGGTTCTACCCTCGTCGTCTTAAGACCATCGCGGTTTTTTTCGATATAGCTAAAGCTTTCGATAGAGTCTGGCACACAGGCCTCATCTACAAGCTCTACAAATAGGTCTCCCCCGATCGTCTAGTTCGTCTCGTGGCCTCCTATTTAAAACATCGAACCTTTCGTTTTAGACACGAAGGTACGCTATCTTCACAGCGAACTATCAAAGCTGGTGTCCCTCAAGGCTCAGTACTTGCTCCTCTGCTGTACATCCTGTTCACCAACGACATTCCCATCCCGTCGAAAGGTGTTCAACTCTCCCTCTTCGCAGACGACACTGCCATCTACTGCAAAGGTGTCTCACTACCCTTCATACGAAACAAGATCCAAAAGTCAGTTGATGACCTAGGAGCTTGGTTCAAAAAAATGGCGCATCGATATGAACCCGGAGAAGAGCTCCGCCGTTCACTTCGATTATAAACGACGCCGTCTCAAAAACACTCCACCAATACGTATGCTAGGGACCCCTGTCCCCTGGCATACGTCCGCCAAATATTTAGGTGTCACTCTAGACACAGGGCTCACTTTCAGGCCCCACGTCAAAAGAGTAACCCGTCACGCACGGTTTTATCTGAGTAGGCTCAACAGTATGTTGGGCCGACACAGTAAAATGTCCCTTCGAAACAAGCGTACCCTTTACAAGGTCTGTATACGACCAGTCATGTCCTACGCGGGCCCCGTCTTTGCCCACCCAAACCCTAATATTATAAATGAACTTCAAATAGTTCAGAACCTCTTCTGTCGTCGAGCTGCGAACGCAACTTGGTACGTCCGTAATGCTGACCTTCATCGGGACTTAGAGCTCCCAACAATTCAACAATTTTTTAAAAAACTCTCTGAGAACTTCTTCAAAGCCTT
Source organism: Parnassius apollo (assembly GCA_907164705.1). Classification (NCBI taxonomy): domain Eukaryota; kingdom Metazoa; phylum Arthropoda; class Insecta; order Lepidoptera; family Papilionidae; genus Parnassius; species Parnassius apollo. The sequence continues at coordinate 97,419 of CAJQZP010001400.1, forward strand.
TAAGTCGCACCCAAACCAATTAATTCGTTAGGCAGCTTCTTATGCAGCCCCACCCCCCCTCTCGCTATCGTGTCCGCAGGCCGAGAAACTCTCTCTCGGACCCGCCTAATAAACTGTCAAACGACCCGAACTGTATCCTGGCGGCTCAGGCCAACTCAAATTTTTAAAATTAAATTATTGTAATAACTAACATTAATTTGCCTTCGTAGGCACTCCCTCAGCGGCACTTAGCCACCTGCGCCCTTCTTTTCCCAAAAGAGGGTCGCTCATGATAAGGCACAATACAGCTTAATCCGTCCCCAAAGGCGGTTTTTAGAGGGTATCATTAGGGTCCCCGGTAGGACAGTGAGTCCCTCATAACCACGATAGACCGGCTACCGTGGTATGCGTAATGCATTTTCCGCCTCCCTACGTATAGGGTAGCCCTTTAATTGCTTCGGGCGCAAAAAAAAAATTGTAATAATTTACTTAAAAAATTAAAACGCAAATATGAAACACAGCAACTAGCACTTTCATCTAAAAACTCAAAGAATCTTTGGAACAACATCAATAGAATAGCCCATTTAAATAGCTCAAATACCGATAATTGAATTTTGTTAAATATAAAGCCAACCCCTAAGGAATCCGTTAATTATATCAATAACTTTTTTGCTAACACGGGCAAGTCTCTAGCGGATAATCTTTTAAAAATTAATACAAAAACAAATAATCATTTAGACACTAATCGTACACAGTCTAAATCGTTTGTGCTTTTAGACACTGATATAACAGAGGTACATGATATACTTATGAGCCTCAAATTAGACAGTGCACCCGGATATGATAATATTCCGACAAAATTCCTCAAGCTTGCTAAAAATGAAGTGGTCCCTATTATTTGTCATTTAGTTAATATTTGTTTTAAGCAGGGTATTTTCCCGTCATTATTGAAACAAGCCATAATAACTCCAGTACACAAAAATGGGAGCAGAGACGACGTTAATAATTACAGGCCTATTTCTGTTCTTTCCTCTATCTCAAAAGTAATAGAAAAACTAATAAATAAACGACTAGTACAATACATCAATAAATTTAAGGTATTGTCTGACATGCAATTTGGTTTTAGACAAGAAAAATCTACAGAAGACGCTATAACAGCTCTTACTTCCCTAATCGTTGACCTACCAGATCAAGGAAAGAAAACTCTAGCCGTTTTTCTAGACCTTAAAAAAGGCCTTTGACACTGTCTCTATTCCTATCTTAATACAAAAACTAGAAACAATTGGCATCGTAGGCACACCACTCAACTTACTCAAGGATTACTTGTCTGAAAGAAAACAAAAAGTCAAAATTGGACAGTGTGTTAGTGATGACTCCTTTGTTACCTATGGTGTCCCACAAGGCAGTGTACTAGGCCCTACCTTGTTTCTTGTTTATATTAACAATTTATGCAACCTAAAAATAGATGGAGCTCAAATTTTTTCATACGCGGATGATACGGTTGTTGTATTTAAAGATACAACTTGGGAAACAGTTCGCAAATGCACTGAACTGGGACTGGCTGAAATAGCCTCCTGGCTTAGGACTAATTTGCTTACTCTTAATGACCAAAAACTAACTACGTATGCTTTACCATCAATAACCGGACTCAGCCACAAAATGATTTTAATATAAAAATTCATAAATGTAAAAACGTTATTGATACTGATTGCACTTGTCCAACCATAAGCAAAGTATCGGCTATTAAGTATTTAGGTATAATTATAGACCAACGTTTGACGTGGCACAACCAAATAGAGCATCTTATGGGTAGGGTCAGAAAGCTAATTTGGATTTTTAAGCAACTTAGACATATAGCATCAAAAAAATATACTAACTAAAGTATACACTGCATTGGTACAATCTTTACTGGCATATTGCATTCCTATATGGGGTCCGATATTCCTATACGTCCAAAACCAAATTCATGGAAGTAGAAAGGGCTCAAAGAGCATTACTCAAAGTAATGTTTTTCAAACCGTACAGATTTTGTACAGAAAAATTATATAATATATGTGAGCTACTTACAGTAAGAAAATTATATATTTTACAAACCGTTTTAAAAACACATAGTAGTCTGTCTGTACTGTAATAGTAACACAGAAAGTAAACACAAAATTTGCTTCTCATCAACATAAAATGCAATCAGTTTTTATATACAATAAAATAAACAAAATTCTCAATATATATGAATTGAATAGATATAATTGTAAACAGTTGTTGACAAAATGGTTAAAACAATTAGACTATGATAAAACAGAGGCTATTTTACAATGCATTATTTAGACACTACAATATTAGTAAGCAAATACACATAAACACATACATAAAAACACACACAAACAAACACACACACACACACACACACACACACACACACACACACACACACACACAAGTTTCTTTAATAGTTTATATCCTACGGATTAAGTTGATCACTATTTGTATTATGGCTATGGAAGAGCGGGATCTTCTGGCACAGGTGTTTTCACACTTAAAAGAAGATTTCCACAATCTCAAGATCATTGTAAAAATGTTTAGTTGATCAATAAAGATTTATTATTTATTATTATTAAAAAAAAAACTCGGGGAGCAGGACTGTTTGATAATTTAAGTAATTAGTTTATTATTTATAACGGTAATAAAAATTGTATATTTTAATGTTATGTAAATAAATCATATGAAGAATTAAAATTGTTCTACCTCATTTAGGAGCATTTATATACAATGCTGTTTACCCAACGCTTGGTGCACACAGCACTCTTCTCCCTGGACATCAACAAATCGAGTGGGCCTGATGGCGTCCCTGGAGGCGTTGGCCGTTAGTTTGGACATAGCGAAGGCCTTCGATGGGGTTTGGCAAAAAGCGCTTCTTACTAAGCTTCCTTCTCATGAGCTTCCCGAGAAATTGTGCAATTTGGTCACCAGTTTCGTTGCTGATCGGAGCATCGAGGTCATAGTAGACGGTGCATGCTCCCATTACAAGCCCATTAACGCTGATGTTCCACAAGGCTACGTGCTATCACCAACGATGTTTCTTCTGCATATCAATGACATTTTGCAAATCGGTAGCATTCATTGATATGCAGAAGATAGCACTCTTGATGTTTTATACACCGGCCGGTCCAATATTTCTCGGTAAAACGTTGCCGTGTACGGGAACAAACTTGTGTCTGAAGTCGAGACTTTGTTGAACAAAATCTCGGATTAGAGGCGACTAAATCTAGTCCAGTTTAATCACCAGAAGACAAAATTTTGTGCGTTTACCGCAAAAAAGAACCCCTTCGTCGTATCTTCTCAGTTTCAAGGCACTCCCCTTGTTGCCTCAGCCAGTACCACAATCCTCGGCGTCGACATATCGAGTGACGTACAGTTTTGTGGTCACTTGGAAGAGAAGGCCAAATTGGACGGTAATCTGATACAACCGAAGAGAACAACGGCTTTACGTGTTTTACGAAGCACGTGGGTGAGACAGCGCCAGCTACCTGACTCTGGGCTGCTACTGGGAATTTCGTGACAGAAAAACCCAATAACTGATTTTTGAATTTGTACCCGGGACCTCATGATCGGCAACTTTTCACTTTTATCGAAATAAAAAAGCTACTTTTACGTATTTTCACTACATTTTCTATTATAATGTCAAAACTTATGATTTATTGCTGTCGCTTCTTGCCAGAATAAACATAGTTAAGTGCAAGCGACAAATGGATTTCTTGTTTACTTTATCCCGACGGATAACCACTTCGATGTTATTTAATTTGTTTCAACCGACTTTGTTTTCTTGAAGTTTCGAGTACTTTTCACAGCTCATGTTCACGAGCGGACTGTAGTATTTAACGTCGCAATGACATATTTGACCATGGTTGCCAGAAAGAGGAAGTACTAAAAAGTGGAATTCAATATGTTGTGTTCGCGTAAATATAAGAAATCATCAGTATTTATAGTTTATTATAATAATAATAATAATAAAGCCGCTACGTCGGCGCAGTCAGTCAGCACCTTGCCAAGAGGTGTTAGTGCCGTGCCTCGGCAAAAATTGAAGGTGCAAAGGCCCGCTTGTGCACATGGCCTCACCAAGAAACGGCGCCGGGTCTGGGCGTCTCCCGCTAAATGACGCCCACCACTATGGATGATGGAATACAGAAGAACGCGCAAAGGGCCGCTGCCTGGAGGTCGCCAGGGCGCGTCTGGAGCTGGCGCTGGACGCGGCAGCATGCGAACCGCCAGCCGAGCGCGAGGTGCTGCACGACCACCCAGCAGCCCCTCGCATCCATCATCCCCACCAGCTGGCTTGGTGTCGGCAGGGTCTTCGCGGGCCCAGCAATCGGCACCCGCCTCTGGTGGAGTACGCCGCATGCGTTGGACAACCCAGATGAACAGCAACGCATTGCGGGCGTATTTTAGGGCGAAAGGGGGAGAAACTGGATGTTTGGCGTATCGGGCTAGGATGCATCGTTTTTTTTTCTGAGCTGGAGCCATCTTTAACCGTCACAGAGCAAAACCTGGCAGACCGAGTTCGGTATATCTTGCGCTCAAATATATTTGATGTCGCCGAACTCGAACGGCTACGACGTGAGGCTGTTCCCTCGTCGGATGAGAATGCTACGGCTGAGGATGCGGCGCCACAAATGGTAGAGCAACCCGCAAACGTGGATGCCGCCGTGAATACCCCAGTTGTGGTTGATTCAAACGATGATGGAACAGTCGCCCAGGAACTGGAATTAGAGCATATGAGGAGTACATTGGAAGAGGCGATTGTGGAAACGCGCAGTACGCCTCTCGAAAATCGACCGCGACTTCCCCCGCATAGCCCTAAGCAAGCGGAATCGGGCTGTCGTGAGGGCTCTGAACCCAATGCTGGTGACCTATTTGGAAGCCAGCCGGGACCTTTTGCGAGACGGACTCAATTCTTTTTGGCGCCGCGCTGGCAGTCTGCCGTATCATAGGCGCCAAGGTTTCCACGGCTGGACGCGCTACTGGCCATAGTAGCGCTATCCCAGCATGGAGAAGAAGAATTGAGGAACGTATCGCAAAGGCTAGAGCTCTCATCGGCAGACTGATATGCTTCAGATCAGGCAACAACAGGCCAAGAATTGTGCGCACCGTCAGGATGGCGTTTGCTGGGACAAATGTCAGTTTGTCCCAGCCGGATATAACGCAAAAACTGACGGAGCGCATAGATGATCTGAAGCAGAGAATCGCTGCTTGGGGAAAGCGGATTCGGCGATATACCGAGAGGTCGACACGGTTCAACCAGAATCGTCTCTTCCAGAGTGATCAGAAGAGGCTCTATGAATCATTGGAGCGACGAATGGTAAGTGAAACGGGTCCAGCACCGAATCAGGCCGACACTGTAGCATTCTGGCGCGGCCTGTGGTCAGAGCCCGTAAACCACAGCGAGGGCCCTTGGACGGAAGTTGTGGCGAGTCAGTGTGCGGGTATTACGCCCATGGACCCCGTCATCATAACGCCGGATGACGTAGCTGAGGCGGTCCGTAGGGCCCCGAACTGGAAAAGTCCGGGGCTTGACGGGCTGCATCACTACTGGCTGAAGGGGTTCATGGTGTGTCACTCTGTGCTTGCCCGACAGTTTCAAGAGGCTCTCAACCAGAAGTCGCTCCCAAGCCTCTTCACTACTGGGATCACTCATTTGGTTCCTAAAGACCAGGGTACCACAGACCCGTGCAAATACCGCCCCATCACGTGTCTACCGACCATATACAAGACACTAACATCCATTTTGAGCGCGAGAATCACTTGTCACCTGGACTCAAATCAGGTGATGTCGCGCGCTCAAAATGGATGTCGGGGCGGTGGTCGTGGAACCAAGGAACCACTCCTCATTGACGCGGTCATTGGCAAAGTGGTGAAACGCAACCGTCGGAACTTCTCCGCCGCCTGGATAGACTACAGAAAGGCATTCGACTCGGTGCCCCATACATGGCTAAAGAGAGTCCTCGAGCTGTACAAGATAGACTGTACAGTTAGAGACTTCCTCGAGCAGTGTATGGGGCAGTGGAGTACGATCCTTTGTCATCTGGGCGAGCGGATGATGGCTGCGGAGAACCACATAAGGATAAGAAGGGGTATCTTCCAGGGCGATTGTCTGAGTCCAATCTGGTTCTGCCTCTCTCTGAACCCTCTCAGTACCTTACTGGAGGGCTCCGGGAGGGGATTTCAGCTACGGAAAGGAGGGACAAAAGTGACCCACCTTTTCTATATGGATGACCTCAAGTTATTCGCCTCCAGTCGCTCCCATCTTATGGAATTGCTAAACATCACTTGCGAATTTAGCAATTCCATTGAAATGGAGCTTGGGACGGATAAGTGTGCGGTCCTCCATGTTGAAAGGGGAAGGGTTGCTAACTCTGAGGGCGTAGACTTATCTATGCCCGTCAACTTAAGGACCCTTTCCGAGGCCGAAACATACCGATACCTGGGTATGTCACAAAACATCGGTATCGATGAGACTGGTATGAAACAGTCAGTTTGCGACGTGTTTTATTCACGCTTGACCAAAGTGCTTAACAGCCTTTTGTCCGGTGTGAATAAGGCACACGCATATAACGGCTGGGTCATGCCTGTCCTCATGTATACCTTTGGCATACTCAGGTGGACTCAGACTGAACTTAACGCCCTGGATAGAAAAGTCCGCACTACCATGACGTCCCATAGGATGCATCATCCGAGATCGTCGGTAATGAGGCTGTACTTGCCGCGGAAGCATGGTGGTCGTGGCTTCTTGAGCGCGCTCACCATGCATAATCGCGAAGTGTGCAGCCTCCGTGATTACTTCCTGGCGAGATCGGATGATCCATTCTATAAGGACGTCATTTCTTGTGATAAAGGACTTACCCCTCTATCCTTAGCCAACGAGCAATGGCAAGACCCGGCAGTGCAGAGCATTTCCGACCGGGAGACCGTATGGAAGGAGAAGGAGCTCCACGGGAGGTTCTACAAGGCTCTACATGAGCGTTTCGTAGACACAGTAGCCTCTCTCCACTGGCTACGCTTTGGTGATCTCTTCGGGGGAAACCGAGGGTTTTGTCTGTGCAATACAGGATCAGGTTATTAAGACCAACAACTATCGGAGATACATCCTAAAGGATGGCACCGTCGACATCTGTCGAGCTTGTCGCCATCCCGGTGAGTCACTTAGGCATGTTATCTCCGGTTGTTCGGCGCTTTCTAACTCTGAGTACTTGCACAGGCACAACCTAGTAGCCAGAATTCTACACCAGGAGCTCGCTCTGAAATACGGTCTCGTGGATCGGAAATTGCCGTATTACAAGTACTTGCCGGAAGCCGTGCTCGAAAATGATCGCGCCAGGCTCTATTGGGACCGGGCCATCATCACAGACAGGACTATTCTTGCGAATAAGCCTGATATTGTGCTGATGGACCGGGCACAGTTAAGGATATTTTTGGTCGACATTACCATTCCGTATGACGAGAACCTCGTGAAAGCCGAAACAGACAAGCAAACAAAATATCTGGACCTGGCTCACGAGGTGACCGACATGTGGGGTGGTCTGCCGACCGAAATTATTCCTGTAGTCGTCTCTGCAAACGGGCTAATCCCAGTCAGCCTCTCGGGTCATCTGAGGCGGCTGGGACTACGTGGCGGACCGCTCCAGGTTCAAATGCAGAAGGCGGTGCTCCTCGATACCACCCGCATCGTCCGCCGGTTTCTTTCCCTTTCCCCCTAACCCTCGGCCGTTTGGTCTCCCCTGCCGAGGGCCTCCATCTGGTTGGGCTTTTATTTATTTATGTACTTTTATATTTATTTTATGTTATTGATATTTATGTATATTTATTTTTTCATTTTCATTTATAATTATATATTTATAGAACCCAACCAGATGAGAAAACTATATAGATACCCCATAATAATAAATAAAAATAATAATAATGTCGACATCCCGGGGTGACTCCACGGGATGTCGACATTATGATATCTGATATCTAATATGACAAGGTGACCTCTTCGGAGAAACCGAGGGTTTTGTCTGTGCAATACAGAATCAGGTTATTAAGACCAACAACTATCGGAGATACATCCTAAAGGATGGTACCATCGACATTTGTCGAGCTTGTCACCATCCCGGTGAGTCACTTATGCAAGTCATCTCCGGTTGTTCGGCGCTTTCTAACTCTTAGTACTTGCACAGGCACATCCTAGTAGCCAGAATTCTACACCAGGAGCTCGCTCTGAAATACGGTCTCGTGGACCGGAAATTTCCGTATTACAAGTACTTGCCGGAAGCCGTGCTCGAAAATGACCACGCCAAGCTCTACTTGGACCGGGCCATCATCACGGACAGGACTATGACTTGCGAATAAGCCTGATATTGTGCTGATGGACCGGGCACAGTCAAGGATATTTTTGGTCGACATTACCATTCCGTACGACGAGAACCTCGTTAAAGCCGAAACAGATAAACGAACAAAATATCTGGACCTGGCTCACGAGGTGACCGACATGTGGGGTGGTATGCCGGCCGAAATTTTTCCTGTAGTCATCTCTGCGAATGGGCTAATCCCAGTCAGCCTCTCGGGTCATCTGAGGTGACTGGGACTCCGTGACGGACCGCTCCGTGCTCAAATGCAGAAGGCGGTGCTCCTCGATACCGCCCGCATCGTCCGCCGGTTTCTTTCCCTTTCCTCCTAACCCTCGGCCGTTTGGTCTCCCCTTCCGAGGGCTTCCATCTGGTTGGGTTTTATTTATTTATGTATTTTTATTCACTTTATTTTAATTATATTTATGTATATTTATCTTTTCATTTTAATTTATAATTATATATTTATAGAACCCAACCAGATGAGGAAACTATATACATACCCCAATAATATCCTTCATTGCAGACACAGATATCCATATTTACAAGAAAATATAATATAGCATATATATAGTATAGCAAGAATAGACATGTTGCAATATTTCCAAAATTCTATCGTTACCCAGCAACTTTCACCCAGCATCTGTACATTCCAGTCTGTATCTGCCTATCTGCCAAACTACTCACAATAGAGTTGCTACACAACTCAGCTCTGGACATAAATGATGCTATCCTCTTTCGATTAAAAGAGTTTAAGAGCATTAAAAGAGTCGAACCGGGTTTTCACGTACATTTCAGAGGCGCTACAATAGCGATTAAATCCCATTAAAGGTCTAAAAATATTATTATAAAGTTACCCATATTATACTATCATGTGTTTTTTTGGTATAGTCTACCCAGAGTTGACACGTGTAAAACGCTTGGCAGAAAAATCTAAACAGTCTAATTTTCACATCCGGCGACGCCTTGCAGAACTTTCGCGCAATCATATTGCCTATTACACACAGAGATCTACGTTGACGTTCCACATCCGTGTCATCTTTTAAGTCTGAAGTAACAATATGGCCAAGATACTTGAACTTGTCTACTATCTTAATAAATTTTCCATTAAGACGAATCTCAGGCACGCTCTGAGGTAACTTCCCTGATCTGAAAATCATTATTTCTGTCTTTTTGGAGTTGTAAGTCAAGTTATGTTCTTCCGCATATCTTTCACAGATTTTAATTAATTTTTTCAAGCCTTTAATCGAGGGACTGAGCAGCACCATATCGTCAGCATAACTCAGGCTGTTAACATATCTGTCGTCAAGGCTGAGCCCTACCGGGGATCTGCTTTACTCCACGATTAAATCATTAATATAAGTGTTGAAAATATCAGGTGAGGTAACACCCCATATGTCTCACGCCACAAGAAAGCTTATAGCAATCCGATATTTCACAACCCCACCTAACGGTGTTCGTCTGATTACCGTACCAGAACGCTAGGGATTCAACAACCTCAGCCGGGGGACACCTGTGCCGGTGTCACGTATTTGTATGTCGTACATGTCATGTATCACGTATTTCATGACTAATTGTATCAAAGGCACGACTTATATCAAGAAAACAAGCGTATACAGTAGTATTCCGCTGTTTATAATAATCTATGACTTGCTTTAGAGAAAATATAGCCATATCTGTTGATACATTTGGACGAAAACCAAACTGACCATCATCACAATTTATGGAATTTAAGTATAACTGTAATACTCGCTCAAATACCTTGGCCACTATAGTGGCCAAAGAAATAGGCCTATCGTTTGCCGAGCTCGAAATATCCACGGTTTTATTTTTCATAATAGGAACAACCACTGTACGAATAAGTTCCTCAGGTAAATAACAATTTCTGACGCAGAGATTGAAAAAGTGCACTAACACCTCACAGATATGCTGGTCCGCATAATATAACAGATGCCCTATACTAAGACCGTCATGACCCGGAGACTTACCCCGCTTCATGTTAGTCAAAAGTGACTAACTGTTTCGGCGTAACTGTTACATGGTGAGTTTCGGATCCCTGACATGTCCTAGCCTTACAATTATAATTAGATTTATTTTGTACAAGATTAAACCGATTTATAAATAAATTTGCTATATTTTTTTACTTTTTTCTCCATCTACAACGGCAAATATATTTTTTGTTCTAACTTTTTATTTCTATCCAAAATTCATTAAAGTTGCCAGCATTTCGATGTCGGACCATAACATAACATAAACACTCACGCCTGTCACCCAGAGAGGTTCACTTCTGCACCATAAATTTTCTTTGTCACTCTTTCCTCATTCATTCTTTCCACGTGAGTGACCAAACCACCGAAGCATTCCTTTCTTAATCCAGGTCACAACATCATCTTGCAAACCACACTCTTCTCTTATTACACAATTTCTTACCCTGTCATTCAGATTCAGCCCGAACATACTCCTTAACGACCGCATTTCTACTGCGTTCATTCTACTCTCGTGCTTCTTCTGCCACACCCAACTTTCACTAACATACGTTAAAGTAGGGACCAACACAGCATTGTGAATTGCCATACGTGCCTTTTTCGACACATTTTGACTCTTCACAATAGAGTGCAAGGCCCCATTTACTCTATTTCCCGCATTCACTCGTCGTTCTATATACTCATCTACTTGCTCGATCAACTCCCCTTCTATTGTTATTTCACAAATCGTTTTACTTTCTTATCTTTCAAAAACTATAACCTTCATCTTACTTGCGTTTACTTTCGTACTCCTTTCTTTTAATGATCCGTTCATTAATGTAACCATCATTTGCAACTCGGCCGCCGACAACGCAAGAATAACTTGATCATCGGCGTACAAAAGGCATTTGACGGTTAACTCACCCATTCTTAATCCGCATTCTTCAACTTTCAAATTTTGCAAACAACTGTCCATAAATAGGTTGAACAGCTACGGGGAAGCCACAAAGCCCTGTCTGACACCTTTATGGATGTCAAACCAGTCCGAGTAGACCCCGTTGATCCTAACACAAGCACTACAATCCCTATAAAGAGACTCCAATGCCTGTATCAACCCAGCGCTCAACCCAAATGAGTTCAGTGTTTGCCATAGCACATCCCTATCCACTCTGTCATAGGCCTTTTCCAAGTCCATGAACGCACAAAAAACCTTTTGGTTTTTGGCCAGAAACTTCTCCGCGATCATGCGCATGGAAAAGACTTGATCTGTACATGCCATTCCCTTTCTAAATCCCGCTTTCACATCCCAAATTTTTCCATCAGTTTCTTTCATGGCCCTTTCAATCAGTACCTTAGCATACAGTTTTCCCACAATGCTAAGAAGGCTGATGCCACGGTAGTTTTTACAGTCTTGCTGCGACCCTCTTCCTATATATACTGGGACTATCACAGCTTTGCACCAGTCTACCGGTACCCGCTTCAGTTCCCAGCATAAATTAAACAAGGTGTGCAGCAGGCCTGCCACCACTTCCTCTCCAGCCCTTAGCATTTCGAGTGAAACTCTATCATATCCGGCAGCCTTACCTGCTTTCATGCTTTTCATTGCTTTCATTATTTCATCTATACTTATCTCGCTACCTCTTTCCTCTTCTTTCGGTGTTTCTACTTCACTTAGTACACACGTTGTCTCCTCACTCATAAACACGCTTTCAAAATATTCCTTCCATCTCTTTAAACTCAAAACTTCATCATTCAGAATATAGCCATTCTAGTCTCTTATAGCATTCATCATAGGCTGTTTTGAATGTCCCCTGGCAGTTATTACAAGTTTCCAGAACATTTTAATATTTGCCTGGAAGTTATCCGATATTCTTCTATCATTCTTATCCGTTCTTTCTTGCTTTTTTCTTTCAACTACTTCTTTTACTCTCTTATTAAGATGTCTAAAGACTGCTTTTTTTCTTTCAATATCACCATTCGTACCACTAGAATTACCTGGGTGGATTGAAAAGTACTCGGCCTAACACAGATCCATTCAATTCTAAAAATCAAATCTACCCACATTATTTAGTTCAGTTCAGACTAGTTCATTGTGTGTAGTTCGAAACTTGTGCGATAATTAGTTGTGATTTTATAAATTTATTAACAAAGTAATCGGACATAATTTCCGCGAATGGAGCAAATCGAGCAGCGTGCCGTCATTAAGTACCTCCATAAGAAGGGGCTATCATCAAAAGCCATCCATGATGACATGGTCAGTACATTAGGCGATTGTGCTCCGTCATATTCATCCGTCAAAAAATGGATAGCAGAATTTAAGCGTGGTAGAGAGAGTGTGAAATATGAACCCCGCTCTGGAAGGCCTTCGACGTCAACTACTGACGAAAATATTAAAAAAAGTACTTGATTTAATAATGGGAGACCGCAGATTAAAAATTAGAGAGATAGCCGAGATTAAAGGCATCTCTTATGAACGAACTCAAAACATCATTGTCAACGAGTTAGGTTTCCACAAGGTGTCTGCGAGGTGGGTTCCGCGACTGCTTTCAGTTGAACAAAAAAGGACGCGATTGACTATTTCACGCGACTGTTTGGAGTTATTTGAAGCCGATGCAGATGATTTTTTGAATCGTTTTGTTACTATGGACGAAACATGGGTTCATTACTGTACACCGGAAACAAAACAACAATCAAAACAGTGGAGAAGACCTGGTTCACCACCCCTAAAAAGGCTAAGTCGATTTTGTCGGCAAATAAGGTGATGGCTTCAGTATTCTGGGACTCGAAAGGTGTGGTTATGATTGATTATCTTGAAAGGGGTCAGACTATAAACTCTGATTACTACTGCACCTTACTACGTCATTTACGAGAGGAAATAAAAGAAAAACGTCGAGGAATGCTCAGAAGAAAAGTCCTGTTTCATCAAGATAACGCCCGTGTTCACACGTCAGTACAGTCAATGGCTGAAATTCACAACTGTGGCTTTGAACTGTTACCGCATCCGCCGTATTCACCTGATCTGGCACCATCAGACTTCTTTCTGTTCCCTAACCTAAAAAAGCACTTGGGAGGTCAAAGATTTTCGACAAACGACGAGGTCAAAACAGCTGTAGACGCATATTTTGACTCTAAGGAAGAATCATTTTTTTTCAACGGTCTAAATGCTTGGAAGGGGAGGTGGCAAAAGTGTATTGAACTTGATGGTGATTATGTAGAAAAATAAAAATATAACTGATTTAGTATGTGTTTATTTTCTTGGTTAGGCCGAGTACTTTTCAATCCACCCTCGTAGCAGCCTTTGTTGCTGATAAATCTAGCCATGCTCTCTTCTTTGCTTCAAATTCCATACGTATCTCATTATCCCACCATTACGTATTATTTTTTCTTTCATTCTTTCTCTTACTAACACCACATACTTTCGAACCAACACGTCCATTTTTATCTTGTCCTGATTATTTTGAACGTACTTAAGCGCGGCTTTAAACTCTCTACGCGAGGCAGCCATATTTTCGTAAACATAGCCTGAAGATGGCCTACCATATTCATTACACATTAAAAAAACTTTCACTGGCCTTGGCATGGGTATGCCTGATGTGAAAATTCCACCCCACAATCATTTGCCCTTTTCTTATAGCATTCATATAAAAGCTACGCTCAGCTCCTAATTGCAACACACTTACAATGTCACAATATAAACCGTTAATATATTTACAATGACACGATTTTTCACATGACTGTTTTACATCCATACATTCCATGTTTACATTTTTATAATTACTCATTATCTCAAAGTTTTTCATCACAGAAATCGCCTAAGATCAAAACGCATTCAACCTCAGCACTCTCAATCACTGCACTTATATTCGCAAGACACTGAATAAACTCTGATAGGATATGCTCACAATTAGTAGGCATATATACGCTAAATACAAGAAGGCTACGATCACCTTGATCTAATCGCATCGCCACTAACCGGTCATTATAACACTGCACTAGTTCCGTTTTGGTAAATAGACTCGTACGCCATAGCAGCGCTGTCCCACCGTAGGGCCCCCCTCGCGGCACACCTACTGACGTATCCACAGAGGATTTAGCATAATAGCTAAATTCCTGGTTAATTTGATTCAAGAAATCCAAGTCATGTGGCATCAGCCATGTCACTTGAAGAGCAATGACATCTGCTATCTCACACAAATCACGAACGTGCTGTGAAAATAATCTTAAATTATTTTTATTTTGTGCATCCATAGTTATTTATTAGACACCATTGTATCGCACTTAATAGAATATTGGTTACGGTATCTTCGAAAAACTAAACCCTCTGGCCAAAAACTTTTTTGTAAGAAATTGTTAATTTTGGGTGCTAGGACAGTTATCTTGAAAGAATTAAAATGAGTTTCTCGTGTCTATTTCAACATTTCTATGTCAATGCATTCTTCCTTCATTTATTTTATATGGTCTCTAATATCATTTTCATTTATGTGCTTTTTCGTACGTGAGAGATAGACATAAGCAAATGATTCCACAGCCTGTAATTTATTCGCGTTTTGTAAATAACCTCGCTCGTTTCTATACCTGTATACATATACTTCTTTTTAGTAACAATCGTAAAACCGTCATATTTTCGTTTTTTCAATTCCGTGCGAATCGTGTTTGCTATATCTCTATAGGTAAGTACACAATGCGTATCAGTGTCACTAATAGGATTATGCTGTTTCCAATAACGTTACCAGCAACGGCGTATGCGCAATATAGAGAGAGCTCTTGCGCGTACTTTCTCCCTCACTTGGTGTGTTTACGTCCGTTCGGGGCATGTCAATACCAAGCTCAACGATACCCCCATTTAAATTGTAAGTATTCTCTTAACTATTATTTAACTTGTTTCTAGTGTTCTTATCATTATGATAAGACCCAAGAAACAGATCGTCTTGTCGTTTACTGCTGCCATGGCGGACTTCGCGAAATTCCAACATAATTTTGACATCATCAATCCCCTTCCGTATTAAATCAATATCCTCCGATAATTTAACTTCATTGCTTATCATAGGTTGTTTAGCCTTCCAACAGGCTACATCTCTCCTCTAAGTCATTTCTTGAAAACTGGTCACATCGACGTGATCAAATGATACAGGCGGAAGTTTGTTTAAGTTTTTTGCTGCGAAGATTGGCAGGCAGTCAGGGTCAAACTCTTTTATAAGTTTTATGATATCTTGAATGCTATTTTATTCAGCTCCCTCCTTTCCTCTCACGTACTTCTTCGTTGGCGGCAGTAGCTTCTAGGCAACTGATCCTGTGTTCTTAATTTCGTCGGCAGAATAGACACTCATAAAAATTTGTATAATTCCTGTTTCCGGCAGTGTGTTGACCTTGTTACTAACAAAGGCCAACAATTCATTGATTACCACTTTGCACTTATTACATCTCAATTCACTACATATTTCGTTATTTCTATACGTAACTTCGTCAGAGTTGGAAGATCGTACGGCATGTTGACACATACGGCACGCACCAATGCCAGCGGAAGACTTATAAAAACCCTATTTTAAAAGATCTTGTACGTGGTGGAAACACGCTACACTTATATTGGTTGTAGCAGGAATGGGTCGGGTTAACCGTGGTGCGACCACGCTCTCACAAAATACCAACGTAAAATAGCAAGCCTAATGCTGCTGCATTTCGTATGGTTAGTGTAAAAAATCTGAGACCCTTTTTAATGAAAGGGTGACAACGCACGAGCATTTTGATACATATGGGAGAATAGATGTTGATGTCTATAGACCACAGCAACCGATTACTATCAGGCAGTCAGAGTGATTAGTGGTCAAACTTATTCAATAAAAAAAAAATCTCTATACGTGGTAGGGCCACGCTGCAGCTGTATTATGGTTGTAAAGAACGAATGGGATGGCTCAATCGGGTAAGGACTACGCTCTCACAGCATACCGTTATATAACAGCTTAATACTGCTGTATTTTGTATGGTGATTGTAGTGATCCGGAGGTCTTTTTAAGTGGAATCAAGGCATTCTATCTTAGTTCTCATGGGAGACAACGCATATGAGTTTTGATTCGAGTATTAATGTAGATGTCTATGAGCCACAGCATTCACTTAACATCAGATGGACTGTATACTCGTTTGTCACCCTTATTCCACAAAAATAAAAAATAAAACATCGTTTTATTCTAGCCCATACATTTTACTAAGGATTATTGGTCTCGTCTGTTAAGGCACAATGACTATAAATAAATATGTTATCAATTATGTTATATATTTTCATGTTTACTATATCTGCGTGAAATTTCAAAATATACCTTTAGGAATTCGACCACAAATAAATTTCTCGTCTATAATTATTTATGGTCCGATCTACGCAGAATAAAATTAGTGTGTCTTGAAGTCTTGCAGTGGTATGCTTGAGTTAAGTTTTAATCGTATTAATTACAGGATCCCAAGCAGGTGATAGTAACCTGCCTCCTTCTCTATTGAAATAGATTGTTTCTTTTTAAATTCAATAGCTTCACGTATCATCACTTGGTAGGAGTCGAAGTAAGGGCGGGCACCGTCTACGATTAATGAAAACGTGGTAAAAAACGTGAAAAATCTCAAGCTGATTTTGGATCAGTCTTCTACACTTCCGATTTCTTTCTGATAGGCTCAATTTACTGGCAATACGAAGAGATGTTGCATCCCTTTGCATTGTCTGTCGCATTTGCCGCGGGGTGTGCTCCGAGCAATTATTTAGATTGATTCTATTCGACAAATTTCACCAACGCACATCGTGACAATACTCAACATATCTACATTATTTGGATGCTTGGTGGTCCATCACTGTGAGTTCTACTACCACAGGCGATTTTTGCGGACCGATACGACTAAGGGAATTTCAGGAAAAGAGTTTATGCCCCCGATGTTGCAGTTGTTTGTGCGCGGCGGTAGTCACTCACTAGGTGAGCCGCATGCTCGATTCTCCCGTTTTTATAAAAAAAACTATTTGAACTAGATCCCCTGGTCATCATTTTGCATTTATTACATTTATAGTAGCTCAAAGTTATTTAGTTACTTAAACATCCTGCTAAGTAATGGTTAAATGCTTAAGTTATTCATCGATTCGATCCTTTTATCTCAAAGAGATCATAAAAAGAGATATAAACATGAACTACAGATGTGATAGTAGAAAAACTAATTCGCTTTATCCTTAAGAAGTCTCAAGAGTCAAATTTAAGTTTACGATATGACTCTTCAAAGCTCGTGCAGAATGGTTGCGTTCAATTGTATTGACTATTCGAAATTTGTCGCTGTAAAGCAAATCGTTTGCGGTACTCTTACTTTACTGCGTGATCGTAAGAAGGTCCATCGCCCAACTTCGTTACACGGGCTACGTAATCGGCGATTATGGGAAATGTCAGTAAATTAAGACTTAAAAAAATTATTTAATTCATCTTGTACGAATGCAATTCATGACTTTAAACGTACCATATAACGTTTCATGCACTGTTTGCTTGTGACACATTTGTCCCTCCGTCAAAGTTTGGATACGGGTCGAGCGTTTGTGTACATGTAACGACTAAACTAATTTATGTTGAAGTGAATGCGGGAGTCTTCACAACTGCCGTATAAATTAATGCCTAACAATTAAATGTATTCACTTTCATCAGCCATTTCTACTATTAAATGAGGGCCCTTCTACTTGTAGAGATGCCGGGTGTTATCGTTGTAAGAGAACCTGCGACCGTAGTTCTTACCATGATGGTTGTTGATGAATGGCAGTTTAACCATCTCGCTTACACTCAAAGTCTTCTATGTTTACTACTAGGCAGGCGCTATGGTGCTAATATATTGCGCACTAGGTTTCGATCAATTCTCCATAACTTATTTAGTCAGCGAGAAGACTAGTTCTATGTTTTATAAACCGCGAAAGTTGTTTTCGAAAGGTGCGCACTTTGTCAACGTGATTTAAAGTTTATTTCAGATAAGTATGTAACTGTAATTCGTATTTGCCTAAAAATAATTACTGTCGTAAATGAAAATAAAACTGCGTGGCATATTTACAGTGCCCGCAAACGAGCCAGCGCCCGCGTGGTTCAAGTCTGTATCAAGGTTTTTGTTTCGAATTGATGCTCAAGCAGTAAAAGTTATCAATTAGATAACATTAGATGAAAAATTACAGTTGTATGAATAAATACTTCAGTTGTTTAACTTTTATATTCAGTCAAGTTATAAATTACTTGACGGATAAATTTTAACTGACGATTGAACGAGCAAGAACTGCCCTAAATACGTACCATATAATGTATGAAAATACATGTTTACGAATTTATTACATACGTAACTATACTTGATTGAGAATAAATGTATGCACTAGATATAATATTGAGTTATACTGTAATAAGTTATCATCAATATAGTGCCGGGTGATTACTTATTTGTCACAATCATAATGTAACAAGATAATTTAACTTTTACTTGCTTTTATTTTATGAAATGTTGGAATTGTGTTTTTTTTTTTATAGAATAGGAGAAAAAGCGAGCACACAGTCCACCTGATGGTAAGTGGACACTGTGGCCTATAGAAATCTACATTTATCGTCAGTTAAGAATCAAAATGTGAATTCGTTGTCACCCCTGAGGACTAGATGGAATCGCCACACACAGCAACATTAAGCATATTGTGATAGCGTTCTTTTTGTTCGTTTTCGCGCGTTCGTTCCGACCGGGTGGTCGAGTCGATCTCTTAGTGCTACAACCATAATATTGCACTCTGCGGCGCGGCGTGAAGAACCACGTATAAATATTGTGATTTATATTAAATAATATAAAAAAAACTTATTCAATTTATATATTTACTAGTTTTCTTAAAATAACATTTAAATTGACGTTTTTTTATCTTTTTTCAGACCAATATTGGTCTGGGTTTAATAGGTCCTATATTTATGTGAGACGTATTACTAAAAAGAATAGAAGTGCTAATTATGTTACTTGTCTACCGTGTAGTGAAAGGCAACATGCACCAGTATTATACAAAGTAGAACCACGCTGTAGTTGTAGCACTAATGGATCGACTCGACCGGGTAGGATCACTCTCTCACTCAGTGTAGACAACCAGAGACACTTTTAACTGTAAACGAAGTATTTCATTTTAGTATCATAGATGACTTTAATTAATGTATATCCCGTGTAGTGGCAGTGTAATAATATCCACTACCCCATATCGTCCCGTGAGTGTCGCAAGAGGCAACAGAGAGAAACAAATTAGGAGATTGTCAGCAGCGTCTTCCAAATAACTACTAAAAATAAAAATAAACTGCGGTTGCCTACACGCTTGCTAAGGGTGGCAACTATGACAAATATCCCCGCTTTGAGGCAATCTGTGGGAAAGCCCATGTTAAGCAGTGGAATTTAATGGGCTATAACGGTAACGGTCGATGTCTACGGCCCACAGCATCCATTACCATCAGGTCGAATGAGTACTCATTTGTTACCCCTTATTCTATATAAAAAGACTAAATACACACAAACACATATTTTGAAAGTGGGGCCGGCGAGCAGTGTTGACTATCGAAGTACATGCTTCTTTAATGCGTTGGACATTGAGTTGGTACTTGGATGCCACTCCCTGTACCCCTTCTTGATATTTTACACAGCGCGTGAACGTTATGGTTATACCGCTATCTATAAGAGGCTATGTGAACATTTTAGTGTGACCCATAGTCGTCTCTTACGACACCCATGGGACGGATCGGGCTCAGCTTTCCATTAATTTCCGTCGAGTTGGGGGTTGATATCTTCTTTACAGAAAGGTTACATTATTATAAGCAAACACGCAACGTTTCAACATGCGGAGATATAAAGTTTTTGAGAAAAAATTTTATTGAAAATCAATTATGTGTGCAATACTTATGTAAATCCCCACCACAGATTATATCGAATTATCGCCATTGAACGTTCAGTTTTACGTACGGTTAAGTTATCATATGTCCGGAAACATTTTATTTTATATAAATTTACGTAAATAATTATATTTTGTACTCACTTCAATAGTTTTCATGTGGTTGGGTTTGAAAGTAAGTCGCCTGAATTTGAGTATTCTATTACTGTAGGGGGTTCAAGAGGGTCTATCTGAAACACCTCCATGCGATTTTTGCTGCCGGAGCAGTGTCGAAGTATTTTTAATAGTTTTTTTTAAAAATATTGGTAAATCACTAACTAAACGTGAAATGGAATGGAATAGAAATTCTAACGTTTTTGACGTTGCATCTTTCAAAGTCATCTCAAAATGCGTAAAATAAATCTCTAGGCCAACGATTTTGTTGACAGTGACAGATAGACTATACGTCATTCCATTCTTCCGAGTTTACGTGAATGTGCTCCTTCACGCTTTTATCTGCCTTCACCTGTTTTTAGAAGACTTTGCTACCCCTCTAGATCCTTTTTTAACAAATGGTGGTAGCTATAATTTATATTTATAATTTAAAGTAATTATCAAAGTTAACATTTTGGTGTCTTATTGAGTGTAAGCGCGATCAAAACGAACCCAGGACTTAGAGCACCCTGACTCGGACAGATTAGTTTAGAATGTGGCCGTGGAAGGAAGAGGGGAGATCTCCCGCTGAGCAAGGTGTTCTGCCCCGGGGAGCGGCCAACACTTCGTGTGATGGTTCGGAAATATTCTATATGTGCTGTTTATGATTGAAAATTTTGATAGCGTGATTTAGGCTTCGGTGTGTTTCGCTTGCGGCGCCACGACAGCGCCACCACATCACCCCCCTGCTCAGACCAGAGGTCGATAGTGAAGCCTCATTACCGACGAATGTATAAGTTCCAGGAGATTGCCTTGTAGTCTGCGGTGAGTCGAGAAGAAGGCATGTAATCTGCGATAGTGCCGTGAAGCAGAGACGAGTAGTAAGGCTCAGAGCCGTGCCAAACACTGTATAGCGCAGAGATGTGCTTGAAGGAACACGAAGCATTATTATTCCAGTGTTGCGATGAACCTTGTGAAGCTAGATGGCTTGCAGGATATGAAGACTGCAGACGATATCTGCTTGGGAGCGAATGGTTGGGGTACACTATGACGATGATGAAGCTTGAAGTTTCCGAAGGTTGTTGGTTGCGTGTTCAGATCACGTCGGGTGGTCACCACTGTGGCCATGTTAGGAAGAAGGGTAGATCTCCCGCCGGGCAAGGTGTTCTGCCCGAGGAGCGGCCAACACTCCGTGTAATAGTTCTAAATAAAATAAAAAAATATTCTATATATACTGTTTATGATTCGGAATTTTGATAGCGTGATTTAGGCTTCGGTGTGTTTCACTTGCGGCGCGACGACAGCGCCGCCACAAGAAGTTAGTTATTTGTTTATTAACCACTCAGAATTAGGAGCCCCGCAATACGACCGGGCGGCTTCGTCGACCGGGCTTCCCTCGACTACACCATGTTGAGTGGCGTGGGGCTTCTGTACCCCAACTCTCTATCCCCATAAATCAGGTTTATATTGTCAAAAATATTACGAAAACATCACCTTAGAAGGAGGTTTGTAAAAATGATACAGAAATCATTCTGAATAGGTCCCCCTAGTTTTTAATGATTTTAGGAGTGGTCCCCTTTCCACAAAGGGTCTCCCTGGTTTTTAGACTTAATATTAATTCATAAAATGAGGAAAATTTCCTCATAATTAAAAATGAAAAAACTCGGAAATGGGGGTTCCACATTTTTTCGTTTTAAGTGGGTGTAGTAAACGCCCCTCCCCCTCCATCACTCTCATCCCACCCTAATTACGACGGAACTCAATGGAAAGTCGTACCCGGATCGGTGTGATGGATTTTTTATTCAGATGAACTTTTCGTACTGAATTGCGTTTGTATAAATTCAAAAATACTAAAGATTATATGACTAAAATATTATAACAATGCGTGACATAATGAGCTTCCTCAGCTTTTAATTCACTTACTAGCAACTCGCTCCGGCATCGCCTCCATTACTGTAGTATTATTTTGATTCAAGATAATAATCATAGACCATTTATTCTATCAATTTTTCGATTTCAAAATATCGTATACATTTCAGATGAAATATAGCCTAGATCACGCCTGGCATTGCTCTGCATCTGTTCGTGAATTTACATTACAATTGGTTCAGCCATTTCCAAAATTAGCGCGGACAGACAAACAAACCGATTGACAACAATCTAAAAAATAGATACTCATGTTTAATTGGCATACAAATACCCTGAGCTTAATAAGGGACATTTATTTCGATATTAAATACAGAAACCATTTTATTTATAAGTGTATATTTTATAATGTTTAAGTTTAACTGTTGGGGGTGTAATACTCCACTTGTGATTGTCTTGCCGTTTCTTCTTACAAGGTTTCCTGCAGTTGGATTTTGTTGAAGCGATGGCCTAGCGTTTAACTTTCACAAAATGATTTGTAAGAGCCAATTATAAATAAAAATATTTGACTTAGATTTTACTTATACGCGGCCATTTTTACTTAAAGTCATTTCCAAAGTTTTACTACAACACTCCGCATGACAATTCCACCGGCGAGCCGCAGCCAGCTGCCGCTCAACTCCGCGCAACTTATTATTATTTTATACCAACTAACATTTTGTCTCACATGGCGTAGTCTTTTTACATTGTGGAACTTTTATTTTTGTTTACGTAAAACGTTAATTTATTATAATAAAAATATATAATATATCATACAGAAATTATATTTTCTTTTTTCTTAATTGTAATAAATATTGTATATTATTAGGCTATGTACTTTCAACATCGCATATGAATACTAATTTAACAACAATTGAATATTAGGTTATTTCACCGAGATCAGAGTTCAAAAGAGAGAAGTGAGTCGCTATATTTTTGACGCCTGTGTTTTTAATGTATCTTCAACGAATTCCCGGCTCGGCAACGCCTGAATCGATTTAATTGTTTTTTTTTTTTTTAATTAAATGGGATATTTATATATTTTAGTCTTTTTCTTCACTACCGAGCACGTGATAAATCAGCACTTAAAATTGCAATTAGCAATTTCAATGGTGCCGACGTGAAATGAACCTGGGTTGCTAGCATGTGTAAAAATGTCGGCTTAGCCACAAAGCTATTACTCTATCTAATTTGAACATAATAAGTTATATATTGATCTTGTAAAACGTCAGAAAGGTCATTATAATTAAAACAAGCAATTAATTACTCCCAGGGTTTCATACCTTTAGAAATTTGTCTACGATTAGCCCCTCAAGTCCGTCTGTTCGGACGCTCATTTAAAATGAATAGACTACGATATTCTCTGCTTTACAACGATCACTTATAATTTAAAGTTTTCTTTTTCTTTGTTTTTAAAAGTTTAAAATAAATTTATTTATTTCATATATTATGTTAGGACCACGTTTATCGTAGTTTGGCTACGGCGCTATCGGGTTAGCATAACCGAGGAAGGCTCAGGCTTGAACTTAATATCAGTTTGAAAATGCATCATGATGCTCATCTGTTATGTATGTCATGGTGAGTAAAAACTAATGAGGATAGGAGACCATTTTTAGTGTAAAAACGCTTCTGCATTTTGATTACTAATCGAGGATAAAATTTAAATTATTAAAAGTTAATATAACTTAAGGAAATGGTCTTTAAATTAACTTAGTTTTTTCTTGAATTTACTTATATTTTTTTAATTCAAATGTAATTCACACAACAAAGAAAATAATTCTTTCCGTGAAACTCGTCTTAGATCACTACGTTTGAAAGTAAAAAATTACTACGTTTTATGTCTGTTATCATCTACACCTAATTCTCCCTTGTATTTTGCCTTTGCTTGGCACATGAACACTCCACATCCCATTTCTTCGCTCATATTGTACCTATCATCAATTTAACATACCATTTCTTTCTCATATTTTGTTGCTACATTAATATTTTTTACGTGGTAGAGCCATGCTGTAGTTATATCAGTAGTATAGTTGTAACACGAATGGGTCGGCTCGACCGGGGAAGGACCACGCTCTCACAGAATACCAGCGTAAAATAGTAGCTGCTGTGTTGCGTATGGTGAGTGTAGAGATCCGGAGATCCTTTTTACTAGAAACAAGGCATTCCATCTTAGTTATCACGAGTAACAACCCATCTGCATTTTGATTCGTAATCGAGGATAGATGTAGATGTCTGTGGGCCACAGTAACCACTACACAACATCAGGGGGGCTGTGTGCTTGTTTATCACCCTATCCTATAAAAAAAATATTGCGCCATATGATGGCGAGATAACCCACCGCCTTATTTAACCCCATGGTTTGCATAAGAGACGATTATGGGAAATGTCTGAAAGATCCCATGGCTCCTTACATATGTCACTATCACTTGCCTCCTATTACTAACGAGAGGTTTGTGTAGTGATATTTTCCGACGCACTGCTCCCGTGCTTGATGGGCCCTTTTTCTCGGGATGTTTTTTTTTACTAACCAGAGATGGCAAATCAGCACTTAAACCGTCTACAATTCCATTGTTTCCGGCGGGGCTTGCATCCGAGTTGCTCGCATATTGCGAAATTCACGATGAAGTACTACGGATCTTACGCATTACATAAAATCTATCAAACGATTCTTTAGGTGTCAGGCGATATGAGAAGCTCTAAAATCATCGCACGAAAATTCACTCAACTCAGAACAGACTCAGACATTTTTCAACAAAAAAACTCACTGTATTTCAATTTAGTTCGTAAAACAACATGATTGTAAATTTGAAATTGAAATATTCATATTTTACTAGTTAATTATCTAATTTTCAAAATAAATTTTCAACGTCTGTAATTTTAAAGCAACTTATATAAAAAAAATATCGTAAAACTTTCTGAGTAGCCGGTCGTTCGCCATGTTCTTCTCATACATCCTACCGTGAGATGTTTTTTTAAGTAATTATTTCAAAAACTAGGAAGCTCCCAGTTTTATCTCCTTTATTAAATATCCGTTACCGTAGGAACTTATCAAAGGCCACGGCAGGATATAGGTCTCCCCCATAGCGGTGGCGGATCCGTCATTGGCGGGATATTTGCCATAGTTGAAATGTTTAGTGGGCGGGTTGACGAACAGAAAGCCACAATTTTCCTTACATTATTCTTAAAAAAATGAAATTGGTCCAGTTCTTAGTAACAGAGGGATGCAGGGTGATAACTTCGTCAATTTTTGATAGGCATAATCAGTCCGAGCTGCAGTTGTCTGCCTCGGTAGCGTTAGGCCGGGACTCCACCAAAGCAGAGATGTGTGCGGTGTGCTGTGTGCTGTGCGAGAAGAGATGTGTTTCAGCTCGTGGGACTCCACCAAAGCGGAGATGTGAGTGGTGTGCTGTGTGCTGTGCGAGAAGGGATCTTTTTCAGCTCGGGTGCGAGGCGTTGAGTGCTCAGTACGCATTCTGATACGAAAGGTGAGCGGAGAGGAGATGTGTCAATAACACAATTCTATTGGTTGTTTAAAAAAACATCTCCTCTCCGCTCGTCTCGTCTCCGCTTTGGTGGAGTCCCGGCCTTGAAGTTAAAAAGATATCCTTAAACTTTGAAGAAGTTTGAAACCTATAAAACCAACTTAAAATCACTCATTATTAATAGTGAAGACAGATGACTATATAATTAAAATTACATAACACCTTAAATCGGGTTTTCTTTGCATATATATATATATATATATATAAAAAAAAAAAATATTAAAGCTTTCACTGTACATTATCGAAATAACTGCCTTTTATTGACCCCAGGGGGGTTATTTTCATGGAGAGAGCAGCAGCTTTCCTCCCCGGCCGCCGCGGGAGACGCCCCGGGCGTCGGGGGCTACGTCGTGGCCCCCGGCCACCGTAGGCGCGGGCCTGTGGACGGCGAGCAATGGGTAGCTCGCCGTCCGTCCGTCTAACGACGACAGGCCGTGTCGACGGCGCGTTTTGTTCCACGCGCGCCTCAAAGAGCTGTCAGCAGCGTGAAGGGGCCCGCAAGGGCCGACGCCTGCCGGGGCTGCGGGCTGTTCGAAAGAGATACCGCGGCTCCGGAACGTAAGGGCACTGAAGGAACACGGATGGTTTTTAGTCAGTAAAAGTCTGACACTCCCTTACGCTCCACCCAGAGCGAAAGGCGTCATTAGATGATTTTCCATCCGCAAAAAAAGGGGGTTATTTGCATGTCATTAAGACACTAAGCAGTAGTAGCTCAGGGGCCAATCGCTCGCTGCAAACTTCACAGTATGCGAGCAACCAGAATGTAATACCGGCCGCCACCTATGAAATTGTTATTACAATTTGAAGTGCTAATTTACCAAGTGCTCGGCGGTAAAGGAAAATGTCGTAAGAATACCTCTCCGTTATATAAGAAATAAGAATATTTCGAAGACATATATGACAAAGATATTATGACGAAAGCGTAACTAAGTCGTAGCTGAAATCCACCTTGAGAAAACATTATCTGTCATTGTGTCCATTGTGGTGAATGTTTCTTTAATAATTTATGTGTTAATTTAAATATTTATACACACCAGATATTGTCATTAAGGAGTGCGAAACAATAAACTGTTGCGTTGCCGAAAAACTGGCTTAGAGTTTGGTAAAATTTAAAATGTAAATAATGTACACTCTTTCTAAGAATAAATAAAAAATAAATTAAAAAAAAAACATGTGCATTTCGTCAACACGCATTGGGGCATCCGACATTTTCTTGCCCTGAAACCCTCCCACAAATGAGAAGAGGGCTGTGCCCAGCATTGATATAGGCTATAATTTTAACTTAAAATTTTTAAACTTTAAAACACAAAAATAATTTAAATTTTTTTATATCTTTGTCTGTCAGTCTGTCCGGTGATAATCTTTGGAATAGCGAAACTGTTATAAAACTTGGTTAACAGATAGATAGCAATGCCAGGAGTTATTATATGGGCTATATTTTATCCGTAGTATTTTATCCTAAAAATATGCTTTTTTTATGAAATCAAACAACTGATAAAATAAGTGGTTTGATAATTATCTCGTAAAATATGAAAGATGTTAAAACTTTTTTTTCGCAATTGTGAATAAAAAAATATCCTCCCACTTTATTTCTATGTCCCACTTTTGATGTAAAATCGATTATTAACATTTTTTTAATTAAAAACCATTTTAAATCAAATCTATGAGTGTTTAAGAATAAAATTATAAGACCATTTTCACGTGAAAATAATATATAAATTTTTAATTAACATTTTCCCATATCGCACATGGTATTCGTGGAAATAGCAAAGTAGAGAAATAGTAAAGGTAAACTAAGCTTAAAGTTATTTTAGGAAATTAAAATTGAAATTTAATTCTGCCGTTATTTTTATTAAAGACTACTAGGACATAGTGACGGGTAAAAACTAGTAGTACATAAACTGACCAGTAAATTATCCCTTCTTTGATAGTTGTACTATTGTTATATCTGATCGTAAAATCTGGAATAAATGATCGAAATAAAGTCAGCTCTCTTACAACATGCAGAGCATTAATTGTGTTTAAGAGCGAGCTGAACAAATTGGAACGATAAGCGAGATAAACTGTATCGTAGCAGGCTCTGTTACAATTGTCTCAAGGGGGTGCTCAATTTGTCTTTTATTTTATGTTGTCCTCGAGAATTTCGACGATCAGTACAACTTAACAAGAAGTTAAATCGTCATAACGTGGGACAGTTTATCCAACGTCTGACGTTATTTTACTTTTGTAAGAAAACTTCTTACATCCGTATCTCCCGCAGTTCAGACAAGACAAAAAGTTTAAGAAATAAAAAAAATATTATAAATAAAAGATGCTAAAAATTAATTAGCTAAGATGTAAGGTCATCTTCAAATTAGGTAGTAGTTTAAAGAGCACCTCCCACCCACCCTCAACTTCACGCACTAACCCGTGACTGCTAATCACAATAACACTACTTTCAAAAGCACCGCCTTCATCAGCCATACTTAGGAGAAATTTACTACGGTGGCGGAACGCTAAGTTAAGTTTAATAAATTGTTTAAGAAAGTGGAAAACGCAAGCAACTGTTTTACTTCATTATTTCTCAATCACCTGCTATGTTTCGGTATTTCAAGACATTTCAAAGTTTGATTGTAATTAAGGTTTAAATTTTTAGCATGTCAAAGTTAAGATGTATTGTATGTATATGTATAACGAATTTTGGCCATATTTTTTTATTATTGTTTAGAACAACTCATCACAAATGTATACTTCTTTAAACCCGTAGTGAAATTCTTAAAAAAAAACAGCAGACGATTTTTCTCTTCTTCTATTTTTATTAAAAAGCAGATAACGGCAAGATAACAACTCCATATCGTCCTGTGGGAGTCATAGGTCAGACAGAAACCAAGAGATGGGCAGCAGTATCTTTCTAACAATAAGTAAAAACAAACAACAACCGACTGCCAAGCATGCCAACTGTGCCAAATACGCTCCTCCCTATGAGATAATCTATGGGAGAGGCATTTTTTATAGGATAAGGGTGACAAACAAGCGCACAGTCCACCTGATGGGAAAGTGGATGCTGTGCCTGGTTTCCAGTAAAAAGTGTTTCCGGTTCTCTACACTCACCATACGAAACACAACAGTATTAAGCCTCTCTTTTACGCTCGTATTCTGTGAGAGCGTGGTCCTTCCCCGGTTGAGCCGGTTTATTCATGATACCTCTATACTTTTTACTATTATTATGGTACTAACTGCTTTAAGAATTCCTTAACAGTTAAAGCCATATGCTTATGGAATGATCTTCCTCCGCAAATTCGTTTAAACGTCCGCAAAACTAATCACAAAAATACTAAATAACTTTAAGACATGTCGAAAATCACTACTTAATTCGGCAATAATCACTGGTCATCATTTGCGACATTTTATTTTTGTATCTTGTGTGTATTTATTTATGTAGATTTTATTTATATTAGCCGGCTTAATCTTATGTATGTTTATCATATTTTTATTGTATATATTAATGTATTAAATATTTTGTTATTATGTATCTTGTTATTATGTATCGGTTTACTTTATTTAGATATTAGTTACTAAGTTTATTATAAAATACACCACCTCCTACTGTTTAATAGTACAATTTGCTCCTTGCTCCAAATTTTAAGGTTGTCTGTAAAAGATCGCTTGTTAGCCATAAGACTGCCTTATTGTACCCACCTCTTAAATATTACTTTCTGCAATCAATTTTTTATCATTCTTTGCTATACAATAAGGTAGATATATGATAAGATAAGATAAAGATAAAGATATATTTATTTGCAAATTGTGTGAAAAAAATGTAATAATAATACTTCAAACATAGTTGCAGCATGGCTCTATAACATAATAAATATCATATTATCAGCATATTATAAGCAGTAAGCTTTCAATACGCTGTAGCGGTAACAATATGAGAATTGGGATATGAATTACCAACACCTATAAATAATAAATTAATTTACATACAGTAACAACTTGTCTCGGTGCGAAGTATCGGCGTTCTTTTGTAAGAGTATACACTCAATATTCATATTACTCCTTTCAAATTATATCGTTTGGAAATTAAATTAAACCCGTACAGCGCCAAGTGGTTATAATAGTACAGCGATGCATTTAAATACACCATTAGCTGCCTAGAAACCGTAATGTAATAAAAAATTTGTCCAAGTAGAGCCGTAAGCGCCTCGTACTTAGCCGCTACTTAGTAATTTGTATCGTAAGTTGTGTGTGAACTTGCAAAGTGAAGGTGTTACTTTAACTAGCACAACGTTTGAGTTCTTATAATTTAAAATTATTCAAAGAGTAATTGTGTTACTCCTTGGGTGATGTCTGCAATGGAAAAAACTAATGCCATGCTGCAGCTATGTTATACTTGTAGTACGGATCGGCCGGCTTGGCAGGATCACGCTCTCAAAGAATACCAGCGTGAAATTTCAGCTTAAAAATGCTGTATTTCGTATGGTGAGTCTAGATAACCGAAGACACTTTTTACAGGATACGTTTCCATCTTGGTCCTCGGGGGAGGTTATGCATCAGATTTTGATTCTAAATTGAGAATAGATTAAAAATTTCTATTAGCCGCAGCATCAATTTACCATCAAGTGGGAACTGTGTGCTTGTTTGTCATCCTTTTTATTACTTACAGCCTATCAAAAGTTAAGTGTTGAACATAGACACACGCTTGGTTGGTGGGTTGGCAGCCGCAGCAAACTATTATTTTGAGATCTTACCAAGAAGATGCTGCTACCTCTCCTGTTTCATTAGCCTCTGCCGTCTCTTACAATATGCACGAAATGATATGGTGTTTGCCACTCCTCTATTCATATTAAAGCAGTTCACTAATTGGAGTAGATTTATTTTTAATGAAGTGTCATTATACCTTTTTTAAGCATAGTATTTTAATTTAACAGATGGTTATCTTAGCTGAACGCTCGCTAAGAATTTCATATTAGACGAGATTCGATTTTTGCTTGTAATAAAATATTTACTGCAATGCCAATTGACGTGAGTGATTTAGAGCTGTGGTAGAGTGAGTGATTTACTAGTGTTTTTTTATATAATGAGAACTAACGAGTATGTGTGATGGTAAGTGACTACCACTGCCCATGAACAACTGCAACACCAGTAGAATTGCAGATGCGTTGCCGGTCTTCGTGATTGGCCGTGAAGCAAAACATCGTGAAAAACTACATGTCTAAAGAATAAAAATATTTTGTAAACATGTGACGACACTATTTACAACTAGCGCCATCTAGTATCGATTATCAGAACTAGGAGAATCAACATCTTTCATGAAATTTCCATGCTAGAATTTCCTACACCTATTGAGTATGGATCGGTATGTACTCAAATATTCTAGATGTTTCAGTAGAAGAGGCCCTATATAAGGAAAGTAAAGTTATATAACATTCTTGAAACCCTAACATCGTAATAATACCAAAATGGTATGAGATTTCCAAGGAGAACTTGTCTTGTGAAAGTAATTTTGTTTGCAAGTACTTTATCAATTGTTGATGTTTATTTAATTATCTTTAAAGGAAACTACGCTTTTTGCTTTATAAACATAAAATATGTGAATTCGAATATGTCGTATGACAATACTAGACTTTTTACTTTAAAAAATACCTTTACCTCTAGAACGAGGATTTTCGAGCAAAATATGTTATTATATTTTTAATGGGCTATAACTTTTTAATGATCAACAGGTTATTATTATACAAAAGCAAACGAAATTCCTTTTCGCAACTTCTAACAGTGTAGGAAAAGTTTTTCAAAGGACATAACAGCGTTTTACATAAACTTAACTCATTTAAATATTGCCAAGTTTTGAATGAACAATGAACTCTAAGATTTAGATGCATAAGTTGTTAAAAGTTTGACATATCCACATGTATCTTATCTCTCCTTTTTTATAAACAGGGAGCTCGAGGAAACTTTATATTAACTATGTACATTTTATCTGTAATTGCATAAAATAATATATTGTAAATCAGTTTTATTTAAGAAAAGTTCCGCTGGGCTTCTTGGTGGTTCTTACCATAACAGAAGTGTTTTTCGAACCAGTGGTAAAGCTTAATTGAACTTCAATAAGAATTATTATAATCTATGTTGAATAACTATTCTGTATATAGAGAAATAGAAAAATGAATATTTTCCTTTAATTCCTTATACAGGATGCCAGCCATATAGCTCGAAGAACCGACAACCTTTGGGGAAAAAAGTTCTTGAGTGGCAGCCTCGTACCGGTAGGCGAAGTGTAGGCGACCCCCACTAGATGGAGTGACGACCTGGTACGACATGCAGGAAGTCGATGGATGCAGGTGGCTCAGAACCGTGCTTTGTGGCATACCTTGGGGGAGGCCTATGTTCAGCAGTGGACTTGTAAAGGGCTGTAATGATGATGATGAAAGGATTGAGTGTCCCAAGATTCGAAGGAGGACCCAGGGTTCGAGTTTTAAAATCCAACATAGCCCCTAATTTGTTGTTGTATTCTAAGGTTGATGTACACCGCAGGTTGGCGTCGACGCGCGCCGTGGCCGTGAACTCGCCCTGCGCCGCGCCTGCTTCCGCTGATGACACCGACTCGAGTACCGTGTCAGTGGTCCACGTAGACTGATTTTCCTGTTAAGAGAATTTTTCATGTTGTCAATTGACGGGTCGCTGGATGATCGAACTTTGTAAATAAGACCCCTTCTTCGTAGTGACTATAAACCTGGCTCCAGAGCTATTCTTTTCAAGTTTATGTTCAATTCCGATTACCATTTCACTTCTTGTTAGTAGGGCCGTGAGAACGCTTTCAAACAAATCTTCGGTTGACTAGCGCTGGTGGCCGACTCCCTTGAGTCCGATATCGTATGGATGAGCGCAGGTATTCTGCATTGTATGAGAAACCGTGACAACCTACACAAAAATTAAAAAAAAAACCAATAAACAATACCCTCACAAAACTAACAGAAATTACAGAAACTTCTGTAAAGATTTTTTTGTAGGTAGTCACGGTTTCTCAAACAACGCAGAATACCTGAGATGATCCAGGCGTTTCATAGCCGTTTTTCACCTCGGAACTTTTGCTACACTAGAGTTATTCAAAATAAATTTGTTGATATCTTGTATGAAGAGCTCTGTGGCCTTATCAACGTTATCCATTTGATGCGAGTATACCGAAGAAACGTCCACATTTAGTAAGTCGTTTTTAGTCCCACCCGTGTAATGTGATTCGGTAGTATTCTTTGAGCTCTGATTTCAAACTTAAAGGCTACTCCATCAAGATCAGTGAATGAGGTTTCGATGATTTAACAGTGTGACCTCAACTTGGTTTTAATCATAACGTGATCCAAGCAGGTACGTCCATGACTGAGTATTGTATGGGCGGGTAGAATAGTATGACTAGCTAACAAGTTCAAATATTCGTGATGCCTTTTATCAGCTGAGTTTGGCATGATATCTATATTTATATCGCCTATAATTATTATATTTTTAAAGTTAGAAAATTTGTGAAGAAGGAGATCAAGAGAGATCATGAAGTTTTCTATATGGGAGTAACCGTGAAGGTATGAAGGAGATCAA
>CAJQZP010001401.1:0-260015 GCA_907164705.1 Parnassius apollo
CTTATATCACTTTCCACTTGTGATTGGCAACCTATTTAATTGAAGTTGTAAATTTACAAACAAAGTGTTGTTTATTAACATCTACAATCAATTGAGAATTAATTATATGCAGGTGCGTTGTCACCTCTGAGGACTAATATGGAATGCTTCGTGGTCAGGGAAATGGGTCTTCAGTTTCCTACACTCACCATACGAAGCATAGTAGCGATATGTTGGTATTCTGTGAGATCGTGGTTCTTCCTCAGTTCCGACTAGTCGTTTAGTAGCTACAATACAACTGCAGCGCGGATCTACCACAAGTTAAAGTCTACACCCAACAGTGGAATAAAAAAGCGCTATTGAATAAAACATGAAACATAATAATTGGGCTTCGTCTTAGACTCCTTCTATACCGTCTTCACGCATACATCTTGTCGTAATCATTGCAGCTCACTCTAGAACGTATAACCTTAACCTATACAATAAAAAAAAATATTTTTATTTCATGCATTGCACATAACATTTGCTTGTAATAATATATATATTGATAATAACAATATAATAAGTTAAAAAAGGACTGTTGACATGCTTTTGTTATTATCTCAGAAGTTAAGTTTTATTTTTTTAAATTTTATTACATATTTATGGTCTGGTTTTAATTATATATTAAATTAAATATTAAATGCTAACTACGTTTAATATTTAGTACTTCCTTCATTTTTAATATACATATAATTATTGTTTTTAATATAATTAAAAAAATAGAAATAAAATGAAAATAAAAATAAGAAAAGAAAATTATAGATTCAAAATAGAATAAAGATTTAAGATAAAAAACACCATGCATGAACCCCTCAAGTAGTGAGGGTAAAGGCCTCCTCAGAGAACGCCAGCGTTCTCGGTATTTGGCTTCTGCCGTTTTTGCCTGCGACTCCAGTGATCTCGTCTGCCCATCTAGATGCAGATCTTCTCCTTTTCCGAGTGCCTGTGGAACCTGGCCATGACGTCATGCGAATTGTGCATCGCTCGTCGCTCATTCTCGCTACTTTGGAAGAGTTTTTTTTTGAAAGAATATTAACAATGCTATAAACATTACTAATATTCCCCTTAACCACTCGTGGTAAGCTTAAATTGCTTGTGTTACGAGTGGTTCACGCCAGTAGTCGAATGGTGGATTCGAACCCACGACCTTTTTGGATTCTTGGTTCGCGCCCTGCCATTAGGCTACTGTCGAGCCGTTCGCCGTACGAGTTGCCGCGAAATATTTGACAGTTAGCTCTGTTTTGTTTCTATTACCTCTATCGCCTCTTACGGCACCCTCGGGACGATATGAGGTAGTAAATATTCTTGCACCGCCACTACAATGTTATATCACTATATTATTGCTGTACCTAAAAAGCGGATAATCTAATAGTAACCTAGTAATAGTAATCTAATAGTTAACGTAATCTAATATATAATAATTGGTTTGTATTTCGTGTGTTGCCATACCGTTCATCAGATTGCGATAAAACTTTATCAACATATTGCTTGCACTTCCGCGAAGGTTATATGCATAGTTGGACCCGGTAGGTGGCGCTGTTGTAGAATCCAGATCTCACCCGTGCGAAGCCGGGGCAGGTCGCTAGTAATATAAAACTTTATCAACATATTGCTTGCACCGCGAAGGTTATATGCATAGTTGGACCCGGTAGGTGGCGCTGCTGTAGAATCCAGATATCACCCGTGCGAAGCCGGGGCAGGTCGCTAGTAATATAAAACTTTATCAACATATTGCTTGCACCGCGAAGGTTATATGCATATTTGGACCCGGTAGGTGGCGCTGCTGTAGAATCCAGATATCACCCGTGCGAAGCCGGGGCAGGTCGCTAGTAATATAAAACTTTATCAACATATTGCTTGCACCGCGAAGGTTATATGCATAGTTGGACCCGGTAGGTGGCGCTGCTGTAGAATCCAGATATCACCCGTGCGAAGCCGGGGCAGGTCGCTAGTAATATAAAACTTTATCAACATATTGCTTGCATCGCGAAGGTTATATGCATAGTTGGACCCGGTAGATGGTGCTGTTATAGAATCCAGATATCACCCGTGCGAAGCCGGGGCAGGTCGTTAGTAATATAAAACTTTATCAACATATTGCTTGCATTGCGAAGGTTATATGCATAGTTGGACCCGGTAGGTGGCGCTGTTATAGAATCCAAAAATTACCCGTTGTTGGGAACCGGTCGCATATACGCGCGGGAGGACGACACGTCGAGCGGCAGGGACGCGGTGGACTCGCTTTACGATACTCCACCGCGGTCGGACGACGACACTATTTTATTTTATAATAATAATTTATTAAGTAGACCGGGTTATTGTAAAGTACAGATGATTATATCAGCCCTATAAGAATATACAGTCCACTTTCATTTTAACCACGTCCCAGAACCCTAACATTGGTCCTTCAGGATTCTCACCGTCTTACATAATACGGTCTTCGCCACGTCTCCGAGCTCTTAAGTGTGGTCTTCAGCTGCGAAATTATACTTCTGCACGGGCCTTCGTGAACCATCACATCCTGCGGAAGATCTTTTAAAGCAACTCGCACGCTCGTGAGCCGGGAACCATCTTGAATTCGACCGTGCCACGTAGCGATGGGCGTTGAATCAACGAACCGTTTAAATAGACGGTCTACGTTCAATCGACGCTTCGACGGTCTACAGTTCATTCGTTAACTAGTCGAATTCATAGACGGCTAGACTGAGAGTCCACAGCGTTCTTATCTACTGACAATGCGACGACGACGCCGTAAAGTGCATGCGTTCGTTGAATTAGTATCATTGGACAAACCAATTGGAATCTTAAGTATTAATAATAATAATAATAATAACTTTTATTGACACAAAGTAAGGATTACATTATTTATCTTTAAGACATTTGAACAAATGGTATGAGTTATAACTTATCTATACAATTTTATACACTAGCGTCTAAACTAGGCCGAGCCTGTATCTTAGACACTAGTCACTTCCAAAGGCACCATTATTTACAATTATAAAAGCATACGGCATATTATGATTCACCTAATCTATGTTTTTACGTTACAAATTCGTAAATACATTATCACTTTTTTGCGATTACCGTCACACTAACTTATTATGCGTATGAAAGGTTAGACTACTATTTATAGGAACATTTTTAATTTCTTAATTTATAATGCAATAAATGATTATTGTTATCACAAGTCAGAGAACTATTTCTTTTGGTCATAGTTTATAATGAAGTATTGCAAAGATATATGATATATAATTTGAGTAATATATATATGACATAGGAGTTGATGTTTGTTTTTTATTAGAACTATTAGAGTGAAAAGGCAAGAGCATTCTGATATTGCGCGAAAGAGTATGTCGACGGACTGGCCAAACAATGCAGTGCAGGGTAAACGGGATTATTATTGTTTACCTATACTTTGTAGAAAGGGCATTGCCCATTTTCGGCCATGGAACGCCCAACAATGTGCATTTGTTAAAAAAATATATCTTTATTTATGTCTATTAATCGCGGTATTCATTTATCCTAAAAAAGATGGGAATATTTTTGCACAAATTAAAAGTACCGAAAAGACAAGAATAAAATTAGGTAAATCATTAATTCATTAGTTTGTGAATAAAATAAAAAGTGTTGCCGATCACAAATTTCATTAAAAAATCGATTCCCTTTTTGATCGATTACTTATGGTGTCATTATTACGATATATATTTAAAAGGACCGTTGACAATGGATATTTATCCAAAGCAGCCGATACGCAACCGTTATCAACCAGTTGTTTATCCGACTACAGACGAAAAAGGATGGTTATGTTTTTACTGTGTTAAAAACGTAGGATGCATTTTATTATAGAGGGCGCTACTATCAAAGTAAAATACTTGACCAACTTTGAGAATTCTTTCACCACTAGATTGTTATGTATAATTTTAGATATCTAATATATGATGAATTTTATTATAGAGGATGCTACTTTCAATGAATACGTTTTTTGGCCAATCTCAAAAATTACTAGACCGATTTTGAAAATTCTTTCACCATTACATTGCTAATGAGGGCATTAGCTGTGTGATAAAATTATATTATTACAATAATTAATTGTGAGATTAATATTTTCTAAATAAATAAAACTAAATAC
Source organism: Parnassius apollo (assembly GCA_907164705.1). NCBI lineage: Eukaryota > Metazoa > Arthropoda > Insecta > Lepidoptera > Papilionidae > Parnassius > Parnassius apollo. Next base: position 4,151 of record CAJQZP010001401.1, read on the forward strand.
CTACCTAAGATGTTCAAATCCAATTATTATTTTTACAATTTAATAATCGTATTTGCACACTTTACTTACTCAGATTGATTATTATAGATGAAGAGGTAATAAATCTAAAGTAAAAGAGCTCCGCTTAAACGAAAAAACTATTTATTAAAATAAAACTAAAAGTTGAAAAAAACTGGTTCAGTGCGAGTCGGACTCGCAGACCCATAAAGAGTTCTGTAGTAACAAGCATATATTTTAAATCGAGTCAAAAATACCACTGTCATTATCGCCAGCAACAAATTATTTTGTTTTTCATAGTGTTTGTGTTAATAACAAAGTTGTTTTTGCGGTTCTTTAAAATGTGCTACTTGTATCTAAAAAAAAGGACTTCATTATACAGGTTTCTGTGCTTTATTTATTACCAAGGAGAAAAAACTTATTGCACAAAATGGGTTTTTATCCATTTCAAGTCATCAAAAGCGGTAGTCAACCGTTAAAAACAAAAACAACCGTTATTATAGGCTCGGTTGAAATCAATGACAACCTTCACATTTATAGTTATGATAATTAAACAAGCGAATTACTACCTGATTTACCAAGAATTCTTTAGAGTATAACAAAACGCTACTGCACAATTTAACTGTTATTCTTATCTGTTCTTAACATAACATTTAAAATGGAATTATGTTATGATAATTCAAGAAGTTAATTTCTAGCTGATTTACCATGAATTTTCTAAAGCATAACAAAACAATACAGCACAAGTTAACTGTTCTTAAAAATACGTTTGAAATGGAATTTCAATAAATAAAGGAAATTATATTTTAAAAAGCGTGCAGAACTTAAAACGCGTCAAAGATTATTCTTTTTATGATATTATTAATCGAATAAAAATCGATATCGTTTCATAGATTTTATGACAGTTAAGTGGCAACATCGAATCTGACAGGTAGGCCCGTCTCCGTCACTGTTATGTCACAAGAATTCAATTGCGTGTTATCGTGTTATTTTGTTTTGTTGGAAAATGCAGTTTTTAATTGGATATAATTTTGGCGTAATAGGTCAATTTATTAAGATTGGTTTATTAAGTGTGATGCTCATATCTGATATGACATGTTTTTACACTGATTGTATATCAACTCAAGAACTTGTTTTATTTTTTCACATCTGCACAAGCTATATCTGACAAACATACTAGCTTATTTATGAGATTGACCATTTTTATCAACTACCAAGAAAGGAGACCGTTGATTTTTTGGACTGCTGGTAGTCTGTCAGGTCTTAATTATTAAATAATATAGGGCATTAAGTCCATCCTTGTGCAGTAACATTTAACTTGATAAATATTTTATTTATATTGGAGTTTAAAATAAACAAATCTATTTTTTTTTCACTTTGACTTCATTTTTTGTATTTTACATTATTTCAGTTGCCGTTGTCAAACCGTGTGTATCATAATTGCTGGCAATGAACTGATAGAACAGCATCACATTCAATTGCAGAACGGGAACCATCTGAATCATCTAGTCCATCCTCTTTGCAATCTGAAGTGAGTAATGTATTGCACCCAGAACAACAAAGCTTAGATCATACATTACACAGTGTACTGCTAACTAATTATTTAAAAGCGCCACTAACACCAAATCAATGTTTTTTACCTGGTTGTAACAATTCCAATGGACTCAATGTTCCACCAGCATTGCGAGTATGTCTACATTACTACTATGTACGTGTGTTATACGTGGTAGAGAAATGCTGCAGTTATATTAGAAGTATAGTTGTAGCATGAATGGGTCGGTTCGACCGGGGAAGGACTACGCTCTCACAGAATACCGGCGTAAAATAGTAGCTTAATGCTGCTGTGTTTTGTATGGTGGGTGTAGAGAACCGGAGACCCTTTTTACTGGAAACGAGAAAATGATCATAGTCCTCACGGGTGACAACGCATCTGCATTTTGATTTGTAATAGAGGATAGATGTAGATGTCTAAGGGCCGCAGCAATGTCTCCAGCAGATGGTAAATCTCAGTTAATGACAAGATATGCTAATAAATCCAGAGCCGTGACTATGTGTCGATATGAGTAGCAGAGGTGGTGAATGGCATTTTTAAAACTGAATTTAAAATATTTCATCAAAATTACTATAACAGGGCTTCTACACATTTGATGATAGACTGCTGTGGCTGCTGCTATAATTAATAAATTCCACACAAAAATAAGGGACAGGGATGATGCAGCTCAAATACTTGAAATAGTTCACCAAAATATGGAGACAAATAATGATTTCTCTGAGTATGCTAGGGAAAGCAATCTAAATAGAGCTAGGGCAGGCAGACTTTAGAAATATAAATGTAGACTTTAAAATGTTAGGGAATTTCCTGTTTTAACTTACAGCGACTTAATATTAATTGCTTGTGTCACATACCAATTAAAGCAAGCTCGCTACTATTATGGTGAGCATATAAGATTTAATGGTTGCTACCGGATAGAACTCCGTGATAACCAGAAGAGCAGCATTATGGAAGGAATAAACTTAAGCCCTAGCTGATCTTTACTTAGGGCTAGAATTGCAAGTCATCACCATTAGTCGTAAAGTGTATTTTATATACATTTTAATTAGTGGCAATGGTTCCGGTAGAAGTGCAATTAAAAAGTACTGTCGGCCGTCGAACTGTTGGATGCTGTGCCCATGTTATGACAGTAATATGGTATTTGGGTTGGGCACGGCATCAGACTAATATTTTGCTTCCTGCTCAGTTCCTGAATGAATGTATTGATGTGTAAATTAGATGCAAATAATTCCTTAGCTTTCCTAGATGCGTTAGTCATCCAAAATTCTAACAACACCATAGGTCTACATTATGTATAGAAAACAATGAATTTCGCCATTATCCTTCACAGTTAGTTACCGTGAGCAAATCTTTGTTACAGAGAGCACAAGGGGTCTGTGGCAGCAAACATCGAGCCGTCGAGCTTCAGCACGTCAAGCAGGTTCTGCACGTCAACAAGCTTCAGGCCCGCGCTTACGTCACAGTGACCGAGTGAAGCCGGCTACAATCAAGCATGTGCAGTACTAGCATTTGTCAGGGGTGTCACAGACAAGATTGGCTACATCTTGAAGCGAGCTGACATGAAGCATCAAGGTTCAGGGAAGTTTGCAGTTTGTGATCATATCCTGGACGGCCCCAACCAGATAGACGTATAAAAAAGATTTGATAGACCACAAATCCTCTAAAAGGTACATCAATTCCTATCAAGGACCGATACCTGAGACTATTGAAATAAAAAAAAATTTCAATAGAGAAGGAGGCTTGGTACTACCACCTGCTTAAGACCCTGTAATTAATGAAATTAAAATTAAACCCAAGCATACCATTGCAAGACTTCAAGACACAGTAAGTTCATTCTGTAGATCGGACCATAAATAAAAATTAAAAATCTAAAGGTACTCCGGCCAAAAATAAAAAAAAAACTTTTTTTTTTATAATAAAAAAAAAAAAAAAAAAAAAACCAAAAAAAAAAAAAACTGTTAAAAAAAAAAAAAAAAAAGGGGCAAAAAAAATTTTTTTTTTAAAAAAAAAAAAAAAAAAAAGTTAACACTGACATTGGGACGTCAGTCACCTCAGTCCGCCGTAAGCATGGGTGTTGGAAAGCACCCGAAACGTCTGGAATTAAAAATAAAAAAAATAAAACGCGATAAAATCGATAAAAATAGTTGTTAAAAAAACTGCATTTGTGAAAATAAAACTTATATATCTTCAAAACCCCGACTTTTTTTAAAGCAATTCCTTAACCATTTCATTGTTTTAATTGCATATTATCATATCTATATGCTTTTATATGTGGGCACCCATGGCCGAAGTGTCTATGAAGAGTGGGCAATCCCCTTTGAAATTAGTGTGTCTACTCGCGTCGCAAGGTCAAAGCTACAGGAGTCGTGCGTGACTCGCGAATGCTAATATAGGCGAACAGACTAACGACAAGCAAAGTTTAGCAATTTATGTTCCTAAATGTAAATACACCTGAGGAGAGATTTAAAGGGTTTTAAATTCATTCATCAAATAATTTACACGATTCTTCTGTACATACATTGATAAATAAAAAAAAGGAAATAAAAATATTCATTAAAACACCTATGCATAAAAATATGTAAATAAAAAATTATATATGTACATAAAATCAGTTGATCTTCTAATTACGCCTGAAATACGATAGTAGTAAAATCTTTTCAAAGCGTATTCAGCCAATCCTAAGCCTAGAAAGGCATTAAGGGAAGTTTAAATTGATTAATTGTACAATTCGATGGTAGGTATTTCTACACCAGTCAGAGTCCTTTGTGCTCAAATCAAATTTCTTTGAATTTTTAACTAACTTTGCAGTTCATTCAACTGTCGCGAACAGTGGGTAAAACTAGTTAAGACACTGTCGTCGTACCGTTGTGCCCGTAGACACCACGCTTTAGTCGAATAAACGTCTGCTGTTATCGCGTTAACTAATCGACATATTCAACTAGTTGATCACCTAGTCGATGGACGGCAATAGACGGTCTAGTTTCGTTGACGAAAATTACGTCGACGACCCACCTCTAGTGCCACGGACTTTGGACCCATCGAAAGTTCGAGTCATCGTCTCAACACAGGAAATCATCAACATAATCGACGATTACCACCTTGGTGAAAGATTTAGTCATTGGTGAGCCCGTTCCAATTATTCCTGTGATCTTTTCCTTCTTTTTCATGTATTTAAATTTAAAATAGCCTTTATTTTTAGTGAGTGCTCTTGGTCATATGTGCTTAAATACTATCAAATCTCTTCCATAACACATACTTACTTCTAAAATCAAATTATTGCATAAGCCCAGCAACAGCATTGCGCTCGAATAACGGGATCTTGTTTCCGCAAATCGCTCGCTTCTTATCTATATCTACCTGAGCCGGCCGGCCGGGTCGCCGCTTGCCCATCTGTTCCTTTCTTTGCATACCAAGGTCAAGTTCACGCTGCATTTTATAACTACTTTTGCGTTATAACTTTTTTTCTCTTAAATATTTCATTACCGCTTTGTCATGGCCGAGGAAAAAATACAAAAATTAATTAAATTACGTAGTTCTATTAAATCTAAGGTTACTATATTTAATAAATACGTAAAAGTATTGCAATCAGGCGGGCCCCCTAGCGACTTATAACTGCTAGACTTAGAAGGTCGTTTTAAAAAATTCGATGCCTTATACACGCAATATGACGAATTACAGAGCCAGATCGAGGTGCTTTCAGACGACAGTGATGCTCAAGAGCTAGAGCGCGAGGAGTTCGAGGACCAGTACCACTCGCTGGCGGCGGCGGCGCGCAGCGTGCTCGGCGCGCGGCCCGCGCGGCAGTGCGAGCAGCCGCTGAATCGTTCCTTATCGAGCTACGAGGATGCAAGCTTACAGCAAACAGGTGCCTTTAAATCCAATTGCGTCAGATTGCCCAAAATTGATTTACCAGTCTTCAACGGTCACTATCAACACTGGCTTGAGTTTAGGGACACTTTCATATCTTTAATACATTCGAGACAAGATATTGATAACATTAATAAACTGCATTACCTTCGCGCATCTGTTAGAAGTAGCGCTTTGCTTGTTATCGATAACTTGGATTTCAAAGCCGAAAACTATAATTCTGCGTGGAATTTATTGTGTTGCAGGTACGACGACAAACGCTTACTGGTTAATAACCACGTAAGGGAACTATTTAATGTGGAGCATATGCGCAATGAATCCTGCAAGGGTATTCGACGCCTTATTGACGTTAAGAATAAAAATCTTCGCGCCTTGACCACCCTAGACCAGCCGACACAACATTGGAATACACTCATAATTCACATGATGGCTGAAAAACTTAATAGTGTCACTCATAGAGAATGGGAAGAATATAGAAATACTCTTAATAATCCTCCTTCGTTAGAAACCTTTACGACTTTTCTCAGCAATAGGGCAGACCTTTTGGAGACTTTGCAAGAAAGTAAAAATAAACCACAAAAATATTAAACTTACAAAACTAATACAAATTTACTTATAGCTACAAACACTCAAAGGGAAAAACAAAACTTCAATAAAAAACAACTTATTTAATAAAAAAATATCTACATGCCCATTGTGTAATCAAAATCATTTTCTATTCACCTGTGAAACATTGAGAGCCCTTCCTATTGAAATTCGTATACAAAAGGCTAAAGAGTCAAACGTCTGTCTTAATTGTTTACGACCTGGGCATTTAGAAAATAATTGCAATTTATCTTCATGTAAATATTGCAAGAAAGGGCATAATACGCTATTGCACTTGCATGAGTCACAGCCGATCCCTGAGCCTGCTATGCCATCAACCAGCAGCATTAACCACTTCGCAAATTCAAGCGAGTCAAAGCAGGTAGCTACTGCTCTGCTTGTTTTGCTTTCCACAGCGCTGGTGAAGGTGCTGGACGGCTCCAGCGCCGCGCACTCTGCCCGCATGCTGCTTGACTATGGCAGCACGGCTAACTTCGTTACTCAATCGCTCTGCGGTAAGCTGGGTTTGTCGCGACGTAGCGTGAGCTCCACGGTGACAGGTATAAACAGTAATTCATCTCATATTACACAGTCTTGCAGCCTTAACATTAAGTCGCTTCGTAATGACTATATCTCTTTAATCTCTAATCTCTCTAATCTCTTTATGGGGATTCTAGTGCTTGTGTAAGGATAAACGGGGCATACACTGAATGGTTTAATATCGAAAAAGGTGTTAGACAGGGATGTGTAGCGTCACCGTGGCTGTTTAATCTGTTCATGGACAATTGTATGACAAATTTAAAAGAGAATGAAAGTGGGTTGAGAATGAATGAGTTACTCGTCAAATGTTTTCTCTATGCTGACGACCAAGTATTACTTGCGTCTTCGGCCGAGGAGTTGCAGGAGATGGTAACTGCTATGAGTGGAGCTTTTGTTAGAAAGGGAATGAAGATGAATGTAAAGAAGACGTAAGTGATGGTGTTTGAAAAAGATGAGGCAGTGACAGACTGCAATATCGTGATTGAAGATGAACAAATTGAACAGGTGAAAGAGTTTGTGTATCTGGGGTCAAAGTTTACAAGAGATGGAAAGTGTGAGAGTGATATCGAAAGAAGAGTGAATGCAGGAAACATGGTGAATGGAGCTTTGCACTCCTTTATGAGCAGTCGGAAAGTGTCTAACAAGGCTCGTTTGGCTGTGCATGAGGGGGTGTTGGTTCCGACACTCATGTATGGAAGTGAAAGTTGGGTATGGCAGAAGAAACATGAAAGTAGAATAAATGCAGTTGAGATGAGAGCATTAAGAAGTATGATAGGAGTTAAACTGAGTGACAGGATAAGAAATAGTGAGATAAGGAAACGTTGTGGTCTGAAAGAAGATGTAGTGACAAAAATTGAGAAAGGTATGCTGAGATGGTTTGGCCACATCGAGAGAATGAATGAAGAACGATTGACGAAAAAAGTGTATAAGGCGAGTGTGAATGGAAGTGCTGGAAGGGGTAGACCTAGGCGGACTTTTCTAGAACAAATTAGGGACGTCTTGAAAAAAGGCCAGGTTAAGAGTACCCTAAACCGTAGAGCATGTATGAAGGGAATAATGAAAGTAGACGAAGCGAAACAAGTATGTAAGGATCGTAGCAAGTGGAAAGAAGTGGTCTCTGCCTACCCCTACGGGAAAGAGGCGTGATTATATGTATGTATGTATGTAATGACTATAGCCTTACTGTAGACTGCCTTATTTTGCCTCAGATCACTAAAGCTTTACCGTCTTCTTTCATAGACATACAAAATATTCCTTTACGATGGGAATAAATTTAGCCGACCCTTCCTTTAACATACCGTCGGTTATAGACATCTTAGTGGATGCCGAAGTATTTTGGTCTGTCTTATGTAATAATTCCATTGACTTGGGCAAAAATCAGCCTAAGTTGTATGAGACAAAACTGGGTTGGCTGGTGTCCGGGCATGTCGCCCGTCTTAAGGCACCGTCTTCGTCTCCCGTTTGTCACTTTATATGCGAGGATTCCAATCCTGACTTAACTCGTTGTTGGGAGTTAGACACTGTGGCAGCAAAACACTCTTTGTCTCCTGAGGAGCGTGCCTGCGAGCAGAGCTTTTTAACAAACACCGTACGCAGCGAGAACGCTAGCTTTGTCGTCTCCATGCCGCTAAAGGACGATCCGTCAGTTTTAGGAGAATCCTTTCAAATGGCCAAGGGCCGTTTCTTATCTTATTATTGAGAGAGCGCAATATTCTTCGGGAGCCTGTTTTTAAGGATCTGTACATGGAGTTCATGCACGAATATGAACGCCTAGGTCACATGACTGAGAACAAAGAGTCTTCATTTGGCGGTTTACAACAGGTCAATTATTTTTTACCTCACCACGGAGTCATCCGTGAGTCCAGCCTTACCACCAAGCTTCGCTCAGTCTTCGATGCTTCCGCCGTATCTAGTTCTGGATTGTCGCTTAACGACATTCAAATGGTAGGGCCGACCGTACAAGAAGACCTTTATTCTATTTTATTACGTTTTCGCCAGCATAAATACGTCATTACTGGAGATATAGTGAAAATGTACAGAGCGATTGAGCTTAATCCCGCCCAACGCTCACTTCAACAAATCATATTTAGGTATGACTCATCACAGCCGTTAAAAACGTACACCTTAAACACGGTGACTTAGCTAAACTTGGTACGGCGTCTGCCCCATACTTAGCCACGAAGTGTTTGGTGAGCTTAGCATCTAGTGCTCTCGATAGCGACGTAAAGCAGTCGATTCAACGCGATTTTTACGTTGATGATTATTTAGGCGGGTCGTCGACTATTGACGACTCTATCAAGCTGTTCAAAGGAGTTGTTAATACACTTAAAACTGCAAATTTCAATCAAACAACAAATTAATTTTACGTCACGTTTCATCTTCATTACAATCAGATAACGTCTTAGACATAGCAAACAGCGATAGTAATGGTTCTTCTAAAACTTTAGGTCTAAATTGGATTTGCGATTTAGACATTTTGTCATTTTCAATCAATATCGAACTTCGTGACAAAGTGACAAAACGTCACATACTTTCCGTTATAAGTCAGATCTTCGCCCCATTGGGTCTCGTGGGCCCCTGTGTCATCGAAGCAAAGCTCATGCAGAGGCTATGGATCGAACGATGCTCATGGGACGATGAGGTTTAAACGAAAATAAAACGTTCATGGTTTTCGTTCGCCGACACCTTACCACTTCTTAACCACTTAAAGGTTCCTCGGTGGGTACTTCAAGACCATTCAATATTCCATGAAATTCATGTGTTTTCAGACTCTTCTGAGCGAGCATATGGGGCTTGCGTCTACATTCGCTCTATAGAAGCATCAGGCTCTATCAAAGTACAACTTTTGACTTCTAAGAGCAAGGTAGCGCCAATAAAGCCAACAACTATTCCGCGCCTTGAACTTTGCGGATCGTTAGTGGCTGCAAGACTATGTAACAAAGTATTAACCTCTTTAACACTACATATCAGCAAGTGTAGATTCTGGTGTGACAACTATTGTTTTAGGGTGGTTAAAAACACCACCTACTAACCTTAAAAGTTTCGTAAGGAATCGTGTACATGAAATTCAGGAATGCACAGAGGGTCACACGTGGAGCTACGTACCGTCGAAATCCGGTACAATCCGGACAATCCGGCGGATCTTGTTTCTCGTGGGCTGAAGGCTGACCTCATCATTGTGGTGGTCAGGGCCACCTTTCTTAACAGACATTGAAACTAATTGGCCACAAATGCCCAATGTCGGCGTGAAACAGGATCTACCAGAGTTGATTACTTGTTCCTTCGCGATTAACAATTCTAATGCAAACTTAATATCTAACTAAATCAAAAACAAATCTAATTTAACAAACTTACAAAACACTATAGCATATTGTTACGAGCTTGAGGTTCGTGACAATAAAAATTGCCGATAAAATTACGTAAATTAACACTTTAATTTACTTTACACAAATTAAAACTAAAAACACTAATAATTAAACACACTAATTCACTTAGTTCCGCTCCGAAGCTTCGCTTGTGTCGCCGAGTTCAACTCTGCTCCCATCGCATCTTGCAGCGCCTATATATTTAAATTAGCAAAGAAATATCCAGAATGTTCAAGTAAACACACGCAAGGTACCGAGCGTTCGAGTTTCAACTAGGCGCTGTCGGTTGAGTGATTTGTGATGTCATTTTCTCAATGCTCCCCTCGCTCTCGTTCCTGACACTAGAAGGCGCTAGTGTATCGTTGACTTGAGCGCGTAACAATATTTACAAAGATTTATTTACAACTGTAAGAACCCGAAAAAAGCAAATGAAAGAACATTTTTCAGTTCAAGAGCTTCAAAATTTCTTAAATTTTATTATTCTTAAATCTCAATCTGAGATGTTTCCTGACGAATATACTTTTCTTAAAGCCGGAAAGGCGCTTCCTAACAAAAATCGACTTATAGCTTTAAGCCCATTTCTCGATGCTAATAACATAATAAGGGTTGGTGGAAGACTCGATAACTCCCCTTACAGTTACGACACAAAGCACCCAATTTTGTTATGCAGCAAAGATCATGTCACTAAGCTTATATTTGAACATTTTCATCTAAAATATTTACATGCACCGCCACAACTTCTGTTAGGAAATATTAAACAAACTTATTGGCCCTTAGGTGGTAAAAACCTAGCTAAAGATACAGTTAACAAATGTATGCGATGTTTCCGGTACAGGGCGGAAACTGTTCAGCCCATCATGGGCCAGCTCCCCGCCTCGCGTACCGAACTAGAGTTTCCCTTTCTTCATTGCAACGTCGACTACGCCGGGCCAGTGTTCATAGCAGACCGTAAGGGCAGAGGTTGTAAACTTATTAAATCTTTTTTGGCAATCTTTATTTGCAGTTCGGTAAAGGCCTGTCATATTGAGCTCGTTACGGCACTATCCAGCGAAGCATATATAGCCGCTTTAAATCGCTTCGTGTCCCGTCGCGGAAAGCCCAAGAGCATCACGTCAGATAACGGTTCGAATTTTATCGGTGCAAGCAACGAGCTGGCTCAATTTCTTCTTCAATCGGAACTTGAAGGTCAAATGGCTCAAGAAGGCATCGAATTTAAATTTGTTCCCGCTTACACCCCTCACTTTAATGGCTTAGCTGAAGCAGCAGTACGCTCTACAAAACACCATCTTAAGCGTTTATTACAAACCACTCATTTAACTTATGAGGAAACGGCTACATGCCTCACTCAAATAGAGGCTGTTTTGAATTCTCGGCCCCTCACCCTTATTTCCACTGATCCCTCAGATTTCTCCGCATTGACTCCTGCCCACCTTTTGATTGGACGCTCACTAATTGCTATCGCTCAACCACAAATAGGTGATGCGAATATAAACCGCCTTGATCGATTCAAGAGAATCGAGCTTATAAAGCAGCACTTTTGGAGCCGATTTTCACTAGAGTATGTCATGTCACTCTACTCCAGCAAAAGGTGAAATGGCAGTCGTCGACCAAAGAGCTGAAATTGGGATCTCTTGTTCTTGTCAAGGAAAGAGCTCTCCCAGCATTGATGTGGTCCTTAGGACGAGTAATGCAGCTCTATCCTGGCAGCGACGGCGTTTCCAGAGTCGCCGAGTTGAAGACAAGGAGAGGCACAATTCGAAGGGCCTTTAATAACATCTGTCCCCTTCCAGATTTTTGAAGTTCTCTGCACACTTCAACCCGGGGAGCATGTTGGGAACCGGTCGCATATACGCGCGGGTGGAGACGCGCGGGAGGACGACACGTCGACGTCACGTCGAGCGGCAGCGACGCGGTGGACTCGCTTTACGATACTCCACCGCGGTCGGACGACGACACTATTTTATTTTATAATAATAATTTTATTAAGTAGACCGGGTTATTATAAAGTACAGATGATTATATCAGCTCTATAAGAATATCCAGTCTACTTTCATTTTAACCACGTCCCAGGACCTTAACACCCGTGCGAAGCCGGGGCAGGTCGCTAGTAATATAAAACTTTATCAACATATTGCTTGCACCTCGAAGGTTATATGCATAGTTGGACCCGGTAGGTGGCGCTGTTGTAGAATCCAGATCTCACCCGTGCAAAGCCGGGGCAGGTCGCTAGTAATATAAAACTTTATCAACATATTGCTTGCACCTCTAAGGTTATATGCATAGTTGGACCCGGTAGGTGGCGCTGTTGTAGAATCCAGATCTCACCCGTGCCAAGCCGGGGCAGGTCGCTAGTAATATAAAACTTTATCAACATATTGCTTGCACCTCGAAGGTTATATGCATAGTTGGACCCGGTAGGTGGCGCTGTTGTAGAATCCAGATCTCACCCGTGCGAAGCCGGGGCAGGTCGCTAGTAATATAAAACTTTATCAACATATTGCTTGCACCTCGAAGGTTATATGCATAGTTGGACCCGGTAGGTGGCGCTGTTGTAGAATCCAGATCTCACCCGTGCGAAGCCGGGGCAGGTCGCTAGTAATATAAAACTTTATCAACATATTGCTTTTTTTTTTGCGCCCGAAGCAATTAAAGGGCTACCCTATACGTAGGGAGGCGGAAAATGCATTACGCATACCACGATAGCCGGTCTATCGTGGTTATGAGGGGCTCACTGTCCTACCGGGGACCCTAAGTGATACCCTCTAAAAACCGCCTTTGGGGACAGGCAGCCGGCTGATTAAGCTGTATTGTGCCTTATCATGAGCGACCCTCTTTTGGGAAAAGAGGGCGCAGGCGGCTAAGTGCCGCCGAGGGAGTGCCTACGAAGGCAAATTAATGTTAGTTATTACAATAATTTAATTTAATTAGAGTTGGCCTGAGCCGCCAGGAGACAGTTCAGGTCGTTTGACAGTTTATTAGTCCGAGAGAGAGTTTCTCGGCCTGCGGACACGATAGCGAGAGGGGGTGGGGCTGCATAAGAAGCTGCCTCACGAATTAAATGGTTTAGGTGCGACTCTGAGGCTAAAATTCTCAGAGAGTTTTTTAAAAAATTGTTGAATTGTTGGGAGCTCTAAGTCCCGATGAAGGTCGGCAATACGGACGTACCACGGTGCGTTCGCAGCTCGACGACAGAAGAGGTTCTGAACTATTTAGAGTTCATTTAAAATATTAGGGTTTGCGTGGGCAAGACGGGGCCCGCGTAGGACATGACTGGTCGTATACAGACCTTGTAAAGGGTACGCTTGTTTCGAAGGGACATTTTACTATGTCGGCCCAACATACTGTTGAGCCTACTCAGATAAAACCGTGCGTGACGGGTTATCAACATATTGCTTGCACCGCGAAGTTTATATTCATAGTTGGACCCGCTAGGTGGCGCTGTTGTAGAATCCAGATATCACCCGTGCGAAGCCGGGGCAGGTCGCTAGTAATATAAAACTTTATCAATTAATTGTAGTAGAAACTGGCTCAGTGCTACTGAAAACAGATTTCCTAAAAATGGCTAAATCTTTCAACATACGAAATAAAACCAAACTGTGCGCAAGGCACCTTGGTATGAAGTCGCACGCGGATACGCCGATTTTTCTTTCAGAGAATCTGACACCAAAGGCTTCCCGACTTCATTACCTGGCCCGTGACCTTGCCAAATCTAAAGGCTATAAATTCGTGTGGACATCTTACGGCAAAATTTATGTGCGAAAAAGTGAACGATCGCCAATTATCCTGATTAAAACGGAACAACAGGTACATAAATTACTTTTAGAACAAGACTGACTATATTACTACCCATTTTCAACTCTAAGTGTTTCTAATCTGTTCCCTAACATAATCTTGACGCTTTCTAATTTTGCATTTTGTATATGGCTTAACATTATGTACTGTATTACCATATTGTGCCATTTGATGTCTATCTCTATACGTGTAGAACTTATAAAAATTGTTATAAACTTTTACCAAACACTACACACTTTTTCCCACACACGCACACATATACTCATACACTTTAGACACTTACACTATCAATTATACAGAATTACGTCTGTTAAAAATACACATGACAAAATCCTACAAAAACTCTCTCCCATAATTCACCCCACAGTAGTATACATATGTCTTCACATCTTCACTCTTAACGTAAGATACTTACTTAAATTATTCATGAAACTAATTGAACAACACTTCTCCGTTATACCCCTTTTTACTATCAACTACTTACAGTCAGGCAAATTTTAATTTTTACTACTACTAGATTATTTGTACATCTGTTTCAATATGGCTGAATCGTTGTATACGCTTCAAGAATTAGACAATATTAAAATAGCAAAGGCAATAGAGTGCGATGTCGTTGATCTTGAGAGACACATACAAATTAATAAAAATGACTTAACCATAATATCTCAGAATATTGTTAGTATCTATAAAATTTTTAACGATTTTACACTTACTCTGGCAAACTTATCTTTTGAAATTGATATTGTCACCTTCACGGAATGTAGATTAAACCACAATAAACCTCTCCCACAATTAAATAACTATGAAGTCTATTGTACCTCTTCCCAACTAAACCAAAGTGACGGAGTAGTTGTATATATAAAAAAAAGCTTAAAACACAAAGTCAAGGAAGTAATCTTGCATCACACTTCATGTCTCCAGATTGATGTATTAAATAATACGGTATTATGTATTTACAGATCACCATCGAACCCAAACCCTACAAACTTTATCAATACGCTAAACTCTCATTTAGAGACTCTTTATTCCCATAGGAGCATTATAATAACAGGTGATATCAACATAAATATTCGAACTAAACCTAATGAACCTCTGCATGTGTACAAAAACAGAATGAACTATCTGGACATGCTTGCTAACCATGGCATATTAGCTGGACACACATTACCTACTAGGCAGCAATGTTGCCTTGACCGTTTCATGTTAAAAATAAATGAAATTAAATACAGATCAACTATAGCGATTTTGCAAACAACAACTACGGATCACTTTACAACTTTTCTAGCAATCTCAAAAATAAAAAACTTAACTAAAGACAATAGAACTAAAACCACTATAAATTTTGACGCTGCTCTAAAATATTTACAAAATAGTAATCTATCTGATATTTTATTTACTGATGACCCAACAACTGTAATTACCTACCTAATAGAAAGAATTATAGAAAGCCTAAAGGTGAATACTGATGTGACGCGTATACCATGCAGCAAAAGAATCATACAGCCTTGGATCTCTCCAGGAATCCTGCGGTGCATAAGAAATCGCAACCAGCTTCAGAAAAGGCTACGTAATGACCCGCATAATGAAATTCGTCGCATTACTTACAGACGCTACCGAAATTTCTGTAATAATTTAATAAAAAAGAATAAAAAGAAAATACGACAGGGATACCATTACAAAATCTTTAAATAATAATAAATTGCTTTGGAACAATATTAAAAACATTACATACTCGAAAAAAACACATAATACTAATTCTAAACTTCTCAATTTAAGGTCCTCGCCCTCTGAATCAGCAAACTTTATTAATGACTATTTCGCTAATATAGGAATTACACCTTGCAAATAATATTCAACACGATACAAGGACAGCTAATACACTTATAGAAAATAAGCCGGCACAATCAAATTCTTTTGTACTACTGCATACTCATGTTGATGAAGTCCGTAGCACTATCCTACATCTGAAATCTCACAGCGCCCCAGGATGGATAGTATCCCCAATAAATTTCTTAAGTTGGCGGTTGATGACTTGGCTCCCATTATCACCCACCTTGTAAATCTTTGCTTCTGCAAAGGTGTGTTTCCTGCACGTTAAAAGAATCTATAATAACACCTGTGTACAAGGGTGGGGATGATGGAGATATTAGTAATTATAGACCGATCTCGGTTCTGCCAGCAATATCTAAAATCTTAGAGAAACTACTTAACACGACTACTAAATTACTTAAATAAATTTAATAATTTATCATCTTCACAATTTGGTTTCAGGCGGGGAAAATCGACAGAAGATGCAATCATGGAGTTAAGCTCTTTTGTAACTAGGTAATTTGACAAAAGTAAAAAATGTCTGTCAGTTTTCCTCGATCTGAAAAAAGCTTTTGATACTGTGTCCATCCCTATCCTTGTACATAAACTTGAAGCTATGGGAGTAAGAGGGACTCCGCCCTTTTGAGAGTTACTTATCGGACAGGAGACAAAGAGTAAGACTACCTGGCTGCACTAGTGAAGCTGTTAATGTGACGTGTGGCGTACCGCAGGGCAGCGTTTTAGGACCTACGCTCTTTCTCATCTATATCAACGACCTATGTAATATAAAGATCCATAACGCCAGAGTCCTGTCATACGCTGATGATACGGCCGTAGTCTTTGCCGGTGATTCTTGGGAGGAAGTCAAAACTAGTGCTGAGGCAGGCCTGTTGCGAATCGCACTGTGGTTGAAACACAACCTTCTGACGCTAAATACTATTAAAACAAACTTTATCTGTTTTAGTATTAACAACAACTCGCAACCTCAGGCCGACTTCAGCCTAAAAATTCATGAATGTACAATGGACACTAATAAAAACACCTGTAACTGCCCTAGAATCGATAAGGTAGCTCAGACAAAATATCTAGGGGTAATTGTAGACCAAAGACTATCCTGGTACCCACACCTTGATCATGTCATCAACAGAACGAGGAAACTAACATGGATCTTCAAAACCCTTAGACATGTAATGCTGGGCAAATCAGATGGGGAGTCACCAAATTATCTCCTCAACCAAATTTACATTGCTCTTGCTCAATCCGTCATGGCCTATTGTATTCCTGTCTGGGGTGGTGCAGCAAAAACTCAATTTCTGGAGTTAGAGAGGGCGCAGCGTTCTCTTATTAAAGTTATGTACTTTAAGAAGAGGCGTTTTCCTACTGATCTTCTATATCGTACCAGTGGTTTACTCACTGTCAGGAAGTTGTATATATTCTGGACAATCCTCAGAACACACAAATCATTATTTTATGATCCACGCCATTTAAATAAACGTCGTAGAAACATGGTTGCCCAGACGTACAGAGCTAAAACCACATTTGCAAGCAGACAATACATATCGCGTTCTGCCTTTCTTTATAATAAAATAAACAAAGAAATAAACATATCATAACTGTAAAAAAACTTTTCTTGAAAAGGATTCAACTTAAGACATATGACGAAACTGAGAAGCTTCTGGATTGTGTTATATGATTTGTACAGACTCAGACACTCTAATCACACACACTCATTCCAACTCATGCAAGCACAGACACAAACACACACACACTCACTCACTCACTCACACACACACTCACTCACTCACACACACACACACACACACACACGCACACCACACACACACATACGTACACATAAATAAATAAACTTTCACTCACATATCATACAGTATTTATAAGTAGACTAGTTCCTATCGTTTGATTGTCCTAATTTTAGAATATAAGTAATATATAGATAATTTTAATATATGATATAGAGTATGTTTACCAATACTGCCATGTAACATGAATGTAGTAATGGAAGGGCGGACCCTCCAAACACAGGCATTTTTTTTTTTGCTTAAATGGAGGTTCCGATCCACAGTTCTTAAGGCACGTACTTCTTAAAACGAAATAAAATTTATTTATTTATTATTTTTTATTAATATTATATTGCTTGCACCGCGAAGGTTATATGCATAGTTGGACCCGGTAGGTGGCGCTGTTGTAGAATCCAGATATCACTCGTGCGAAGCCGGGGCAGATCGCTAGTCTTTTGTAAAAATACTCATTCGTTTTTTAATCATTACGCTTAGACTTAAATTAATTCATTTGTTGAATCTAGATTATCGAAATACTTGTAATTTGTAAGCCAATTAAATTTCTGCAACTTGATTGCTTTGCTTATCCATTGCGATTTTTGTTAAAATCTGTAGATGTTGATATTATTCTTACTCGTCTTTATAAATCATATGTTTTAAAATCTTATAAGAACTTAGCGTGTCTTTCATAGGTAGGTATGTATGTTTTAAATAGGCTAAACTCTGTTGCTAGCGATCGTGTGGATGTCTTAAATTACAGTTAACTTAATAACTATTTAAAACAATTAGAATCAAAAATATTTAGAATCACTTTGTGTCAATTTGCCTTCTGATTATAAATTGAACATCATTTGGAATATTTTTTTATAGAATAAGGGTAACCAAACGAGCATACACTCCACCTGATTGTAAGCGGTTGCCGTGGCCCATAGACATCTACATTTATCTTCAATGAAGAATCAAAATGCAGATGCGTTGTCACCCCTGAAGACTGAGATGATCTCGTTTCCGTAAGAAGGGTCTCCGGTTCTCAACACTCATCATAAGATTGACCTCCATGCTTCCTCCTGTGTGTTTTAATTATTCTCTGGGCTTTGTGTAACAGTTAATCTGTATAGCATATTCAGTACTTCATTATCCGTACAACCCTTCGAAAGTCCACTGCTGGATATAGTCCTCTCCCAAGGATCGCCACGAAACACGGCTCAGAAAGCTGCATCAATTATGTCTTACCAGGTCGTGACTCCATCTAGTGAAAAGTGCCCTAAAAAATTTCGCATACCGGTATGAAGCTGCCACTCGTATGTATAAGCTATAAAATAAGAATCTTATGTGTATTATACATGTGAAAGTTTGTGAATATTTTTGGGTGTTCATTACACAATCCATCGTAAACGCCTGAATAGATTTTAATGAAAGTCAATGGGCTGAGCGATTAGTGAGTTCAAGTGAGGTTGACATTTTGGAAAAAAGCATCGTAAAAGACATAAGTTCCTAACTTGGGAAATGCATGACAACATATTCTTGTGGTCACCTGTAGATGGCATTATAATAAAATTCTTAGACCTGCGTGGGTAAGCAGCGTCGAGAGAAGCAGCATCGTCTGGTATTGCGATCGACAATCTAACTTCCAAGCGCAGGGATTACGGCAAATTCTCTCCATTTTGGATAAATTAGGTGATTGATGAGGGCGTTTCTTTTAAGACTACTAGCAGTGATATAAACACTAACTAATTCAATTTGTAATTATTTTTACAGGCGACAAACACATCGGGTATGCCGTATAACTTCATGATATCGTCAGATGGGGAGACGTTCGAAGCTCTCGGTTGGAGAAGACGGTCGCCTCTGTTTCCTCAATACTCTGCGGATGCCTTACTGTTAGCTTTTATAGGTAATCTTTAAATAATGTGCTTTTATTAAGTTTTGGCTATTTTAAGTACAGAAAAAAAGAATCATGTCCATTATTGACCTGAAAATTTTCTAATGTGTCTAGTGATGTAAAATATCTTATAAAATTGCATATTTTTTTGTTATTTCGTATCGCATAATTTAATTTTCATATTAAGCCAGGGAAAAAAGTTATGTTACTTTGTTTACCATTCTCAATAAACTTTTGGAGACGCAACGAGTTTTACAATGGCTCAAACGCCCAAAAGCTATGCCAAAATATATTAAAATCGTGTTTTCCACGTTCCATTTCAGACTACGAAAAACTTGTTCATTCGTCCTTTGTTTTGTTAGTATTCAAAATAACCAATTTATTTTTTTATAACTTATTAATTTATGATTACGATTTTAATGGTTTTATACTATGGTGTGGAAAGAAAAATAACTGTACAGACTTTATCTGACAGCTGTTATAACCTCAAAATTTTATTTACTTAATAGCATTTTTCCCTGGCCTCTAAACTAAAAGATGATAAGTTATTATGTTATTACAAACAATAATTGTTTTTATACATTAGTTGTAGGTAGACGCGACCTGTTAAAGGAATCAAGTGACAGGTCAATCAATGTGTGGAAAGTGGGCATGATTCTTTCAACATGTTACAGCCAGGAAATTTAGGTAATACCTACCTTTTTGCGTGAACATGCATGTGTTTCCAGGAATCACGGCGGTCACATTTTAACCCATTTAAATAAGTATAACAAGAAGTTAAGTTATTATACCAAAATAAATTATATAAAATATACATATTACATAACCTGTTCATATTAATGGAAAGGCCTGTTGATAGACAAAGGCTGATAAGAAATAGTTTTTAATCTGTAACTCATTGACAAATTTGAAGATATTGTTAGTCGAAAATCGTCAATAGTATTTTGACTGCTGTGATCCGGCTTGCAGAGTATACAACACATTACACAGCCAGTATGATTCCAGGCTGGGAGGCATTCAGTAGGCCTCAGAGGTGACTCATCTGTGACCTTCTTATATAAGATAATAACACAAACGTGCACACAGTCCGCCTGATGGTAAGTGGCTGCTGTGGCCGATACACATCTACACCTATCCACGATTACGAATAAAAATGCAGATGCGTTGTCACCCGTGAGGACAGAGATAAAATGCCTCGTTTCCAGTAAAAAGGGTCTCCGGTTCTCTACACTCACCATACGAAACACAGCAGCATTAAGCTACTATTTAACGCTGGTATCCTGTGAGAGCGTAGTCCTTCCGCGGTCGAGCCGACCCATTCGTGCTACAACTGTACTACTAATATAACTACAGCATGACTTCACCACGTATAAAGCCATCAGTTGGATTGTAATTTCGCTTTTCACTTCAGTTTTCAAAAAAAATTACGAGCATAAAGATGTTTGTAGCTATAATTACGCTTTAGGCGCTGATGAGATTTTATTGATTTATTAGAAAAATTGACTTACCGGTATACAGGTCAATGAAAAGCCTTGAGGGGTGACAGATCAACTTACATCTTAGAATTTCCAGTTATTGTGAAAATTATGATTTTTGTCAAATATCCCAAAATTTGGTACATAATCCGTTCATAACAATTAAATCCGCTGCAATAATTACAAAACCCTTATTTTTATCTTAGCTTAATGTGTATTCAATCGACTATTATTGTTATAAATGCTATAATATAGATATTATATATTTGACATTGTATATAGTCAATTTCAAGCTAACGCGTAAAACAAATATAGTTAAGTATACATTCTTCTAAATTATTTTCAGATAACTACACTCAAGAGGCTCCGAAACAGGCTCAAATTCTGGAAGAATTTCCTTGCAGAAGCGTTAAGCCAGGAACGATTGCAACTACGTTTCGTTGTGATCGGTAAAACGGTGAACGAATCGAAATACTGTTCAAGTACCTGTAAAAGTTAGTAAATTTATAGCCTATATACGTCCCACCGCTGAGCACAGACCTCCCCTCATTTTTGAGAGGCTGTTTTAGGTCAAAGAAGTGTCCGCCGCGCCGCCTGTCTGTCTTCGAAATATTTTTAACTTATTCCTCAGACGTGCAGGTTTTCCTCACGATGTTTTCTTTCACCGCCGAGCACGTGGTAGCACTTAAAATTGCAATTAACAATTTCATTAGTGCCAGCGGGGATCGAACCCGGTTACTCGATTTCTGCATTGTTTATTTTCTGCATAGTTAGTAGTTAGTTAGTTGCATTAAGTAACTTACCCCAATGGAATAGCGAACTGTCTGATATTAGGTAGTATTTAAAAAAAAATTGTAAACCAAAAGCAATAGAAGGGAAAACAGAATTAGTAAAAAGGAACGGTTAATGCGTTTGGCCATTTTTTAGGCATTTTATTCTAAACACCTTTATAAACGATTATTTTTTAAGTTAAAGCAATAATCAGGACGGTAAGCAATCCCATTTGTATAAATGTGATATATGTGTACATAAAGTAGGATTTAGAAAATAAGACGATGGAAATATTTTTAAATTGTGTGGAATCTGTTGATAATAGCATCTGTTGTAAAATGTGTTATTTCAAAAGGTTTGATCAAAGTTAATGGTAGTTAATTTGTAATGAAATAAAATAATTATTAGTAATCCACATAAATGGATAGTAACAGAAGAGTCAAGTTTCTAAAACCTCTACCTCACACTAGGGTTTGCTCTTGCATAGGCAATAGATATATCAAAGTTTCTGTTTAAGTATATATTAAAATTTCTGCTACAGAGTGTAACGTTGTCCATAAAGTCTCACTGTTACACTTTATAATTTTTCTCTTTGTATCACTGAACTTTGGGTGCCATTCACCCGAAACACTAATGTAAAAAAATGCTGACAAAGATTGACAAAATCTATTCTTACTATATCATTTAAGGTTTTGTTTTTTATTATTTCAACATTTAACTTATAAACAACATTCAAAATTAGACTTTTTAATTCCTTGTGTAATCTACCTTTAAACGAGCAATTCTTGTATATTAGATCGGGAGCTGGTGGCAGGTGACGTTCCACGATTTTGTCGTGCATGCCTTTTTAAGGCTTGATAACTAACCCTAAAATATCAAGGATTGTCGGGGCTTTAGCCCCCCCGCGCGTCCTCTTCATAAGGAAAAGCGCTTTTCTTTGTGTAATGAATTTTCGTGTTTTTCCGTGATAGTATACTGCATGCCAATGTAATGTACGGAAGTTCAAGCAAATTGAAGCTCTAATAATTGATGGCATGCCCGCAGCGGCCCAAGATGATTAAAGGGTTCTGAAAACCTGAAAAAAATTAAAGGGATATTCTGTGTTTTTAAATTGCATGCCGATGTAAAGAATTGAAGTTTTTGTAATAAAAACACTCTGGAAAAATTGGCATGCAACCCTCGTATAACCATGGCATGCAGTTTGGAATCACGGAAAATCGGAGTTCAGTTTTTACAGAGTTTTCCGGAAATTTTCCACCGTCGGTCATATATATATATATATATATATATATATATATATATATATATATATATATATATATATATATATATATATATATATATATATATATATATATGTGTGTGTATATATACATATGTATGATAGAAATGTTACGCTTACATACTCAAATATAAATAAGCATTCAATTTTCTTTTACTATCCATGGTTACTACTACTGGCTACTGCCAGTCATAATAGAGCGGTGTGCTGGCTAGCTAGATTGCATGAGTTTAAAACGAACATGCACATCAGTAGTTCACAGCCGTGAGGTTCACATTGTGCAAGTTACTGTCGGAAGCGGTTTTTTCTGGACCGATTAAGAGCATTCAAGAAAAGAGCCTACTTTCTTATAAAAGGCCGAAAATGTGCAATTCCTGCGGTAGTGAGCTGTAAACTTTATGACTTCGCTTCTACTAAAAATGCTGTGAGAAACTTTCATAAATGTACTATAATTATAATATGTTAATTATACAGAGCGTTTGATAGATGGGTGCAAAGCCTAAAGGGGATCATCCACTTAAATCATTTAGAACATATTAAGGTGGATGCATCGACCGTCCGCCCATACATTTTTTAACCAAAATATACACTAAACACTAGAAAAAAGGATTTTATGTAACTGAATTATATTTATTTCTGAACGCATCATAAGGTGTGACGTAGTGACGAGTGAACTTGAGCTCTGCAAAATATAACAAACTAATAATGTGTGTGTCTGAAACTGTTTGCAAAATGCGTAAAGGGTGTTTAATGTAACCCGGCAAAACCATATTTAGCAAATGTTTGCAAGTTTAATTTTGTGACTACTTTGGTAGTTTACCGATTTATAATTATTGTATTTATTGTTGACCAAAAACATATTCAAACACATTCATATATGAAACACTGACACGTATGACGTAGGTAATCAGTATCGTGACGATATTTCAGAAAAATCACGGGCCAGCCTGCTGTTAATAATACTATCGAAAACATAATTGCGTTTTTAGAATAATTAATTACTATACCTACGATAAATTACAATATAGTCTCAAATATATACTAGAGAAATATTGCAATTCGAATTAATGAAAACATACATACAAAATATGTATAAGTCCGTCCTCCTAAAGCAAAATCGAGAATCCTTCTGCAACGTAATTTTGGTGGAATGGACAAAGAACGTCTTCTGGAAGATGCTAGTCGCATGGATTGGTCAGCTGTTGAAAATGCTTCAACAGTCGACTTGAAAGTCGAGTTATTTAACTCCTTTCTTATCCAACTTTATGACATCCATGCCCCAGTAAAACCAATAAAAATGAAACATTTACCTGCACCTTGGTTAACGGATAGTTTAAAAAAACTTATTATAAAAAAAAGGATTTGCTAAAAGTAAGTTAAAAGCTGATAAATCTGAGAAAAATTTACGATATTATAATAAAGTACGGAATCGCTGCAATACATTGTGTAGGGATGCACAAAGACGCCATATTCACAAATCCGTCGAAAACGGCGACGCAGCCAAAGTTTGGAAGTTTCTACAGTCTCTTGGAGTTGGTAAAACATCCAATAATTCTCCTCATCATAATGTTGATGTTGAATTCCTTAACAAATATTTCGCCTGCTCTAGCACATTAAATAGCTCAGATAAAGACCGGACTCTGAGTATTCTTTCTTCAATACCAACTCCTGATTTTTCACCGTTTAATTTCTCTCCTTTCACTGATAGTGATGTTAAAAAGAACATTTTGTCCATCTCGTCCAATGCCGTGGGTGATGACAATGTTAGTCGTAACATGATCCTACCTATCCTAGAATTTGTTACTCCTATCCTCACCCATATCTTGAATAAATCCATCTCCTCTTCAAAATTTCCTGATGTTTGGAAAAGTGCACTTGTAACGCCTCTCCTTAAAAAAGCCCATGCTTTGCATTTTTCCGACTTTCGTCCTATCTCAATTCTCCCGTTTTTATCCAAACTCCTGGAGAAACTAGTTTTCTTTCAGTTAAATCTCTACCTAAATAGAAATTGTATCCTGGATCCTCTCCAATCTGGTTTCCGATCGGGTCATAGTACGACAACAGCGTTGGTTAAAGTTACCGATGACATTCGACGAGGTATGGATAACAAACAGCTCACTGTGTTGGTATTGCTTGATTTTAGCAATGCGTTTAACACTGTTGATTTTGACATCTTATTGAGTGTGTTACGTTCTATTAACATATCTCCTCCGGTGATTGGCTGGTTTCATAGTTATCTTTATGGCCGACGGCAGCGTGTTCGCATCGAAGATGAGTTCTCATCTTGGTGCGAATTACGGGCTGGCGTGCCTCAAGGTGGTGTGCTGTCTCCTTTACTTTTTGCTATATTCATTAATTCTATCTCTCAAAATATTGCTTCTCTCTATCACATGTATGCAGACGATCTCCAAATCTACACTCAGTCAACTTTGTTAAATCTGCCTTCTGCTGTTGCCACCATCAACAATGACTTAGCGGCGATAAACCAGTGGAGTCAGCGTTATGGTCTAAAAATTAATCCGTTCAAGTCCCAGGCTATAGTTATTGGTGGTGGAGGGATGGTCTCCAGAGTTGACTGGAACAACCTACCCTCGGTGACATTAAATGACGTTGTCATACCCTACAGTAAATCTGTAAAAAATCTGGGGATATATCTAGATTCTACCTTGTCGTGGTCGCAGCAGTTAAAACAAGTGAGCAAAAAGGTGTTTGCTACTATGGGTTCACTTCGTCGTTTACGTTCTTTTCTCCCCATTCCCACCAAGATTATGTTAGCACAATCCTTACTTCTCTCTATTCTCGATTATGCGGACGCAAGTTACCTCGATTTAACTGAAGACCAACTGAACAAACTTGAGCGAATTCAAAATATTGCAATTAGGTTCATATTTGGTTTGCGCAAATATGATCATGTATCCGAATATCGTTTACAGCTCAAGTGGTTACCCATTCGCTTTCGCCGGAATTTGCAAACTGTATCTCTTCTGTACTGTGTGTTGTTCAATCCTTTGACTCCAAGCTACTTAAAGGAAAACTTTAAGTTTCTTGGTCATGATCGACCTGATAGAGTTCTTCGGTCAGCCGGCGAACTAATTCTAGAACCATGTTCATTTCGAACAAAATTTATGAAATATTCTTTTACGAGCCAAGCCATGAGGTTATGGAATGAACTTCCACTCCAAATTCAACGAGCACAAACTTTGGAAAGTTTCAAAAGTGACGTCAAGAAGCATTACCTAACACTTTGTGGTTATTGATAACCAATTCTAGCAACAGATTTATATTTATTTATTTATTATCTATGTATACATATGTATGTGTATATATTTATATATATAAACCTATTTATTAATACGTATGTTTATTTTATTATTATTATTTTTTATGTATTATTGTGGTATTTTAACAATATATAGTTTAGTTTATTTAGATATTAGAATGTAAGTGTAACATAAAACGCACCACCTCCTACTGTTCTTAATTCCAGTTTCTCCTTAGCCCAAAGGTTGTCTGGAAGAGATCGCTCTTTAGCGATAAGACCGCCTTATTGTACATACGTATATATTAAGTTTCCTCTGTAATGTATTTATTCGTTGTATATGTGTGGTGTACAATAAAGTATATATAAAATAAATAAATAAATGTATAATACACAAACACAAAGAAATGCCGCGCGCAAATCATAGCGCCTGACAACCGAAATCAGAATATTATATTTTATACAAGTCAAACAAGTGAACGTACGTAAGTTTGGCAACGCTTTTGTTCCGTTCCGTATATATATATATATATATATATATATATATATATATATATATATATATATATATATATATATATATATATATATATATATATATATATGTATATGTATATGTATATGTATATATACATATGTATGATAGAAATGTTACGCTTACATACTCAAATATAAATAAGCATTCAATGTTCTTTTACTATCCATGGTTACTACTACTGGCTACTGCCAGTCATAATAGAGCGGTGTGCTGGCTAGCTAGATTGCATGAGTTTAAAACGAACATCCACATCAGTAGTTCACAGCCGTGAGGTTCACATTGTGCAAGTTACTGTCGGAAGCGGTTTTTTCTGGACCGATTAAGAGGCATTCAAGAAAAGAGCCTACTTTCTTGGAAAAGGCCGAAAATGTGCAATTCCTGCGGTAGTGAGCTGTAAACTTTATGACTCCGCTTCTACTAAAAATGCTGTGAGAAACTTTCATAAATGTACTATAATTATAATATGTTAATTATACAGAGCGTTTGATAGATGGGTGCAAAGCCTAAAGGGGATCATCCACTTAAATCATTTAGAACATATTAAGGTGGATGCATCGACCGTCCGCCCATACATTTTTTAACCAAAATATACACTAAACACAGACAATCTTTCTTCAAAACTAATCATTTTATCACTTCTCTACAATGAAATGTGTACGCCTCTGACCTTTATAGGCAATAACTTACATTATATACTGAGAAAAACAATAGTGAAATCCCGGAAAAATTTGACACTTCTTTAGTAGTGTGCGTGACTTTTGACAAACAAACGAAAGGCGTCGTTTAAACATTGGCACTCTAGGTGGCATCCAAGTGATCTTAAATAATTCTGATAAATCAATATCTTAAGTTCTATAATTGGTTAATTTCCTTTCATACCGTTAAAAAAACAGTATAAAATAACATAAAACTAATGACCTTGGACACCTATGTTTTTTTGTAAACAATTTTATTACTTATTATCGTTGTGTGGCATACCAAAAGTCGTAGGTAAAGCGACGTTGCCGTCCTTCCTGACAACAAAGTGATAAGAGTACTAACCGTAGACAGAGAAGTCTACGGTACTAAAGAACAAAGCAAGACGGAACAAAAGCGTTGCCAAACTTACGTACGTTCACTTGTTTGACTTGTATAAAATATAATATTCTGATTTCGGTTGTCACGCGCTATGATTTGCGCGCGGCATTTCTTTGTGTTTGTGTATTATACATATTTTGTATGTATGTTTTCATTAATTCGAATTGCAATATTTCTCTAGTATATATTTGAGACTATATTGTAATTTATCCTAGGTATAGTAATTAATTATTCTAAAAACGCAATTATGTTTTCGATAGTATTATTAACAGCAGGCTGGCCCGTGATTTTTCTGAAATATCGTCACAATACTGATTACCTACGTCATACGTGTCAGTGTTTCATATATGAATGTGTTTGAATATGTTTTTGATCAACAATAAATACAATTATTATAAATCGGTAAACTACCAAAGTAGTCACAAAATTAAACTTACTAACATTTGCTAAATATGGTTTTGCCGGGTTACATTAAACACCCTTTACGCATTTTGCAAACAGTTTCAGAAAGACACACATTATTAGTTTGTTATATTTTGCAGAGCTCAAGTTCACTCGTCACTACGTCACACCTTATGATGCGTTCAGAAACAAATATAATTCAGTTACATAAAATCCTTTTTTCTGTTCCGTGCTTTATTGTTTATAAATAAATAGCTTATTCTAATCTGAGTTATATTTTTCTTATTCGTTGGCCAATTCTACCAGGAATATAAAGATAACATTGAAATAAAAAGATAAGTAAATTTTTGTACATTTTAGTGTTCTAGATCTTGTGTTCCGAACGCAACCCTATTCGTATAGAATTGAAGGAAGATTTGTATATATTATATTGTATAGTACCTGGATGACCGAGCATTTCTCGGTATTTTTTTTTTTTTGGAAATCGTGTGTTTTGGAAGTTATATTTAGATTAAAAATACATACTGATAAAATATGAAGAATATTTTTTGATCTTACTGACATAATAGAAAAAAACTGAACTGGTTATTAAAATGAAAAATCATGAGTGCAATAAAATTTTCATATTTTTTAAAAAAAAAACACTACAAAAAGGGCTCGAAATAATAGATTTTCTCACAAAAGGGAACTTGTAAAAAAAGGGAAAAAAGTCAATCCTAAGACAAGTCGCGAACCATGGAACTACGATTTCGCGACAGTGCGTTATCCAGTTGAGCTATTACGACCATTATTATAGTGTTAAAAAAATTTACCTTCTTATATTGTAGCAGTTTTTCATTGCCTGAAAACGGGGATAAAACGACATTTTATGTAAATCGTTGGAGCCGTTTCCGAGATTCCGATTATATATATAAGAATTGCTCGTAGGTATAGGATTTATATTTTTGTTTTACTAAAAGCTTTTGTTGAGTGCTTCGAAATTAGGAAATATTATTTTCAAACTTCCTGGTTATTATCACAAAATAAATCGTGTTATAGATTTGTTGTTATCTCTTGTTTGTGAATTATAGTTTCTTACGTGTTGGTTATGAAATGTCTAATTATTGTGATAATCGGTACTGTTACAAATCATCAGTGTTATTAGTTTTGAGTGAATAGGCATGTATCAGTATAATTATGTTGCTTCAAATAAGTACTTCTGTTTTGATAAAAAATTTCAATAGTGTAATGTAATAAAATAAAACTGCGTAATATTGTAATCAATGTTGACATAATTTATTTCCCAAAGTTATAAATCAATTAAATAGTTTACGCCAACAAATATAAATTTTATTTTTATAAAAATCGTTCATAGCGTTTTGTAGTTCTGCCTACCCAATCTACACATCGATACCTTAATTGGCAAACCAGCCAACTCCACATTTAGTCAAAAAAATATTTTGGTATAAATTGTACGCAACAGTAGTTCGTCGTGATTTGCAAAAACGACAACTCCGATGTGATCACAATTCTTTACATAAATCGCTATTAGAAAATCAGCCAACTTCGTGTGTTACGGAAATATAGGATTTTGACAGCCAACTCCACTAAGTCGGCCATTTTGTATGGCGTTCGAGTCGTGTACGGTTACCGCCCTACATTTTGTTGAAGAAAATTATTAAAACGCGACAAAAGGAAAGGTAATATTGAAAATTAGTTGAACATTAATACAAGGTATGGATATTTCCCCCCCCCCCGAACGGGTTCCCGCCTTGTCGTGGCGGGGGGGCTTAGTGGCCGTGGCTTGGTCTCCCACGGTGAACAAAGAGGAACCCAACGAAAACCAGCAGCAGTGGGCTCTAGAGGTGGAGAAACTGGTGCGAAAAGCATACCGGTCTGTACCTGCGCTCATTGAAGGGAACCTGGTGCAGACATTAATCGACGGCATCCGCGACCTGGAAGTCAGAGCTGCTGTGAGGCTCGGGCATCACGAGACGCTTAAGGAAGTTGATCGATCTCGAGAGGGTAGTGCAGCTAACGGCACCGCCTGGCGGTGGCAGCAACATCATTCCCCTCATGCTAGGGAGGTTGCAGCACGTTCGCGACCACAATAAAGGATACAGCCCTAGGTGCTATGGCTGTGGGGAAAGGGGCCATCTTCGATTCAGCTGCCCTAAGCGAACCCTAGAAAGGGAAGGTGAACGATCTCAGAAGGGAAGTGCGGCTAACATCACCGCCCAGCAGCAGCCGGGATACAACTTTACTATCAGAATCGCATATCAACGCAGATGCATTGTCAAGAAGACCTTGTCCTGAAGATCGGAAACATTGTACTAGGCAAGAGAGTAAGGAAGTGGTATCCATGAGGACAGATGCAGTGACAGTGCTCAGGACAGACCACCTCAGCAACGAGTGGAAGGACAGCCTACGACATGCACAGCAAGAAGATCCAGACATCAAGCCGATTCTGGAGTGGATGAAGGCCCGTGCTACCAAGCCTAAGTGGAGCGACGTCTCAGCGATGAGTTCAACCACGAAATGCTATTGGGCCCAATGGGACAGCTTGCTGATTCAGGATGGAGTCCTGTGTCTTAAATGGGACAATTGTCGAGGAGACAGCTGTCGTTTGCAAATGGTAAAGCTAAAGCTAAAGTGCCGAATGTTTTACAGCTGTGCCATAATGGTCGTTCAAGAGTCCATCTGGGAGTTAAACGAACTCTGCTGAAGGTCCGAGAACAGTTTTACTGGGTCCATTATCGTGACGATGTCGAGGCTTGGTGTCGTACATGTACAAGTTGTGCGGCCGTGAGGGGACCTCAGACACGTAGTAGAGGAGCACCGAAATTGTACAATGTTGGTGCACCATGGGATGGGACAGCCCTTGATATTGGAGAGCCATTACAGAAAGGCGCAAGAGGGACTCCTAAGATCGTCCATGTGGATCGCCTGGCGCGTTATTATGGGGCCGATAATGCTCGGGACGAGCATGTCTTAAGAGGGGGGCAGTGTTGCGCGGCTAAGTTGACATCTGGCACTAGCGCTATCTAGTGTCGGGTAACGTAGCGAGGGAAGAGCTTTCCAGAAAATTACATCACTAATCTTTCAACCGACAGCGCCATCCGTTGTCGAAACGAAGAACTAGTTTATCTGCAACTGTTGAAGCTTCTTGATTTGGAATGGCGAAGACTTCCGGGGACTTAGTGAAGTAATCCATCACAACCATGAAATACTTGTTACCGCTTTATCTCCCACGGTCCCGTTCTCGGTCTCTATCCATGGTTCGAGTCCGCGCCTGAGACTCTGGTTGAGCACGCGGTCCGGACCGCCAGTCGCCCATTGTGCGCTCTGGATCGTAATCCCCGTCACGGTCAGACCTTCCACTTTTGCCCATACGGGGGTCGTTATCATTGTCGGAGACTTCTATTCTTATTCTCCTGCCACCAACTGTCAGGTCTTCAATGTTCATTGCATTAACAAGACTTTCTCTGTCTTCAAAGTCCACATAGCCAAATCCTTTGAGGCGACCACCTTCACGGGGAAGTCTCAAGTTGGTAATCTTGAGGCCAGCAAACAAGTCAGCGATGGCACTCTCCTCCACATCATAGGGCAAGTTTGAGATGTGAGCGATGAATGGTGGGTGGCGCGGTATGCTCTCTTCATCAACAGCCATACCACCTCGTGCAGCTCGTGAAGCCGATGGTAGTACCACCGGCGGACGCCGAGCTGTATAGCCACCATAGCTCTCAGTTTCTTCATCTACAGAGTCGGCCCAATTGTTTGTCGTCGCTATCGTCGTCGGCTCCGCAATGATGACACCCATGTTGGCTTTGATCCATTTTGCCTTCTTTGATTTCTTGCCTGTAGCGGCCATATTACAAGGCTGGGGCCTGGGTTGCCACTAGATATATATTGGCACCGACGTAACCAATCCACTTCCTCACAAGTACCAACCAGTGTGCCTTTTTCTATAATCTGTTCCCGGTCGCAAAGGTTCAGCACACGTACTCCTGAGATGTCAGTGGTCCTGACCAAGGTTCGAGCTACTTTCCATGGAAGGTCATTGTTTACCCTTTCCACAAGTACACAACGGTGGGCTTGCCCAGCGTTTCGAGGAAGACTAACCGGAACAATCGTTTCCGATCTCGGCGGAAGAACAATCTTCTTAATGCTGTACACGTTCCCTGGTAACGCACCTTCCATAAAAAGTTCCTCCTGTCCACATTTCAAAACACCTTGCTTAACGTCGATCTCACAACAATTATTCCTCATAAAGTCTAGGCCTAGGATGCAGTCGTCCATTATATCAGCCACGATGACATTATGCAGGTAGATCACGTTGCCTAGCTTCAACTCCATCTCTTTCTCTCCACGGACGGGTATACGCTGACCGGTGGCTGTTACCAAATTAATGCGTTCTCGGTTGTATGCGGAGTCCCCAAGGAACTAACTTATAAGTTGGGAACTAACAACCGTACGAGAGGCTCCAGTGTCTATGGTCAGTTTACACGCCATTCCGTTGACCTCGCCCTTGATGATTAGACTGTTCCCATCATAGGTTTGTGAGATCGAGATCCTTGGGGCTCTTTTAACATCAGCCAGCACCCGCCCCGCAGTTCTGGCTTTTACTCGTTTCCCTGCTAATAAGTCAGTTTCTTGGGGACTCCGCATACAACCGAGAACGCATTAATTAAATAGATAATGTATAATAATGTAAATAAAATTAAAGTGTTAATTTAGGTAATTCTATCGGCAATTTTTATTGTCACGAACCTCAAGCTCGTAACAGTACTTTTGTTGGAGTTAAATAATGATACTGGGATAATGTTTTGATAATTTTATTTTGTGTCCTTTGAAGTGGATTTAGATTTGATTTAGTGGCTGATTCCCATATCTCAATTAGATATTCGATATGTGATTTAACTAGAGTTGTATATAATTGTACGTACCTTTTTCGGAATACAGTTTGCGACTTTACGTAATGCACTTAGTAATGACGTCAGTTTTGATTTGACGTGATCAATATGCATTCTCTAAGTGAGTTTATCATCTACCAATACACCTAGAAATGTTTCCTGAGTTGAACGTTTTGTTATATTGCTAAAGGTTTCTGCTAAAGGTTTATTCTTTGTAGAAAAAATCACGAAAGATATTTTAGACATATTAATTGTTAGCAGGTTATATTTTAACCATTCTCTGAGAAAGTTAAGATCTTTTTGAGCATAGGTTATAATGTTGTGAATAGATTTATTGAAATAGAAGAGACATGTGTCGTTGGCATATAATGTTAGGTGCCCTGTCAGCGCTATGTTGTTTACATTATTTGTATAAATTAAAAACAGTAATGGACTTATAATTGAGCCTTGAGGACAGCCGTAGGATAAGTTTTTAATCGAGCTAGTAAAATTATCCATTTGAACAGCTTGTCGCCTATTTTGTAAAAATGATGTGAACATTTCGAGGGCCCCTAGTTCAGTAATTTATGATGGCTTACTGTGTCAAATGCTTTTTTTATATCAATAAAAATCAGGGGGATAAGTCGCTCGCGTCCGTAGGCTTTGACCACCTAATCCTAGGCCCACCCTACACGTGTCCCCCGGGTGGTGCTAAATGAGCGACAAGCCGATAGCACAGACTCGGCTCCTCGCCGTGGTAGCGGCGTTAAATATACCATCCCATTCGCACCATGAGGAATCAAATTAAAGAAATGGCCCCGAGTTCCCGGCGCCCCTTTAATGGGGCAGGGGTGCGAAGAATCTCCGGGAGGAAAACCGGCGACGAGGCTCGCCACCCGTCACGTTCTGTCTCCCGGAGGGGCGAAAAGTGGATTGCAGAGGCCCTTCTGGCTACGTTGAATGTATGTGGAGCAATGAATGATAAAATGGATGAA
Organism: Parnassius apollo; assembly: GCA_907164705.1. NCBI lineage: Eukaryota > Metazoa > Arthropoda > Insecta > Lepidoptera > Papilionidae > Parnassius > Parnassius apollo. Next base: position 38,009 of record CAJQZP010001401.1, read on the forward strand.
GTATGCGAGGTGATGTATGATAGAGGAATAGATTTGTTATGTGTAAATGAGACGAAACGGAAGGGGAAGGATGTCACTACACATGGCATGTATACCGCATACTGGTCTGGTGTAGACGAGCTCGAGCGGGCATGCCAGGGAGTAGGTATCATCCTATCAGAAAGAATGGTGCAATGTGTGAAAGAGTATGAATGTGTAAGCCCAAGACTGCTATGGATACGATTGAAAGTGGGCTTAAAGAAGTTGTTTGTGCTAGGGGTCTACGCCCCAGACATGTCTAAGCCCACTCATATCCGAGAGCAGTTTTGGGAAATGGTAAGGATGGTATTAATGAAATGTAAGGGAAATGAAAATGTTGTTATGCTAGGAGATTTTAATGGAAGAGTTGGGGTGAGGAGGCTTGGTTATGAAAGGATATTGGGAACGTTTGGTGATGAAAGTATAAATGAGAATGGTGAAAGCCTCCTCACTGTATGTATGGAAAAGAATCTTTTTGTGACGAACAATTTCTTTCGCCACAAGAGGATTCACATGTATACTTGGGAAAGAGGTGATGATAGAAGCATGATAGATTTCATAATTGTGGATGAAAGATTGAGGGGCGCAGTGGTGGATAAAAGGGTTTACCGGGGGTCAAACGTAGGAACGGATCATTTTTTGGTTTTATGCCGAATTAATGGTCTATTCAGGCGGTGGCGCCATCGGTCATCTGTGTCTACCACTGCGTTACAGCGTATTAGAACAGAAAGTTTACAAGATGAAGGTGAGAAAAACAATTTTAAATGTAGACTGAAAGAAAACGTAAGTGGTTTGGATGAATTATGTATGAATGAGTTAGACTTGGAGAATGTATGGCGAAATGTTAAGAAAGGTTTAGTAGATGCAGCTACCGAAGTATGTGGTGTTAGTAAAAGAAAGAATGAAAGGAAAAATAATACTTTGTGGTGGGATGATGAGATACGTACGGAAGTTGAAGCAAAGAAGAGAGCGTGGCTAGATTTACTAGCAACTAAGGCTGGTAATTCTAGCGGTACGAATGATGATTTTGAAAGAAAAAAGGCAGTCTTTAGACATCTAAATAAAAAGAGTAAAAAAGTAGTTGAAAGGAAAAAGCAAGAAATAACGGATAAGAATGATAGAAGAATATCGGATAACTTCCAGGCAAATATTAAAATGTTCTGGAAACTCATAAGAACTGCCAGGGGACGTTCAAAACAGCCTATAATGAATGCTATAAGAGATGAGAATGGCTATATTCTGAATGATGAAGTTTTGAGTTTAAAGAGATGGAAGGAATATTTTGAAAGCATGTTTATGAGTGAGAAGACAACGTATGAACTGAATGAAACAGGAACTCCGAAAGAAGAGGAAGGAGGTAGCGAGATAAGTATAGATGAAATAATGAAAGCAATGAAAAGCATGAAAGCAGGTAAGGCTGCCGGTTATGATAGAGTTTCACTCGAAATGCTAAGGGCTGGAGAGGAAGTGGTGGCAGGCCTGCTGCACACCTTGTTTAATGTATGCTGGGAACTGAAGCGGGTACCGGGAGACTTGTGCAAAGCCGTGATAGTCCCAGTATATAAGGTAAAAGGGTCGCAGCAGGACTGTAAAAACCTACCGCGGTATCAGCCTTCTTAGCATCGTGGGAAAATTGTATGCCAAGGTACTAATTGAAAGGGTCATGAAAGAAACCGATGGAAAAATTTGGGATGTGCAAGCGGGATTTAGAAAGGGAATGGGATGTACAGATCAAGTCTTCTCAGAGAAGTTTTTTGGCCAAAAACCAAAAGGTTTTTTGTGCGTTCATGGACTTGGAGAAGGCCTATGACAGAGTGGATAGGAATGTGCTATGGCAAACACTGAACTCATTTGGGTTGAGCGCTGGCTTGATACAGGCATTGGAATCTCTTTATAGGGACTCTAGTGCTTGTGTTAGGATCAACGGGGTCTACTCCGACTGGTTTGGCATCCATAAAGGTGTCAGACAGGGCTGTGTGGCTTCCCCGTGGTTGTTCAACCTATTTATGGACAGTTGTTTGCAAAATTTGAAAGTTGAAGAATGCGGGTTAAGAATGGGTGAGTTAACCATCAAATGCCTTTTGTACGCCGATGATCAAGTTATTCTTGCGTCGTCGGCGGCTGAGTTGCAAATGATGGTTACATTAATGAACAGATCATTAAAAGAAAGGGGTATGAAAGTGAACGCAAGTAAGACGAAAATTATGGTTTTTGAAAGAAATGAAAGTAAAACGATATGTGAAATATATAGAATAGATGGGGAGTTGATCGAGCAAGTAGATGAGTTTGTATATTTGGGTTGCGTATTTAGCAGGGATGGGAGATATGATAAGGATATAGAACGACGAGTGAACGCAGGAAACAGAGTACATGGGGCTCTGCACTCTATTGTGAAGAGTCAAAATGTGTCAAAAAAGGCACGTATGGCAATTCACAATGCTGTGTTGGTCCCTACTTTAACGTATGGTAGTGAAAGTTAGGTGTGGCAGAAGAAGCACGAGAGTAGAATAAATGCAGTAGAAATGCGGTCGTTAAGGAGTATGTTAGGGCTGAATCTGAATGACAGGGTGAAGAATTGTGTGATAAGAGAAGAGTGTGGTTTGCAAGATGATGTTGTGACCAGGATTAAGAAAGGAATGCTTCGGTGGTTTGGTCATGTGGAAAGAATGGATGAGGAAAGAGTGACAAAGAAAATTTATGTTGCAGAAGTAAATGGCAGAGTCGGAAAGGGACGTCCTAGGCGAAAATTTATCGACCAAATTGGCTATTTATTGAAAACGGGCCAAATTAGGAGTACCCTTAACCGACGAGCATGCATGCGTAGATGTATGAATGTGAAGGAGGCGAGAGAGGTGTGTCAGGATCGTGCCAAATGGAAGTCTGTAGTCTCTGCCTACCCCTCTGGGTGACAGGCGTGAGTGTTTATGTATTATGTAAAAATCCCCTAAGCGAAATTCCTTTGATCGATTTGAGTTTTAATTTTTGTGATTAAGTCTACTGCAGCTGTGAGAGTGCTCGATTTGGAACGAAAGCCATATTGTTGGTCAATTAAAAACTTCTTTTTTATTAAGTGTTCACTTAGGCGGTCATAAAGGACTCGTTCAAATATCTTTGATACAACAGGCAAGACAGCGATTGGTCTGTAGTTACTTGGGTAATTCTTACTTCAGGATTTAAAAATAGGACTGACCTTAGCAATTTTAAGTGTGTAACACCGCTGGCCGTATGAGGACGCTCAAGGTCGCTCAGCGAGCTATGGAGAGGGCTATGCTCGGAGTTTCTCTGCGTGATAGACTCAGAAATGGGGATACCCGCAGTAAAACCAGAGTGACCGACATAGCCCAACGGATTAGTAAGCTGAAGTGGCAATTGGCCGCCCATATAGCTCGAACAACCGATAACCAATGGGGAAGAAAGGTTCTCGAGTGGCAGCCTCGTACCGGTAGGCGTAGTGTAGGGCGACCCCCCACTAGATGGAGTGACGACCTGGTAAGATATGCAGGAAGTCGGTGGATGCAGGTAGCTCAGGACCGTGCTTTGTGGCATTAATTGGGGGAGGCCTATGTTCAGCAGTGGACTTGTGAAGGGCTGTAATGATGAACACCGCGTATGTAAAACACCTCGGGTCAAACACATATTTATGCAGTTCGTTAGCCTCTCTAGAATTATAATTTTTAGGCATTTAATCGCTTTGGTGCTGATACCATCTGGGCCAGTACCAGTGTTGGTATTAAGATCATCAATTATTTTTGATACTTCAGTATAAGTTCACTAAGTGTTATTTCGTGTATATAGTTATGTTCGTACATAAGAGTGTTACGCTGTTTATGCGGTACATATTTGGAATTTTGTTAACCAAAAGTCCGAGCCTATTGAGGAGAAAATGAGTTAAATAAGTCGCATATTGAGTTACCTTCTGTTATTAGTCCCGTGTTCGATATTAGTTTGAGAAGAGCACCGCTGTCGTTAATTTTGTTTAACGCTGAGTTATTAATTATCTCCCACATTTTCTTAGTTTTATTGTTACTGTTATGGAATAAGTTATGATAGTAGATTTTCTTGTGTGTCTTGCTAAGATTTTTCACTTTATTCTGTTCTTTTTTTTGTAGATTATCATCTTCTGAGTGAGGTTTAGTCTGGTGCCATAAGTTGTATTATTTAATATATAAGGAGTTGCCATAATTGCTAATAGTGTTCAGTAAAAACTGTTATGTAATTAATTTTATTTATTTTTATTTGTGTAATGTGTGATTACTCAAACTAAATAATTTCCAAGCATCAATATCAGAAAAACATTCAACGCATATTTAAATTTAAGGAACTCATAAATAATATATAAAATAGCTTTTGTTATTCAAATCTTTTTAAAAATATGCTTAGTTATTTCTCTTTCTTTTAAGATATTATTTACGCAGGTTTACAAAGAAAATTGCGGACGAATATTTTTATTTTTATATGGATTAAAATAATGCAACATTTTTGCTAATGTACCATTGTTTTCATTAGAACTGATTAGTTTTTTGAATTACGGTATGTGCATGAATTAACCTTGCGGGAACTCGTTTAGCAAAAGTCACCGTGCAACCTAAAAAACAGTGAATAGACTTTTATTTATTAGAACAATCAGCTTAATAAATCACATAGAGTCGTTATTTATTCACACTAATGAGGATCAGTACTCGAGTAGTGCGGCGGGCGCGTCACATCTTCAGACCCTCGGTGAGTCAAGTTACGACTGCCCTTGTGACTAGAAGTTTTAATTGCGAATACGTGTTTATTTCGCATGTTCTTTTTTATTGAGTGGAGCCTAGCCCTAGCTGAGTGCTCCTTCACTGTATCTCCGACTATTTGTGTTCTCCGACTATTTGTGTGATCGATCAACTTTGGCTGCTTTTACTAATGAAGAATATGCTGATATCGTCTTCATGCACGACAGAGCTGACGGTAATGGATCTGTGGCACGGCGGATGTACGAAGAGCGATATCCGAATAGAAGATTACCAAATGTCAGAGTGTTACAGCACATTTCGTCGGCTTTCTGAAGTTGGAATCCATCACGCAAAACCTGGAGTCTATCCGGGTAGACATGGCGCAAGTATCGCGGAAGACTATTGCAGCTTTCGATGCAGACCCTACTACGATTGTCAGGGCAGTAGCTCAAAACCTCAACATTTCGGCATGGAAGATGTGGAATACGATGCACCGAGAAAACAAGTACCTATCCTTTTCACAGCACGGGTGTTTGGAAAATCGAAACGAAGGACACAGTTCTGTCGCTTTGTGCTAAATATTGACATTGAAGTTGAAGGGTTTTTAAAATCTATCTTGTGGACCGATGAGTCAAAGTTTTCGAAAGAAGGAATTACCAACTTTCATAACCTCCATCGATGGCAAGGACAGTAATCCACACTAGAAGAAGCAAGTGTCGTTCCAAAAGAAATTTTCAGTAAACATGTAGGCAGAAGTAATCAGACAAGATAATTTAAATAGAGACAATTACTTGGAATTCCTGAAATACCATTATTGACATCGAAAAAACCACTGATTTTTCAGCAAGATGCTTGTCCAGCGCATTGGACTCTAAGCGTGCGAGAACATTTTAATTATTGTTTCCCAGAAAACTGGATCGACAGAGACGGGCCACCTCGATCGCCTGATGTTACTCTTGTGGAAATTTTCCCTTGGGGACGGGCCAAGGAGCTCGTCTTCACGGTTTGTCAAGTTATAAAGCAGAAGATGAAAATGAAAATTAAACGACCACAGGAGTGAGAAGACGAGCCCGCGTTTGTGTCAGAAATCGCGATAAACATTTTGAACACGAAAAAAATTATTTTAACCAAATATGTTGATTTAGTGGTCTGTTAATAATTAAAAATATTCGTCCGCAATTTGCTTTGTGCACCCTAATCCCAAGAGTTAGTGAGACATAACTATGCGTAAATAATACCACAAAAGTTAATAGGTAATATATGGATAGAGATAATAATAACGAAGCATGTTTTTAAAAGCTTTGAACAACAAAGGCAATTTTTTATGATGGAATAAAAAACATTTCCTTAATTTTTTCTTGGTTCCCTAAACTTAAATATGCGTAGATTATTTTTTTGATGACGAAGATAAACTGTTTTACTACTACACTATTAGCAATTATTTGAAAAAAAAATGGGTTTTATTATTAAAAAACTTGGAAATTCATTTTAAAAAAAAGGAGTTGATTTAGTCTAAGACAACTTTAGTTTAATATGTTCTAAATGGTTTAAGGTATAACTTTCAAACATCCAGTATAATGGGTCTTTACCTATGAAATTGCCGTTCTGCAGTACAGGACATTTCAATTCAAAATAAGTTTTGTTTGGCTAAGAATTCTAATTTCACATTAATTTTATTTTAAAAATGTGGAATTTCTTTTTTCAATATAATTCACTTTTTATTGATTAGCGTTATATGGTATATGTTAAAAATGCAAGTAATTATGGAATCTGAGTACCGTCGTGGCAGTACCGCGGCACAAGCGCACGCAACATTAACGGTAAGAAATGCACCAGCTGTTGTTGGTTTGCTCGCTTCCGTTGTGGGAATTTCGATCTGAAAAATGAACCCCGTAGTCTTGCGAAAACTTTTGGTCGACGATGACGAATTAATGGCGATTGTGAAAGCTGATGATACTCATTCTACGGCTGAATTAGCAGCAGCTTCTTACGTTAGCATCAGAACAATATTTGTTCATTTGCGTCAAATTGACGAGGTAAAAAACACGGACAAGTAAAAAGTAAGGACTCCGCACCGCGATACTAGCGAGTGAAGCAACGTTTATGCTGTATATGTGTGCGTAATGTGCGTAATAAATAATGTAATAGGAACTGGCTTACCTGTGAAAAGTTAATCCCTTGGCACTTTTTTGTAATGTGGTATTATTTTTGCACTATTTAACGACACGCGACGGCATTATTTCAATGTTTGATACGCGAACGTAATGGTTGCCGACTCGATCTTTGTGTAGGCGTGTAGGTTCGTATTTACACGTAGCTGCCTTGTTTTGGGTTGTTTCATTTTTTATGTAGGTGACGCGGAGTGCTTGCTTGCTTTTTTTACTCGTTCGTGGTAAAAAAGCTTGACAAATGGGTGTCCCACGAACTCAATGATCGCCTTGCGCTGTTCAGCAGGCACAAAAACGAAGGAATTTTGAACCAAATGCGACGAAAATGTATTCTGTTTCACAATCGCATATTATGCTTAGCAAGTTATTTGGAACCAGGTTCAGCACCTAAACAATGTCCCTAACGAAAACGTACCCCTACTGCGTGATGGTCACTGTTTGGTGGTCTAGTTCCGGTGTGATGCATCACAGCTTCTTACCAAACTGTATGAGCATTACTGCAGATATGTGCTGTGAAGAACTGAACACAATGATGGAGAAGCTCGCATGACTCCGGACAGCTTTGTCAGTCGCTCGTCCCCGCTGCTTCTGCATGACAACGCGCGACCTCATACCGCACAAAAGACGATCTCCAAGTTACAAAGACCTTTCGCCTACAGACCATTTCTATATTTACTTTTTCCAAAATTTGGATAACTTTTTGGCGAGAAAACATTCAACACCCTAGAGGCGGTACAAAATGCCTTTAAAGAATTTGTTACCTCCCTTCCAACTAATTTGTTCAAGAAGGGCAATATAAACTGCCACTGCGTTTGTAAAGAGGCATCGATAGAAATAAAAAAAATATAGAAAATACCTAAATTTTTTTATATATTAAGGGCTACAAACGAGTACACAGTCCACCTAATGGTAAGTGGATGCTGTAGGCTATAGACATATACATTTGTCCTCGATTAAGAATCAAAATGCAGATGCGTTGTCACTGCCAAGGACTCAGATGGAAAACTTCGTTTCCAGTAAAAAGGGTCTCCGTTGCTCTACACTCACCATACGAAACACACGACTTATTGAGTGTTATACGTATACTCATACTTATAATTGTATTTAACTTCACAAATGACAATAAAGAGGATACATGCAGAATCCTTTTGCTGTTTCTTCTCTAGCCAGATGAATCTCATTTAGAAACGGGGGTAAAATAAACAGAAAAATACGTTTGAATAGCGAAATTTAAAATTCTTACATAGAAGATAAAAGATATTCATTACATATTTGTTCACGTTAAAATAGGACAACTAGAGAAAGACAGTTACTTTAAGAGAATGTATATGAAAATTCGTGAAAAAATCGCCGTGAGAGAAGAACCCACCTTATCATCTCGTGGGTGTCGTAAGAACGGCAACAGAGGGTAATGATATAAAGATAGGCAGCAGCATCTTCCTGGTAACGACAAAATTAATAACAAACCTCCGTTGTCATCCCTGAGAACTAAGATGGAATGCCTTGATTCCAGTAAAAAGTGTCACCGGGTTTCTACACTCACCATACGAAACACAGCAGCATTTCGCTGCCATTTTACGCTGGTATCCTTTGAGAGCATGGTCCTGCCCCGGTAGAGCCGACCCTTTCGTGCTACAACTATACTATAGCTGTAGCGTGGCTCTACCACGCTCTGACGAATACCACCTCTGATACAGTCTATCTACGTTCAGCAGTAAACTGCATAGGCTGATATGAATGAATTTATGTGAAATAATAGACTATGTAACACGATAGTACCGGCTATTTTTGTTTCAAATTCACAACGCACGACAAGCTAATCAATAACCAGTTTTATAAAAAAAAGAGAATAATAACGCATGCGTAGTTGCGAGACACGCGGAATATCCTTACGCGTCACATACTTTTCGAAAAATTCGGGTTCTTAAGAACCGTGTACATCTTTAATAAGACTAAAAGAAAATATTGTAATGAATAAATTATGTAAAGGAGACTGTAGCTCTATATATAAACAAACAATTGATGTCCGTTGGTCTCGCTCAAACTCTGAAACGGCTCCTGATGAATTTTGTTGAAATTTTCGATTCACAACTGCAGCCGGCAGGTGGCGCTGCTAGTGAGAGCCGGAAACTACCCGTGTTGCAGCCAGGCCGGATCGCTAGTATTCATAGACGGGTATGTATGTTTTATATATTATGTCTATGCTAGTATTACATAAAATAAAACTCTCCATATACCCTTCTTTCTTTTTTGGTAATGGACTCGTGCGGTTGTAATTTGACCAGTGTCAAATACTATGAAATTATCCTTTTTAATAATCTCTTTTAAAACTTTTTCACAATATGTTAATGCGCTAAATTGTAGTGTTTGGAAGATTTTGACGGCAGCTTGTGTCAACGTAAGCGATGACGATCGCAAATATTTAATACACAAAATCTCACCACTTAGGTGATCACCTCATCCACTTCAAATTATTATATAAACGATAAAACGAACAGCAATCTGCTGGTGATCAAATTTCCACAAAAAACTCTTCTGCAAGCCTAACAAATTGATTATTACAATAGCTTCCCGCGGGACCTAGGTCGCTAGTCCGGCAGGACATGGACAATATTTGATGCATTTTCAACTAGAAAGAATAAATGTGGAAAGAATGACAAATCAAATTAATGTAGCAGAAGTAAACGTTAGAGTCGGGCAGGGACAATCTAGAGTCTAGACGAAAGTTTATCTACCAAATTGTCAATATATTTAAGACTAGCTGTCCCCCATGACTTCGCCCGCGTAGAATTTATTGCGATTCGATTTTAAGGGGCTCAGTTTTTTTTTTTTGAGCGGAACCCTGTTTATTTTTCTAGAATAAAAGTAACCTAAGTTACTTAAAACATAGCTATCTGCCAGTGAAAGTCCCGTCAAAATTCCAGCCACTTCGGAGATTAGCCAGAACAAATAAACGGACAAAAATTTTAATTTTTTTTGTTATAAGTACCTTATAATACTTTGATATATGTTTAGTAAAATTTATTACAAAGTTCAGGTCAAATATATTGCGTTCAGATTTAACTGTGAATCGAGGAATGTCCAATTGGACTTCCTTTGCTGTGAATGTCTGGTAAGCATACAATTTTTGTTCAGTTAACGCTGATAGGACGTCGAGAGCATTAACCCCTTCAAATGGAAGGATAATCATGGAATACTGCGCTTTCTATAAATTTGAAATCATATTTTACTAGATAGCTGTATTTGATATATCAAAATTACCTATAAATTGGTATGAAATAAAAATAACTATTTTAATGGTTTTGCAATTTCTTTTGCTTTTGCTTTTTTGTCTGCTCTTACTAAATTTCTTGACAAAAAACACAATAACTGATTTTACCCGACCTCAGACTCGAACCTGGGACATCATAGGTAGCAATCGCCTTTACTACCACTAGACCAACCCGGCAGTCAAAATAATATATATTATTATTATTTAAGGAAGTACGAGATATATTACAAAAAGTAAAAAAATAACAAAAGATTATTTTCTTTAAACGGATACAATAATTAAAGGGGGACGCCCATTTTCGGCCATGGAACGCCCAACAATGTGAATTTGTTAAAAAATTATATCTTTATTTATGGTTATTAATCGCGGTATTCATTTATCCTCAAACAATGGGAATATTTTTGCACAAATTAAAAGTACCAAAAACATAATAATAAAAATTAGGTAAATCATTATGTCATTAGTTTGTGAATAAAAAAAAGTGTTGCCAATCACAAAACACATTTAAAAAATCGATTCTCTTTTTCGATTGATTATTTACGGTGTCATCATTATAGTGCTAATATAATTTTTAAATAATTATAATGTTACGATAATTAAACAAGCGAATTACTAGCTGATTTCTAATGAATTCTTTAGAGAGGCACAATTTAACTGTTAATCTTAACCGATCTTCTTTGAAAACAGATAAGAACTGTTATTCTTATCTGTTTTTAAAGAAGATCGGTTAAGTTACTCTTATCTGTTTATAACAACACATTTAAAATAGAATCATGTTATGATAACGAAACAAGTTAGTTTCCAGCTGATTTACCATGAATCCTTTAACCTTTTGAGCGCCAAAGTCGCCTATACTTGACCAACACCTGCGGGCCCTGAGCGCCAACGACGTCTATAGTTGACAAAAAACCCGGCTCCGAAAAATATGAAATATAGATATTGGAAAATTATTACAGATATTTTAATTCTACACTCCTCAAAATAGGAATAACCCAGCAACATGTGAGTATAAAAAACAAGTCTTCTAGAGCCACAAGTACTAAGAAACATTGAACTAATAAAAATGGATTTTTATCTAAGCAAATACTATGTCCAGCACGCCAAAGTCGTCTATGGTTGACCGCTAGTGTCAAACGCGGGAGACCTAGATTTCTTGAAAACTATCCAAAATTCAGCTCAATGGTGTTTTTTTTTCTATTATTATTGATATTTGAATAAAATTAAAGGTTATAAACATAAAACTATAATTAGCTACATGAATAAAAAATGTTATCAGATTATCTTCGCATAATAAATCTAATATCTTAACTCTAGCGCATCTTTAGCGCGTCATCGAAAATCAGTTCACTGGGCAGCGTGATCAAGGATAGACGACACCCTGAATCGTCATAAGTGATTACCGAGAAAAGTAGAGCAATGCAACATGAACGGTTCCTCAGAACTCATTCGGATTTTGGAAAGCGTCGATGATGATGAATTTTGATTTTTGATTGATGAATTGAATTTTTGATTGATTGGTGAACAAATATGTTTATTTATTCCATGACCAAGATTTTAGTATTATAAGGCTGATTTACCTAGTGCGAATAATTATATACAATTGTTGATTAATGAATAATTATGTACCTTTTTTAATAATAATACAAAATTACAATTAATGTTTTTTTTACTTAGGGTGTGAAGAGCAATTTTTCATTTTGTGTTGTGCCATTTTCTTTCTCAGTCTCAAAATCATCTAGCAGCATCAGCATCATATCAAATCCCCATTGTCATAAGAGTGTAAGACTTTTCTTCTGTGCGTCACTTGGCCTACGCCTTCCCCGACACATAAAATATTATGAATCGATGTCTGTATATTTCGGTTAGATCGATTTTGAAATCGATACACAACATTCTAAGAATGTTTCAAAAGGGAAGGTCAGCTACGCCGTTGTCGTCCAGTCGCGACAGTGTCGTCATTATGATGGAGAGTAGTGCTAATGTTTACTACTATTTTATTGTTATTGTTTGTTTTTTATTTATGTTTATATGTACAAAGTACATATATAAAAAGAGTGGAAGACGGCACAAGATTAAATAAAACATACAGTTTATTAAGAGTCATTTATAGAATAAAAAACCAACAAAAACAAGTTATTTCACGTTATCGATATATCAACTCTTGGCAACACTATTTTGTTTTGGCGCTTTGGCGTACAGGACACGGTAATGCGTTTTTGGCGTGGCGCTCAAAAAGGTTAAAGCTTAACAAAACGCAACTGCACAATTTTTATCAATTTCAAGACAAAAACAACCGTTGTTATCGGCTTGGTTGAAAACGTTAACAACCGCCTTCACATCTGTAGTTATGATAATTAAATAAGCGATTTAATAGCTGATTTACAATGAATTCTATGCAGTATAACATAACGCTACTGCACAATATAACTGTTATTCTTATCTTTTCTTAACAATACATTTAAAATGAAATCATGTTACGATAATTAAACAAGTGAATTTCTAGCTGATATACCATGAATTTTTAGAGCTTCATAAAACACTACTGCACAATTAACTGTTCTTAAAAATACACTTAAAATAGAATTTAAATAAAAAAAGAAAATACATTTTAAAAAGCGAGCAGAAGTTAAAACACCTCCAAGATTATTCTCTTTTTATGAAATTATTAATCGAATAATAATCGAATCGCTATGGATATTATGATGTTATGATAATTAAACAAGCGAATTACTAGCTGATTTACTATGAATTCTTTAGAGTACAATAAAATGCTACTGCACAATTTAACTGTTATTGTTATCTGTTTTAACAATACATTTAAAATGGAATCATGTTATGATAATTAAACAAGTGAATTTTTAGCTGATTTACCATGAACTGTTTAGAGCATAACAATACGCTACTCCACATTTTAACTGTTCTTAAAATACGTTTAAAACATAATTTAAAAAAATAAAAGAAAATATATTTTAAAAAGCGTGTAGAACTGAAAGCGAAACTCAAATATTATTGTTTTTTCATTAAATTACTAATCGAATACAAATCGATATCGTTTCGTTGTATTTATGTTAGTTATGTGGCAACATCAAATCTGACAGCTATAGGAAATATGTCATGCGAAATGAAATCACAATTCAACAAGTAAAAAGGTACTAGTGAATTCACAACTAAATAGTTGCCATTGTGTTATTTTGTTTGTTATTTTTCAAATAAATTCTCAAGAACTCATATGGAGTGAGATTGTCGATCACATTATAGTGTGACAACAGTTAAAAGTAAGTGTTCGACAGTTTTTAATTTATTAATTCTAGTGCTGATATTTGATAGTGATGAATGTATGAAATGATGAAGTTGTTTTATTTTTTAACATATGCACAAGCTATACCTGACAAACAAAATAGCTTATTTGTAACACGGCGATAAGATTAGCTAGCTAACACCAGATAGTTACGAAATGGACAATTTTTATCAAATACCAAGAAATAAGACAGTCGATTTTTAATTGTTTTTGGACTACTGGTAGGCAGTCAGTCCTTAATTATTAAATAATATAGGTCATTAAGTTTTAAGTAACATTTACCTATATTTGAGTTTAAAGTAAACAAATCTATTTTATTTTAATGATTCCTTATATTTACGCGAACACTAAACATTGTAAGACTTCAAGATACCATAAGTTCATACTGCATAGATCGGAACAAAAGTTAAATTTTAATCTATGGTAACCGCGGTTAACTATGACATATGGACGTTGAACATCTCAGTCCTGCCCGTGACCATGAGTGCTGTAAAGCGTTCGAAACGTCGGGTATTTAAAAAGTTAAAATATACGCGATAAATTCCGTAAAAACTAGTATTATTTCTATTTTATTTTTTTTCACTTTGTCTTATTTTTTTTATTTAATATTATTTCAGTTGCCATCGTCATCGCGTGAGTGTCATGATTGCGAAGAATTGATAAAGCAGCAACACGTTAAACTTTAGAACGGGAACCATCTGAATCATCTAGTCCATCCTTGTAGCAATCTAAAGTGAGTAATGTATTGAACCTAGAACAACAAAGCTTATCATACAATATACTGCTGCCTAATTTTGTAAGAGCACCACTCACACAAAATCAATGTTTTTTCCTGGTTGTAACAATTCCAATCAACTCACTGTTCCATCAGCATTGCGGGTATGTATTTTTGTGAATACAATTACTATGTACCTCCAGAATGTAGAATCAGTAACTACCATTTAAATAGTAACTCTTGGTATTTACTTTTAGAATTAATATATAACCATATTAAAACATTTAGTGTAGCACAAATTATAGATTTTTCTACATTATTGTAAGATAATATTTACCATCATACAGACTTTGCAAATATTTACAATATGCCCGAATATACTGTACATTATTATCTACGCTTATCAAAGGCACAATGCCAATAAATTCTGTCTGAAGTGCCCAAAATGTCAAGTAAACATAGTGGATGCTTTGCACTTGCTGTATATTTGATGAAAGTAAGAACAGGAGATAGTGATGAATGCATATAGGCATTATTGCAAGTACCAAGAAACAAATTAGAGCGGCTCATGAATATGGCCCAAGAAATATTAAATCAGGATGTTGTTCCTATGAATTTTATCCATCGTTACCACTCTCTGTGCCAAATTCTATTCAGTAATTATGATATTATATCTGAGGCAAATAATTTCTTAGCTTTCCTAGATGTTTTTGTTATCCAAAATCCTAACAAAATCATAGGTCACACTGTGTATAGAAAAAAGACCCATACAAACTCATATTTAAGCGGTGAATCTCACCATAATCCTTCACAGTTAGTTACCATGAGCAAATCTTTGTTACAGAGAGCATATGGGATCTGTGAGAACAAGCACCTGGCCGCGGAGCTTCAGCACGTCAAGCAGGTTCTGCACAAAATCAAGCTTCGGGTCCCACGTCTTCGTCACAGTGACCGAGTGAAGCCGACCGCAGTTGAGCGTGTGCCTGCTGTACTACCGTATGTCAAGGGTGTCATCCCAACCAGATAGACATACATCAGATTTGATAGACCACAAATCCTCGTTAAAGAACATTAATTCCTACCAAGGATGACATGTGAGGCTACTGAAATTAAAAAACATCCTAATTTCAGTAGAGAAGGCGGTTGGGTACTACCACCTGCTTGGGACACTATAATTAATAAAATTAAAACAAACCCCAAGCATACCACTGCAAGACTTAAAGATAGAGTAAGTTCAATCTGCGTAGATTGGACTATAAAAATAATAATAAAAAGCTGAAGGTACTCCATGTCCCAATACTGACATTGGGATGGCAGTCACCTCAGTACCCCGTGACCATGGGTGCTATAAAGCACCTGAAACGTCAGGAATTAATAATAATAGTATAATAATAATATAACCATTTATTTCCGAACTTTGGGGTTACATAATATTTGTGTTTGAGTTCCTATTGTAATACTAGTTAAAGTAAGTCCCTCTGTTCGGTGTGCCTTTTGGCATAGGCCTCCAAAAGAAAAATCACGCGTCGGGAATTAAAAGTTAAAGAAATTAAAAGCAATAAAATTGGTAAAAGTAGTCGTTAAAAAACTGTATTTGTGAAAATAAAAAAGCTTTATATCATAAAAATCCCGACTTTTTTTAAACCAATTCCTTAACCATTTCATTATTTTAATTGCATATTATCATTTCCATATGCTTTTATACGTGGGCACCCATGGCCGAAGTGTCTATGAACAGTGGGCATCCCCCTTTGCGACTGAAGTCAATGTAGGCAATGAATTTTATAAAAAAAATTTATGATACTAAAGAACCTTCATACATACTTAATGCTATACATGTAAATGATTACATTACAGCCCATTAACGGTCCACACGTGGGCCCCCATAGATTGCTTTATAGGAGTGATATTTAGCATAGTATTCACGCTTGGCAAGGAAGACACCAACTACGTCACCAGTAAACTAACTGGCAATGGGCTTTTCACGTCTCTCACGGAGGTAACGACCGTCGGAGCAGATAATCATGGAATGGAGACTACGCTAAATAGAGGAAGCGACGATCTACACAGGCGTGGATTGTAGTAACTGGATGCGGAAAGCTAAAGACCAAGTGAAGTAGTGCGCTTCGTGATAAACGCGAGACTACCGCAAACTTACAATACATTTTATAATTAAAGAAATTACCGGGTGCCAACAGATTCAAAATTTTGTCGTTTGTTTTAGCAGCGACCCAATTATTGATCATTTGTGATACTTCCAATGGTTTGTTGAAATTCGCATTAGTTATTTCACTTTCAAAATTATGAATTGCGATTGATTTAAATTTAGGATCAACACTGAATGTATCCGCCAAGATCACGTTACTTGCAATCTTCAAAATATTGTGACACTTCCGTTTCTGTTAAGAACGAGCATAAAAATAAGCTTATTTTTCATTACTTCATCATTATCGTTACAGCCCATCAAAAGTCCACAGCTGAACACAGATTGTCTCACAGGGTGGATATTTCCCGTTGAAGCCACGCTCGGGTTAGGTTCTTCAGTTTCTTGTAGTTTTTAGGAAGACACTGCTGGCTATCTCATGGTTCGTTTCTCTCCGTGGCTTCTTACGACAGCCGCGGTACGTTGTAAGGCAGTGGATATGTTTACACCGCGTTTTGACGATAATTACAATATAGAACTAAAAAAATACATAATTTTCGCTTGATTACATAAACGCTATATTTCTACGTGTTAGAGCCATGCTGCTGCTATATTATGATGAAAGCACAAATGGGTCGGCTCGATCGAAGAAGGACCACGCTCTCACAAAACACCGGCGTAAAATAGCAGCTTACTGCTTCTGTGTTTTGTATAGAGAGTGTAGAGCACAGGAGACCCTTTTTTACTGGAAACGAAGCATTCCATCGTGCTGCTCAGAGGTGACGACGCATCTCCATTTTGAATCTTAATCGAAGATGGATGTAGATATGTATGTGCTACAGCATCCATTGTCGTCATGTGGACTATGAGCTCGTTTGTTACCCTTAGTCTACAAAATACGCTGAGATTTTTAAAAAGCAATTCATGAAATTGTACTGAACTACATACTCTAATAGTAAGAGTATTTCCTGCGTTCATATATTCAAGTCAAAGTTTCAAATTTTCCAAAAAATAATGCCGTCCGTTCAGAGTTTGTCAGCTTGAAAACGTTTTTCCATATTTATTTTATTATTGTTATACATTTATTTCAGGCACTCATAAAGTATGTTTGATTTAGAACACTTCTCTAGTAAAAATTAATATTTTACTTGAACTAACAAAGAAAAGTTGAAATAGATACGTACTCGTATAATTTTTACTTTAACAGCGAGCTGCATATTTTCCTTAAATACATTAAATTGATAATCTAAATAATCAAGTTCAGTTTGACATTCCGTTCATGTGATTGAGTTATATAAGCATGCACACATGAATATGAAATTTGGTTTAAAGTGTCGAAATGTCGATCCAGATCCGCCGCTGGGGAAAACTGATGCCCTAGAAAGCTACAATTTTTCTTACACTATGTCCTGTACATAACGGACTTGAGAAGGTCCGTGACGCAGGTGAAAATCGAAGTCGTGACAGAATGCGAGCCTGTTTTCGTCTCACCTTGCCTAAGAAGAAGAACGAGGGAAGGAGTTTCCCTTTCATTTGTCTGTCTTCATGCGGCGAAGCTGGAACACCATGAGCATGAGTGTTATTCAATTAGTCAGTACAAACCTGACTTTATAGACACTATTACCTGCCTCCGCTGGTAGGTATGAGTAGATACTTCATCATAAAAATACAGACGTGTAAGAGCCAGTGCTTGAGGGAACATTTTTCACTGAAATATTTCTCTCAACATTGTCAGGTTATCGCTGTGGTCAAAACTGACAAGACGAAAATTGTAACGTCAGTAAAAATAGTTAGTATCCTTAAAATATAAATTAAATACCTGCACAACATTTGTAAGAGCCTTAAACATTTCCGCTGAAGATTCTGGCATTAACTGTAACACCTTCGTGATTTCATTTTGCGTTTCTCCAAACGCACCCCGCTATATAAGAGCCAGAAGCATAGCGATTGAATATGGGGATGCTAAAATGTTTCCTGGATAAAATGAGAAATTTGACTAAATTTTTAAATGATTCTACAGAAACATTACGTTAACAATATACTCACATAATATAGTGCAAGGAATAACAATGAATTAAGATTACTAACAACTTAAGTTGCCATTATAGATCACGATCAGAGATAGCGGCGCCTTCCATCTGTGTTAGTTAAATCAAATTGTTTCAAATTTCCACATTTTAATTATTCAATTTAGTAATCGTAAAGTAATAAAATTTATTTTAAAGTATGCCTAGCGTGGCAACTATAGCTACCCTATGCAATAATCTGCGACAGATGTCTACATTGAGTAGGTTATAATTAATGAATAGTGAATGAATTTGAACACAAACCAAACCTAAAACACTTTTAACTAATTTCATCATCATCGTCACAGCCCATCTCTAGTCTATTGTTGAAAAATGGCCTACCCGTAAGAATATCGCAGAGCACGATCCTGAGCTACAACATCTTTTTTTAATTTTATAAGTGGAAGAGAGACGCTGCTGCTATATTCCTGGTACAGTTGTAGCACGAATGGGTCGGCTCGACCGAGTAAGGACCACGCTCTTACAGAATACCAGCGTAAAGTAGTTGCTTAACGCTGCTGTGTTTCGTATAGTGAGTGTAGCCAACCGGAGCGAGGCATTCCATCTTAGTACTCACGGGTGACAACGCATCTGCATTTTGATTCGTAATCGAGGATAGATTTAGATGTCTATTGGCCACAGTAACCACTTACCATCAGGTGGGCTGTGTGCTCGTTTGTCACCCTTATTCTATAAAAATATCCATCGACTTGCTGCATGTGTTACTAGGACGTCACTCCATCCAGTGGGGTGTCGTCCCACACTTCGCTTACAGATATGAGGCTGCCATTCGAGAACCTTTTTCCTTACTGGTAGTATGGAGTTTACTTACTTCAGCTTCTTCAGCTCTTCTTAACGAACTTAAACTTACTAACTTGAACTCCAAGTTAACTTCGTTACTTCGGGAATCGATTCCAATTTTAAATTCCAATAATCTATTTAACATTTTATTGACATGGAGAATACTTGGAGTACTTTTAAAAAGTAATATTTTTGTAGAAACCTTAGGCTAATATATTTTTTTTACATTAACAGTCATTTACCTTTAACAATTTTAAGCCAAAGCTGGTTATAGTGAAAGTTTTATTATCGAAATTTGTAATTTGGATGAAATGTCTTAATCTATAGTTTCAGCTATTGTGGTTCTCGTACCATCACTATGTATATTGTCTTCGCTATAAATCTTCTGAACTGGTTGCACTGTGTGTTGGTAAACCGGTTGTTGTGTTTGTATTTGTGGTTGACCGTATGACACTTTGTTATTAGGTTCAAATCTGTTGTCAACTACAATTTTCCTTGTATTTTTGTCATATTTTCGAGAAAACGTGTTGTCAGGTGAATTAATAGTATAACCTGAATTTATTTGCGGATGGAGAGTTTTCAAAACATATCTGTCCCCTATTATAGATATCGGGTACGTTTTGTTGATACATAATTGAAGTCTGCGATGTCTGAGAATTTGCATTCCGTATAACTAAAGACATGTATATTAACACCGTAAAAAATAAAATACAGATTTTAACTAACATCAGTTAATAATGATAAATATTTATGAATACAATGGAAATTGATGAATGCAAGGACGAGCTATGTGGCATCACTTCGGGAATGTCTACGTTCAGCAGTGTTATTGTATATATAAGATGATAACAATGAGAAAACACATTAAATACGATGTTTTTACTTACGTTTTAATGTCATTGTAATAGCTCTGTTTACAAATATAAATCTCACATAGCTACACAACGCCGATGCGCACTGCTACTAACTTCCTTTATAAAATAATTATGACTACAATCGTTCAGCAGTGTTATTGTATATATAAGATGATAACAATGAGAAAACACATTAAATACGATGTTTTTACTTACGTTTTAATGTCATTGTAATAGCTCTGTTTACAAATATAAAACTCACATAGCTACACAACGCCGATGCGCACTGCTACTAACTTCCTTTATAAAATAATTATGACTACAATCGTTCAGCAGTGTTATTGTATATATAAGATGATAACAATGAGAAAACACATTAAATACGATGTTTTTACTTACGTTTTAATGTCATTGTAATAGCTCTGTTTACAAATATAAATCTCACATAGCTACACAACGCCGATGCGCACTGCTACTAACTTCCTTTATAAAATAATTATGACTACAATCGTTCAGCAGTGTTATTGTATATATAAGATGATAACAATGAGAAAACACATTAAATACGATGTTTTTACTTACGTTTTAATGTCATTGTAATAGCTCTGTTTACAAATATAAATCTCACATAGCTACACAACGCCGATGCGCACTGCTACTAACTTCCTTTATAAAATAATTATGACTACAATCGCCACAGTTCTCAGCTTTATTGAAATCAAAATATATTCAAGAGAAAATAAATTGTTACATAGTGATAAAACTGCTTTTCCTTCAGAACAGTAACCTTAGTTGACAGTAGACATAATATCTGGTTTTGGTTTTTCCACAGCAGCCGGTTTTTTGTTTACCTCATGTGTACATAATATCTTGAATATATTTAGATTTATATTAATAATAAGTAAGTAGAAATAGTTACGTGTAATTACTATTAATAATATTGGCGTTAAAGTTTACAAAGTAAAGTAAAGTTATAGCCTATAAGTCCCACCGCTGGGCACAGGCCTCTCATTTCTAAACAGGTTTATGGAGCAATTCGTCGGCCGCGTCACCTCATTGCGTGTTGGCGAACTTCACATATGTCACTTATACTGCTGCAGCTATATTTTGGTTGCAGCACGAATGGTTCGGCTCGACCGGCAGCTTAATAGTGCTGTGTTTCGTATGGTGAGTGTAGAGAACCGGAAAACCTTTTTATTGGAAACATGGCATTCCATCTCAGTCCTCAAGACTGGCAAAAAATCTGCATTTTGATTTTAAATTGAAGATAAATTTAGATTTCTGTGGGCCACAGCATCCACTTAACATCACTTGGAATGTGTGCTCGTTCGTAACGATAACCTATACTATAAAAAAATGTTTGTACTGGAATCATTTTATCCCTTACACATGCAGGTTTTCTCACGATATTATTTTCTTTCACCATCGAGCGCTACGTGAATCAGATCTTAAAATGTCGTTTAACGAAATTATTGCGGCACCAATGGACAGCGAACTGCTCGCGTATTTTAAAATTTACGGCGAGCACTTATCCTCTGAGCTTACACAGCTTCAGTTATTACCTACTAAATTTGTTGTACAATCTCATTACATAATCATTCGGTGAATAAAAAAAATTAGAATCATACATTTTTGTTGCATATCAGGTGAAACTGTAATTAAGCTCTATAGTCTCACGCTATTGCTTGGGTATCCATTCTGTTTTTTCAAAAATTTAGGATAAGGCAATGGAACACTAGTGCCCTATAGCTGACTAACTTCCTTGAGGAGGGATTCTATAAGACTATACGTGGTAGAACTATGCCACAGCTATATTAATAGTATAGTTGTAGCAAGAATGGGTCGGCTCGACCGGAAAAGGACCACGCTCTCACAGAATATCAGTATAAAATAGTAGCTTAATGCTGCTGTGTTTAGTAAAGTGATTGTAAAGAACCAGAGATCCTTTTTACTGGAAAAGAGGCATTTCATCTTATTCCTCACGGCTGACAACACTTGTGCATTTTAAATCTTAATGGAAGATATGTAGATGTAAATATTTATGTGATACAGCATCCATTTGTCATCAGGTGGCCTGTGTGCTCGTTTGTCAGTCTTATTCTATAAAAAACGTTTAAGAGATTTTTTCAAAAGCATATCACGAAATTGTACTAAACTACTCTAATAGTAAGAGTATTTTCTATGTTCAAGTCATGTCAAAAGTCAATGCCATCCATTAAAAGTTTATCGGCTTGAAGAAGTTTTTTCGTATTTATTTTAATATTGCTATTTATTTATTGTAGGCCCTCATAAACTGTATTTTATTTACTACATTACATTTTGATTCGCAAATGAGGATAGATCTAGATGTCTTTGGGCCACAGCAATCACTTATCATCAGGTGGCCTGTGTGCTCCTTTGTCACCCTATCCTATATAAAAGAGATAAATCCTTTATTCTACTGAAAGTGTATATGGTTCAGTGCCGACGGTTCGACAAAACGATTTTGACTTCATTACGCCGACCGGGCGACAACTTTTTAGTAATATCTCAGGGATTGCGAGGGCGAAATTTGGCAACGGTCACCGATGACTCACTAAGCACGCACCATCGGCCTCTCACTAGACACTCTGAATCTTAATGTTAAGTTGGAGAGGTATTTGCTGGTGGAATAAGAATATCTGTGTGATGGAAGGATAAGGGAATTCGTGAACCTATTTTGCTTCGTGAGTGTCGTAAGTGGCGAGTATAGGAATCACCAGAAAGAAAGCTTTCGAAAAAATACACAGCAATGGAATTAACTCGTTTAAGCCAGACGTAAATTACTCACACCGATGACATTGACATTTAGAAAATTACGACGGTCACGACCATAGAATACAATAATATATACATAATAGAACGGGAGTGTGGGCGGAGCCCGTGTAGCTACTAAAATGCCACAAGACGTTAATTCACACGTATAAATGTCAACACGAGATGTGTTTTGACGTTACAATCCTTTCCAAATTTCGTATGCAAATTATTTAGATAATGCCAAACTGCACGCTATTTGCATATAAATATGTATTAAAATCCGTCTGTCAACACAGCGAATCGGGCTTGTAGTAGTGATTAACTTATAATACGACGTAATTGCTTGTATGTGTGCTCCCGGCGACGCCGAACCTCGGTACAAACTACAAAATAAGGTTAACAGCCATTCTATTGTGTATTATAGTATTCTATGGTCACGATGATGTTGGTGAGCAGCGTCAAAAAAGCGAGTTCAATAACTTTTTACTTCTAAAAGGAACTTTGAAAAGGCCTATCTGCAACATTTTTTTTCCAATGTTTTACAAAATAAACATCTTCACCTGTCGGCCTTATCTTTATATTATCTTTTATCTTATCGGCGTAAAAAAGTAATAAAAAAGTAAAAACATTAATCAAGTCATCTATTTTATTTAATATAACCACATTTATTTAATACTATTTGATTTAAAAACTAATTTTACATAATAATTACTTAAACATCTTTATAAACTATACATGTGAGTTTAGGCGACTTTCAATTATTTTTTGATATAAATTCTCATTTCTGTTAACACAATTTTGTAAAAAATAAAAGGATAATATATTACACAGGCTTTTGCAATTATAAAATGAATTAAAAAAAATCGGAAGATAAATATAGAATAGTTACAAATGAGTTTATCACGTTTAGTTAACAAATTATAGAAACTGAACTACCTAACCTATTTTAATAAATATGTATATAGTTCTTAATCGAATATTAGTTAAATTTATTAAACATGGAAAATTTTTAAGAGGAAAGTGTACAAAAAAACACTATACTATTACATTTCATTAACTATTCCAAAACATAACCAAGTAGTCTTTGCACGTTATAGTGAGAATTTTTCCTCAATTCCTTGTACACTGGACTTCCGAAACTTCGAGGTCGTATGCGCATTTTACAATCTTTTGTGCTATAAAATGAGGGCCAGTTCCAAAAATTTCCATTGGCGTCTTGTACTCGTACGAGTTCGACACGATACGCACCGCTGTACGCAATGTTGAGCAAATGGAACACATATCCGTCGTCTTATTTTTTGCTGCTTTGAATCTGAAAATATTTTATAGTTGAATTGTTTCTTTATAAAAAGCCAAAAATTTAATGTTCCTTACACTATGTAAAAAAATTACAGCCTATATAAGTCCCGCTGATGTACACAGTCCACCCCTCATTTTATAAGGTAGGGAAGTGTCCGCCGCGCTGCCCCAACGCGTATTGGCAAACTTCACATGTCTTTGATATTTCGAAGACTTTTGAAGTTAAAGAAAGTATAGGGGAACTAAATAAAGTGCGATTTTTTTATATAACCTTCAGAATATTATTAAAAATCACGTTATTCATTGCCAGACACTTAACATCGTGGCAACCCCTTGCTAGACACCCTTAATGTTCATGAAATTGTAATTTTACATACGTTATAGTATAAACACTGATTTTTACATATAATAGGTACTTGCGCAATAAGTAAATGATGATCCCTCATCAGCCAGACATTTTTGATAGTTCCAACCCCTTGACAGACAAACATGTAGGGTAGCTGTAGGAGCGACCGCGAGGCAGTATGTACATACGTGGGTGCGAGTGAGATGCGCTTGTATTGTTTAATAATAATAATAATAATATATTTATTTGCTTAAAACATGGCATGAAAAAGATTTTACAAATATACATTCGAACAACATGTTTTGCTAGAGAGAACATAGCATGCAAAAGATTTTTATCGTGCATTAAGACTTATGATTAATATAGTCCATAATGCTATAAAAATTATTCTTAACTAGGTATTCCAGTAATTTTGATTTAAATAATCTAGTATTTAACATTTTAATATTATTTGGTAACTTGTTATATAAACGTACACACATAGATAAACAGCTTTTATTATATTTACTTATTCTAGGACTGTCACTTAATATGAGTTTGTATGGGTTTCGCCGCATCCTAGGGTTTACATTATCCGCCGTGTTAAATAAATATTTATGCTTCCATACAAACATGCATATTTCATAAATATAAAGACATGGTAGGGGTAATAAGTCAAGTTTTTTAAACACCAGTTGACATGATTCAGTTGGTTTAAGCCCACATATTGCTCGAATACATTTTATCTGTGCGCGAAATGCTCTATTTTGATCCGTGCTATTACCCCAGATTACAAGTCCATAGCGCAGTATTGACTCGACGTATGCATGGTAGGACAGAACAGCCGTTTTTATGTTGGTAACGTTTTTTAAATGTTTAAGGGCGTATGCAAATTTATTTAATCTCGTAGATACATCGTTTACTTGCAATTTCCAGTTAAAATTTTCATCTATATTTATTCCTAGAAATTTTGTATTTGTTACTGCTTTTATTTTTGGTATGTTGAGATTAATATTATATTTTTTATTATTACATTTATTGAATTGTATATATACAGATTTGTCAAGATTTATTTTTAAATTGTTTATGTCAAGCCATTCAATTAATTTATCTATAGTGTTATTTATGTCAGTCTCATGGTCATTAATAGTATTATCTTTTTTATTAGAAGTCACAATTATTGAAATATCATCCGCGAATAATATGCATTTATGATTTGTTATATTAACAATGTCATTTATATATAATATAAATAAAATAGGACCAAGCACACTTCCTTGTGGAACGCCATACCTATTGAGTCTATATTCAGACGAGTACGGTATGAAATCCTTATTTTCATCTATTTTCATAATTGTAACACATTGTTGTCTGTTACTGAGGTATGAAGATATCCATTGAAGAGTGGGCCCTCTAATCCCAAGCTTTTCAAGTTTTTGTAGCAGGAGGTCGTGTGAAACTAAGTCGAAAGCTTTAGACAGGTCAAAGAAAAGCCCTGTAGTTAAGTGATTATTATTTAAATTTGATAGGATTATTTTTAGGAGAGAAAAAACGGCCAACGTAGTAGATTTGTCTTTTTGAAATCCGTATTGTTCGTTAATTATAATATTAAATTTGTTGCAGAATTCGATTATTCTTTTGTACATGCACTTTTCATAAATTTTGGGACATAATAGGTATCAATGTTATTGGGCGATAATTATTGACGATATGTTTCTCTCCTTTTTTATATAGTGGTTTGACAATGGATAACTTTAATGGATCTGGAAAAGTTCCACACGAAAATGATAGGTTTATTAAATGGGTCAAGATTCCTATTATTTCGTCGATACAATTTTTTAGAATTTTCGTACTTATGTCATCATAGCCTGCAGAACTAGTATTTTTTAATAACATTATCTTTCTTCTAACTTCGTTTTCCGACATGGGTTTCCGACATGGACATTTAGTATATTTTAATACATGTTTACATCAAGTAAAACAATAATAAATGCTATCTTCATGTATTATTCATTTATATTCGTTGTTAATGATTAGAATAATATTAATTATTATTTACGTATATACTTATTACACTACGTAATAGCTGATTTTAATATATAATACTTGGGTAATAATTAGATGATGAGTCCTCATTAGCCAAACATTTTGATGGTTCCAACCCTTTGCCAGAGAAACATTGTAAATCTTAAAAAGATATTCGTGATTATAACATCGAGATACTATGTATTTAGTTCAATGGATTAGAATGACTTATGCAAATAAACTTTTTGGCGCAGATTTATATCTGATAATGATAATCTATGTAAATTTTCAAAACCTCTTACGAAAAGACATTCGATGCTACCACTACCTTAAATTGTTAAAAATTTTAATTTATTCTTTCAATAACAGGTTTAAAAAAGCCAAATAAAATATTTCTCAAAAATTTAGTTAAAATAGGTTAATGACAGGTACTACAAGTTATTATAAAGGATAAGAAAAAAGATTGATGACGTTGCATATTATTATAGAGTATAAAAGACAATATTATTCCATTAATTATCATTATCATATATAAACACTCACGCCTGTCACCCAGACAGTTATTATAAAGGATAAGAAAAAAGATTGATGACGTTGCATATTATTATAGAGTATAAAAGACAATATTATTCCATTCATTATCATTATCATCACCAATGTTGTCATTTTCTTCGTCACTCTTACTCCATTTGATATTGTGTTCTTCTGCGTCAAAATATTACAAGAGATTTGGAATATCAATATATTGAAGATATATAAAAAGTTGTAAAAATAAATACAGGAGAAGTTAATTAAGATTTAGTTTTTATATTATTTAGTATTATTGAGTGTAGTGTACAAAACTATAAGATTTTATTAAGAGTTTAATTTTCACCTTTTATCATTCCGAGACGTCACATCTTAAAAAATTTGTAATGTTTTTTACATTTAGTAAATACTAAATACCTAATAATCATTGTAAATGATAAAAAATTTACTACATAATAAACCTTTAAATACGCCTAGCCTAACTGTGCTTTAATACTAAATTAACACAACCGATTGAAATAAAAATTCACAACAAAAGTAAGTAATAATTTTAACTGTTAATTTTATCTGCTAAAAAAATTAACAAATAACTTTTAACAAATAAATAAATTTAACCATTAGCGCCATTTCTAGTAGTGGGGGATCGCGGTAGACTTAACTAGCCATCTCACTCGCACCCACCTATGTACATACTGCCTCGCGCTCGCTCCTACAGCTACCCTACATGTTTGTCTGGCAAGGGGTTGGAGCTATCAAAAATGTCTGGCTAATGAGGGATCATCATTTACTTATTGCGCAAGTATTTTATATAAAATCAGCTTTTATAGTATAACGTAAGTAGAATTACAATTTCATGAGCATTAAGGGTGTCTGGCAAGGGGTTGCCACAATGTTAAGGGTCTGGCAATGAATAATATATTTGACGAATTTAGATCGATATTTTACACACCTTTCTTCAACTTCATAATGGTCCATCGTTCTTACCTGTGTTGGGAGCATGTGCTGACAAACTTTCAGCTTTTATAAAATAACGAAGGTCTGGGGTTCACGAGCTCTTACTCTTATTGAGTTGCCTAGTACAGTGGCCGCCTCAAAGCACTAAGCAAAGCAAAACAAATTCAAAGCAAATTCTGAGTTCTATAGTGGCCGTCAGTTTGACTTCTAAGGATGATGTTAAGTAAAATTATCCCGATCTCCAACAGTTTAAGTATTGATGAGGAATATGATTGGGTTTGCCAACAGTCCCGAGTTTTTCAGGACATCCCGCATCTAGACATAATCTCAGCCTTCCCTACAAGTGTCTTTGTGGCCTTATGCCTCGGATATCATTGAATCATATGTCTTTAGACAATACATGGTCTTTCTGACACCAAGCTCAAGGACTAGGGACGACAAATGAATAGGAATGAAGTAGCTGTGACCTCATCACTACATTCTCGTTACCGGTATAAAGTCTATTACAATTTAACCTTACAAATTTGTAAACTCACTTAGATATTTTATGTAAAATTCCCTTTTTCATTCATTCATTACAGCCCTTCACAAGTCCACTGCTGAACATAGAGTACCAAAGAATGCAACAAAGCACAGTCCTGAGCCAACTGCATCCTGGTCATCGACTACCAGGTCGTCACTCCATCTTGTGTGTTTAATATTTTAATAATACGAAAAATTTACTATGATTAATAAAATTTTGGTGCTTTTCTTAATTATTTTCATAATAATAAAATATTAAACATACTGACGTCTCCTCATTTTTATTTGAAAATATCGGTCAAACACCATCAGACATCCAAATCCCAACTTTTATACTATATATGTGTGAAAATTAGTTCTCTATTTGTGTGACGTTTTTTTGCTTCATTTTTCCTTCCCCATGTAGTGGTGGCGTGAGAGTCCACTCCTCCGAATCGTGCGCTGGGTAACGTAAGAGACGGTAGAAGAAAACGGAAACAGGAAATGGGCAGCAGCATCTTACTGATAACAACTCCAAATCATAAACAACTGCGGTTGCCAAACCGCCTTACTAGCGTGGCAACTATGGCAAAATCCTCTATATGAGATATTCTATAAGCGAGACATATGTTTAGCAGTAGAATTTTATAGTCTGTAGTGGATGGACTGATGGATGTGACCTTTTAATTTTGTTTGAGGTGTATTAAGTGATGATGAAACTTCTCCTGCAAAAATACCACATACTTTATCTGGACCAATTTTAACAAAATCATAGTTAAATCGATTTCATCTTTCGCATTTCATACTGATTAGTGTGTCGCACAACTTAAAAAATCTTCTAGCAAATGACTTGCATAGTTAGCAAGCTTTAATATCATGGTATAAGGTTTTTATAATTATAAAAAAAGTTTTATAAATAATGTTACTCACACTGGACTTGTCTCAAGACGCAGCATCAAGTCCCGTTTCCCCAGCAGCAGTAAGGCGTCTCGTACGCAAGCTGCAGCGATTACTGACGGTAACTCATTGCAGAGTGTTTTATTTACCATTAAACCGCATAAGCAGAGAAAGACCGCCGCTATTTCAATTTCATCGGAATGAGCGTCATCTAACCACCAGGACATGTATGTAATATAATCTTGAGGCGAATGGAAATTTGAAAAATGTGTTGAAAATAATATATAAAATTTGTGCACGCTATTAAAACTATTTTGATTCATGTGTCGCTATCACTACTCTACAGTCCATCACAAGTCTAATACAGAACTTGACCACCCCGAAAGTACTTGCATCCATCGAGGCATAACTACATGTTTTATCAGGTTGTGTCACGCCTTCTATTGGCTAGGGGTCCTAGGTTGCCACTCCATGAACTTTATTCTCCACCAATTGTATCATGCAATCACATACAACTGGACAATTAAATACACACAAAAGAAAGAAAACTTAAAATCGATCAGTAGTAGAAAAGGACACACGGCGGACATACATTTTTCAGAATCTTCATGACAGTAATGATCTTTTAAAAATCTGGTTTATTTCACATAAATAAGAAAAATCATAACAATTCAAATCTATCTATTAAAATAAAAACTATGAAAAAATAATATTCTGTAATCATCATTGATTTTTTATATAACCATTCACATGGTATTTAGAAAACATACTGATGAAGTTTTTTTTGAGGATATAATGTAATAATAACACGCAATAAATTTTTACTTTCTTGTACAATAGAAGTTTCCCAATTCGATGTATGGTGTAAAAAGGTGAGAATCGTAGATTTTGTATTTGACTTTTTGTTCTTTACTGCCATCGATATTAAACATAATATTAATATGACATTTATTAATTACTATAAGAGATTTATTATTTAAATAATTATTGAGTTTTTCCGTCAAGAAATTCTCAATAATTATCTCTCTATATTCAATAAGGGTAAGAAGAAAAGAGTGCAAAAGAAACCATATCTGCTTAATTGAATCTGAAACTCTGATTAATAAAATATTTTGTAATTCTGTTTTCAAACTGATTAGCTCTGGAGCATAGAGTTTTTATCGTGGTAGCCCCTCAACATAGTTGTTTCAAGGATGCAACATAAATGCATCGGTCGAGCACCGATTGACCAGTAAGGGAGCTAATTCTAATTAAATATCTAAACTAATAATCTAATTTATTAAAAAAACGCGGTACTTATGTAATGTAAATTGTGTACTTATGTATGTAATTTCTCGATGGTTAATATTAAAAAGTAATAGGACCCGATAATAGTATAAGTCGACCTTTAGGTAAAATTATGGTATTTACGCTTAGTATTATTACGATACTATATACTACAAACTATAAAATAATGATATAATTAGGATAATTATACTACGAAAACCGACCCTGGTCAAGTCGTGTTATGATATGACGTTTGTATTATGACAGATACGCCACTTTTTCTTGTATGAAAAAGTTACGAATAAAATATTTAGATGGGCCTATCCTTCCGCTTGCGCATACACTTGGGCACTATAATCCTGTCCTGCGCCGATGGCTAGCCTCCGTTGTGGCTGGCCGCCGTGGCCGAAATTCGGTCTGGAGGACATTAATTACTGCCTATTAAATTCCAATAGCCTCCTCATAAAACCCTTCAAAATATATTTTGACGACTCCGTGGCGTAGTGGCTTAGCAATGAGTGGCTGCGCTGGGAGTCGCGGGTTCAAATCCCGCACGGAACAAGTATTTATATGGCCTACAAGTAATTGTTCCGGGTCTGGATGTTTGTCCTTGTGCAATTTATGTTTGTAAACTGCCCCCACGATACAGGAGAAAATCCTAGTGTAGGGGTAACGTTTTAAAAAAAATATATCCTAATAATTACTTCTTCATCAGCCCTTAAAAGTTCACTGTTGAACATGGGAACTTTCTCACATTGTTGGCGATATTGTTCGCCATACTTAATCGTCACGCTTAGTACGCGAATTGACGATGGTAGTACCAGATGTCTCGCGCCTTTGACGTTGATCCACTTCGCCTAAGTATTTTATGTTTTACATAAATGAGATTGTTTTCCACCTTAGCCATAAGCCATCAGATATCTCAGTCGCCTCATATATCACTCACAGGTGGAAAATATATAGTCGCCTCTTACACCAACCACAGGTCGTAAGTAAAATTATTAAAGTAGAAGTTTAAATTAAAGTCTGGTAACTGTTAGTCAAGGAGGCAAGGGTAGTTACTGTGACATACCAATTTCTTTAAGATCGCCTCTTCGGCCCTCAATAATTGTGTTTTACTAAAGGCTCCGTTTGCACATATAATTAGCATAGAAGCGGAGGCCACGTTTCCGTGAAGCTTTTGAGCGATCCAGAAGCAAGCGGCTGCAACCTGCTGCAACTGCTCCGGCCAAACGCTACAGATGCTCAAGACCGAGTCTAGATACCAGGATGCTGTCTGGATCACCGCTGGATTACCATCAGATTCCTTTAAACAGAAATAGGAAATTATTTATAAACTAGCGATTCACCCGGCTTCGCACGGGTGATTTTTGAATCTCGACAACATATAAGCATGTATTAAACAAATAAACCTTCCTATTAAAAAACCGCATCAAAATCCGTTGCGTAGTTTAAAAAACTTTGATTTATACTATGTTGAGAAATCATATTGCAATAAGACAAAACCTTTCACCACTTCACAGTACATATCGCACGTTTGGCGCTGGTCCGCGTCGCCGATTGGAATATCTTAGAAAAAAGGTCACAAATATTTTCTTTTTTTACTAACCATCGACCTAATAGTAAATGGATGCGGTAACTCATCATCATCATCATTCGTTATCATTACAGCCCTTCACAATTCCACTGCTGGACATAGGCCTCCCACAAACCACGTTCCTGATTCACCTGCATTCATCGATTTTCTGCATATCTTACCAGGTCGTCACTCAATATAGTGGAGGGAAGCCCTACACTTTGCCTGCTGTACGAGGCTGCCACTCGAGAACCTTTCTTCCTCATCGGTTTTCGGTTCTTCGAGCTATATGGGCGGTTCATTGCCACTTCAGCTTACTAATCCGTTGGGCTTCATTCCTAAATTTATCACGCAGAGAAACCCTGAGCTCTCTCCATAGCTCGCTGAGAGACTTTGAGCTTCCTCATACGGCCAGCACTGAAAGACCACGTCTCATATCCATAGATCTTCACTGGCAAAACACACTGGTTGTACAATTTAGTTTTGAGATTTTAAGGTATGCCTGATGAGTAGATGTGTTGTAATTTCCCAAACGCTCCCCAGCCGAGTTGAATCCGTCGATTGACCTCTTGGTCGCAATTGGACTTACCTAGTCGGACTATTTGTCCCAGGTTCCAGGTCCCAGTTCGAAGTTTTTAATGAGTATGTTTACTCATTAACAACTTCGAACTTAGTGCTCCCAACACCCAGCAGCATAGGTGTGACATGGACATTCCACATGACTTTTATTTTGTCTATGTTAATCTTAAGACCTATCCGTTAAGAGACACTATTGAGGTCATTGAGCATATTAATTAGGTCCTCCTGCGATTTTGCCATAATAACGATATTGTCGGCACATCGAAGGTGAGTGATGTATTTGCCATTGATGTTAATACCGTATTCCCTTCCAGTCCAATAGATTGAAAACGTCTTTCAATGCAGCGGTGAAGGATTTTGATAATATTGCGACAAAACTCGCGATACCATCCATACCATCTGGATGACTGGCGATCCACCACTAAGCGATTTAAAACAAGTTTTCTTCTTTGCACAATTCCCTTGTGGAATCAACTACTACCAGAGATTATTCTGGATCGATACGACTTAGAGACCTTCAAGAAAAGAATCTATTCCTATTTTAAAAGGCCAGCAACGAATCAGTAATCTGTTGGTGATGGTGTTGAAGCTGTTCATGGGCGGCGGTAGTCATTTACCATCAGGTGAGCCGTATGCTCGTTTGCCCTCTCTTCTATTAAAAAATATATATAATATAACGTCACCTATATTACACCTCTCTGCAGTTGAATCGGTTTCGTACTCTGGTTCTGTATTCGGATAGCCATCGTAGCCTTACTGTACAAACACTACAGCTGTACTCTACAGCACTTCGACATAACGACAGTCAATTTGGCACCGCTGAAGGGACACCGCACTAATTTCCACGTAATCTTAGGCTTTCTCATAGTCCACATATGCAAGACAAAGTGGCAGATTGTACTTTTCGGTCTTCTGTACATTTTGCCGGAGGTTATGTATGTGGTCTATAGTACTATAGGCCTTTCGGGAATAAGCTTGTTCGGGAGGCGGGAAGTCGTCGAGTCTGCGTGCGAGATGATTCGTAATGAGTCTCGAAAACAGCACATAGACGTGGCTAGAAGGGAAATCAGTCTATACTTCTTCAAGAGGGCATTGTCGCGTTTCTTGAAGAACAAGGCCACAGAACTTCTGCTTTACGCCTCCAGAGTAGTGCCACCATGAAGGACGCAATTGAAGAGCTTCTGAAGAGCTAACTTCTGAAACTACGCTCTCCTCAATAATTCCATTCTCGCCCGGGGTCTTGCCGTTTATAAGGTGTTGGAGAGCGATTCTACTTGGAGGACTGACATTCGGGTTATCATAGAACCTCTCAATCTCACTCAAAATCCCAGGTGTCCCGGAAACGATGCTGCCACACTCGATCTTCAGCTTTGACAATTGGCTCTTTTTGGCAGCCAGATCTCTGGCAAAGACTTTGGAGCCCTGTTTCTTCTCGATTGCTTCTTCAATACGAGCTGTATTGAAGTTACGTAAGCACCGCCACATGCATTTGGAGATCTACCTGTTCAGTTGCCTGTATGCTGTCATACATTAATCTGTAGAAGACTACAGCTTCAACTCTCATCTAACAGCCATGAGATTAAGAGTGTGATCGGAGAAATTTTGTGTTCTTCTGCGAAAGGTCTTACGAACTTAGCTCTGATCGCATGAACAGTTTCCACAAGCTTATCATTCATATAGTCCACTTCATTGCAGTATTCTAGGCACTAAAAACGATTTTGTAACTCGTGATGAAAGTAATTGGGGCTTTAAATTACATCACGAGGGGGATAGAGCGTTGACTTCATTAGATGAGGTCTTTCAAACTTAACGTTTAAGTTCAGTGTCCCTCTCACCATTCGGTGATCCCTGTCAGTTTTCACCCTTACGATCACTGTGTCATCACTGAACAGTTGTCGACTGCTTTAAATAAAACTTGTTTTTAAGTTTTTATCGCATATCTTAACTTATTTTATATTCCTGACGTACGTATACATCATAGGTGCTATACTTTATAGCACCTATGGTGACGGGGGGAATGAGATGTTCGAGTGTCTGAGCGTTCGTACGACACTCGCAATACCTTTAGATAAACTAACTGCATTATTAGACCATCTTAACTCCGTACATTCTAAAATTCATTTCACAATGGAGTTAGAGGAAACAATTTTTTAGCTTTTCTAGATGTGTTTGTAATTCGAAATCCTGATGACACCTTAAGCCACACTGTGTATAGAAGAAATACACATACAGAAAGACATTTAAACGGTGATTCTTCTCCACAGTTAGCTACTGTGGGTAAATCTTTGTTTCAGAGAGCACGAAGTATCTGTGATAGTAAACACTTGGCCAATACGTCATGCAAGTTTTTATGACAAAAAGCTTCGGGTCCCGCACCTACGTCACAATGGACGAGTGAAGCCGGCCTCAGTCGAGCGTGTGCCTGCTGTACTGCCATATGTTAGAGGTATCATTGCCAAGAATGGCTACATCTTTAAGCGTGCTTCTATTAAAACATACTTCAAGCCGCTAAAGAATATTAGTCTATTCTTACTATCAGTCAAGTGTAATGTCCCTCTGCAAGATGCAGGAGTGTGTTGATTGTGAATGTGATCTCTCTTACATAGGATAAACAAAAAGATCAATAAAAACCCGCGTTAAAGAATACGTAGCTGATGTGAAGAATCGACGCTCCGGAAAGTCTGCAGTCTATGAACACGTACAGGATCGCCCCCGTCACTATATCAGATTTGATAGGTCACAAATCCTCGTTAAAGAACACCGATCCCTACCAAAGATGATTTGCGTGGCTATTGAAATAAAAAAAAACATTCTAATTTCAATAGAATAGAAGATGGCTGGGTGCTACCATCAGCTTGGGATCCTACTCGTATAGTAGGGTATTACACCCATCTTCAAAAAGTGGTTTAAATGAATCCTAAAGTGAAAATGAACCGCTATAATTTTCATAGTGTCATAAAAATTACTTTTAATATAACGTTTTAAATTTTCACGTGAAAACGCTAGCTGCCATGCTGTTGAACTCATGACATCACTGCCCTAGAAATTTGTCAATTTTGCAAAGGAATAAGATACTTTTGGATGTCTAATAATGAGTTATCATCTTTATCACTGGTGTTTTGTGCTTGAATGCAAAAATACGAGCATAAGAATGTCGGATATGGATTCAAGTGCCAACTGATTTAAATATGAGAAATACTTAGTTAAAACTGACAAGAAGATACCCGAATACATTGTCTACAAGAACTGGACTATATTTCTATAAAGATTATTTGATGGAAGTATGACTTATATTTAACCATCGTTTATACAAACGAAACATCATGAGGTTATAGGTATTCCAAGTTAAATTTTGTAATAGATATAATTTTGTAGATTGCTAATGATTGTAATCATAGATAAACATAACTATGTACTATTAAAATACACTTTGACCTGGTATTGTGTTATGTATAAACATAAGTTGGTAATATACGTATATTGATGTGAGTTTTAACATTCCTTAACTCAGCAGAACAAAAATCAGGATTGCATGTAAAAAATTTTGCCACTATCAATGTATTTATTTACCTTGGTAGATCAATACTTTCTGCTTCTACGAATCCGTCTTCCATGATGCCTTTTCAATAAAATTCGGAATAAAACTCAACAATCGTAATGATAACTTGAAAATTTTCGAAATAACACAGCACATTAGTTAATTCTCTTAACGAGTGACGTCACGAGGGTTTTAATATGACAGATAAAAAATATGCTTAAAATTGAAATATAAAATTTATATTGCATTTTTTATAAATAGAAATCAATATTTCTCATTCACTTTTTGCAAAGTCTATCATAAATTCATAAATTTAAATTTGTTTAACATGGTGTAAAATACCCTATTATTAAAATTAAATCCCAACCTAATCATACAACTATCAGATACTATAAGTTCATACTGTGTAGATCAGAACAAAAATTAATAATTTTAACCTCGAGGTAACCGTGGTTAATGGTGACATTGGTACGTTGAACACCTCAGTCCGCCCGTGACCATAGGTGCTATAAAATACTCGAAACGTCGTGAATATAAAACACCTTTAAGCTTTAAGGCATGATGTGGCATTTCATTGAAATAAAAAAATCCAGTGGAGGGTTCCCAGGGTTCACAAGGTAACTTATTATGACATATTTATTTTAATACTTACACATTCATTTACAAAACATGAAATATATACAAAATTAAAAAAAATAAAGAACTAAAAACTTAAATTATCATACACTCCTACTCCCCGTGGTATAGTGCCAAGAACGCTGTCTGCATTTTTCGCCGAATAGTTATATTAGCCTTTAAGCGAGAAGCGTTTAGGAAGCTTTATCTTATCATTTTACTACGAATAAAACCTACACATAAATTACATAAGTTAAGTATGAGTTCATTACATTAACTGAGCATGTAGTGAGGTGTAAGAATATCCACTCCCCATGTCCCGTGTCGTAAGATGTGACAGAGGGAAATTTAAACAGGTGCTGGGCAGCAGCATCTTCCTGATAACAACCTGAACTAATAAAAACTGCCAAGCAAGCAAAATCCCCCCGTGAGGCAATCTATGTGGGGGGCCTGTGTTCAGCAGTGTACTTTTACAGGCTGTATTTTTTTTATAGTATAGGATGACAAACGAGCACACAGTCCACCTGATGGTAAGTGGTTGCTGCGGCCCATAGACATCTACATCTATCCTCGATTACAAATCAAAATGCAGACGCGTGGTCACCAGTGAGGACTAAGATGGAATGCCTCGTTTCCAGTAAAAAAGTCTCCGGTTCTCTACACTCACCGTACGAAACACAGCAGCATTAAGACGCTACCCTGACCAAAACCTGGTAAAAGTGCGTTTTTCAGACTCTATTATCTCATTAGTTATGAAAAATAAACTACATCTAAAAGTACATTATTAATGTTCGATATCTTATCATCGCATTCCACGTTCTAATTTATTTTTATGTGCTATAAATACATTTAAAATCAACTTTTAAAAAATGACTAAAATTCTTGATTACATGCATCTGTTGCTAAACGCAACGCTCTAATCATTTGAGGATAACACTAATGGATAGATAATGAAAAAATCTATATTCTCCACGTTTTATTTAAATTTTTAAGTTCGTTTTTCCTCTTTTAATTGAAATAATTCCGAAAATTGTGTGACTTCTATGATAAAGGGGCGTGCGCAGAGTGCGGGCGGCATTACGCTGTATGCGTTCATACGAGGCACGGTCGCCGCGTTTCGAATTTCGCCGCAAACATAATATTATTTGAGTACCTACCAACCGATGCGCTTACGTCACGGTATATTGTAACTCGGCCGTATCTTAGAAATAAATATTACAGCCGTGCGGTACGTAAACATGCGATAGGGCTGCTGCCTCCAGTATTTTTACATTTGCCCATTGATTTATGTGTTTTATAACTCAATGCATTTTCCTACTTTGTGTTTCCATTTAGTTTTATGATTGTACTTAAATATACTTTTTTATATAAACAAATATAATAGGTACTTTGTGAATTGAATAGGAAGTGTTCAATAAAAATGCGTGTCGTTTTATGATTGGTAGATTTAATTAAAAAACCATGTTTATGTTTGAATAACAAATCGGTTTTATAAATTTGCGGCCGAAAAATATTTGCGCCTCGGCTGAGACGTACGAAATGCTTTATTATTAAAATTTTAAATATAAAAAATCCGCATTATAATATAAAGCTTAATTAAAAATTGTTTTGGGAAACATGGACAAGTTGGAGTAAAGGAATATCTTTTACTTGGTTATAGACACCTGCAGCTATTTTACAATTTATATGTTTGGTTTTAAATGAAGTTTGGATTTATTATTGAAAAGGAACTCAGGTCGGACGTCCTCTCAATCGGCCGCGAAGGACCAATTGAAAAGGACCAGGTCGGTGTCCCTCTTGATCCTGAAAAGGACCAATTGAAAAGGACCTAGCGGATCGGGTACTAAGAAACAGGAATCGAGGCTTCTCTCGATCCGGCCTCCTATCACGCCTACGTTGGGTTCGGGAACAACGTATGTGATCTCCGCAACGGAGTAACACACTAGGGCGATAACCTCTTCCTTTTCAGCAAGTAGGTTCAGACGGGGATTACGGGTCTTCCGAAGTCGTCCCGGTCCCGACGCCTTAATTCTTCGATGTGGACTGTATAACTTAAAGGATCTTGGGAATGAAACAGCAATTATCTTCAAACCGTTCCGTGAGAGAGTAATCACTTTTCCCTATACTGCTGGTTTTTCACTTTTCTTGAACTTTTCCCGGATTTTCTTATTTATTTCCGAACTATTTCCGAACTTCCCCGAAGGATTCCCGAACTATTTCCTTGAATATTTCCCGAAGGATTCCCGAACGATTTCCTTGAATATTTCCCGAACTTTTTCCCCGAAGGATTCCCGAACCATTCCCGAACGATTCCCGAACGATTCCCGAACGATTTCCTTGAATATTTCCCGAACCATTCCCGAACGAATTGCAATAAAACCCGTTCACTAAGCTACCCCAGAGCTATACGCGAAAGTGAGCCGCGCCATTCGCGCGCTTGCGCAACTCAATTACATGAATTTGTTCTATTACTCTCTCACGTTTTACTCAATATCTTTATTTATTCAAATCATATACAAATACAATTTATCAATATAGGTAGTACAAAACAATATCTACACCATGATATACATCATATCTTCATATCATAAAAACCTTTTATTTATTAAACGAAAACTGCCTATTTTACTCACAAGTTCGAAATCGAAATTTCTTAAATATTTAACACAGAAAGTTAAAACAATGTTTCTCACTTGAATTTATACATAAGCTAACCAATACAATAGTTTAATTTACATTTTTTCTATTTATTTCACTATTTAAAACACTTTTAAATTTCTTATACAAAACTATCATTATTTCACTTATACACAGGAATTTTCACATGAAAATAACACGGAATTTACCTTTTTTAGCACGTACAATTAACCTGAAATATTTTACAAGTAATTTTTACATAAATCACTGAATTACAAACATTTTAAATTTTTACATATTCGGCCTCCTAAGGGCGTGGCCAGCGTGCGTCTATGAACTCACACTATATGAACAACTAACTTTGCACGGCTCTCGGCTATCAGAAAAAATTAAATTATGAAATTCACCAATTTTGACCACATTAGGCAAATTAAATGCTTTTATACAATTTTCGAACTGTATGAAACTATCTTTAATCAGATAACAATATAAATGAATGTTCTCATTAATCAATCATAACAAATAGGCATTTGTTTTCGTACAAAACGTATCAAACTTATACAAAACAACATTTATGCAATT
Source organism: Parnassius apollo (assembly GCA_907164705.1). Lineage (NCBI taxonomy): Eukaryota > Metazoa > Arthropoda > Insecta > Lepidoptera > Papilionidae > Parnassius > Parnassius apollo. The sequence continues at coordinate 78,149 of CAJQZP010001401.1, forward strand.
AATATCCATTAATTCTGCCTATGCACAGAGTGATTATCTCGACCGGGGAACAAATCCGATCTTTAACTTCACTTTAATATTCTTATGAATTTACATCATTTGAAAGATGATTTCAACCGGGGAACAAATCCGGTAACATAATTTATATCTTAAATTCCTTACGAATTTATTAAGCGATATTACTTAGGAAAACAAACAAACTAGTCCGGCCTGGGAGTCGAACCCAAGACCTTCATATCATTAATTCGACATTTCTTAAAGATTTAACTAAGCATTCTCTTATCAGAGCGTCGTTGCTCGTGACTACCCCCTTTTTTCATAGCAACGTCATCGGTTGATTTAATAAACTGAAACATTTTTATAGGCGCGTCGCCAACAATCTCCCCCCCGTGCGTTAGCACCATCATTTTGGGAGGCGTCGCGGGTACCAGGACTATTATTCTGGATGTAGGTCTCCTCAAGATACCTGTGCTAGTAATGACGTCAACCACTCTGGTGTGACCGTCTGGTCCCGGTAACGTTCTACTAATTTTACCTTTTGGCCACGTATTTCGTGGCAACGAATGATCTATTATCAAAACAATATCGCCTTCTTTAGGTTCCATGAACTTGCCGTTATCACCTGTTCGAGGTATTAACGTAGGCATGTATTCTTTCAGCCATCTTGTCCAAAAATGGTCGGCTAACCTCTGTGCAGCTTTCCAATTGAGTTGACCCGTCAGATGTCGCTCTAAAAATAATCCAGGTGGTCGATCACCACATGAGCGTCCCAGAAGAAAATGATTGGGTGTCAAACCCTCTTCAGGACTATCCATACTGAATGTTACCAGAGGTCTGGAATTTACCGTATGCTCTGCTTCTAAAAGTAACGTATGTAGAACCTCCTCTCGTGGGCTCTTCTCCTTAAGCGTAGCGGTCAACGCAATTTTAATCGATCTTACTAACCTCTCCCAGGCGCCACCCATGTGCGGTGCTCCCGGAGGTATAAATTTCCATTTAATATATTTCTTAAATGACTCGTTTTTCATGCCCTCATAGCATTCTTCGCATGCTTTCAATAATTCTTTATTTGCAGCTTTGAAATTTGTCCCGTTATCGCTGTATATAACGGCTGGTTTTCCTCTTCTGGCGATAAATCGCCTTAACGCCATTATCATTGACGCTGGTGTCAATGAGGCTGCTAATTCCAGATGTACTGCTCTGGTGGTCAGACACGTGAATAAAACGCCCCAACGTTTTTCGTGTCGCCTTCCTATAGTCACACTCATAGGACCAAAATAATCTACAGCTGAGCATGTAAAAGGTGGCTCATGATGAGCTATTCTTTCCAGAGGAATATTTCCTTGTGGCACGTTTTGCGGCTTTGACCTGTATGTCCTGCACCACTGACAATGGTGTGACACACTTCGTACTACATTACGCAAGTTCAAGACGTAAAATTTCTGGTTCACCTCATTCATCACCGTCTGGTGATTGGCGTGTCCAAAATGATGATGAACTTCTCTAATCATCATTTTAACGATTTCGTGTTTACCGTCTAATATGACAGGTTTTCTACTTTCCTCGGTCAAATTAGACTTGAAAGGTAAACGTCCATTTAAACGGAGTAAGTTATCCTCTCCTATTTCCATAGATAATTTACTTAAGCGTGAACTTCTTTCAACGCTTTTGCCTGCTTTCAAACATTTTATTTCCGAATGAAAACACTCGTCTTGAATGAATTTCCAAATTAATATTTCCGCCTTTTTTCAAGAGCGCTGTGTCCAACGCGCTATCGGGTCCTTTAACCGACTTTGCTAAAACTTTGTTGAAACACATAACCGACTTTTCGGTTGCGTCGTCGGGTCCTTTAACCGACTTTCTTAAACTCTTGAATTTTTCTACCGCTTGTAAGGTGCGTGTAGTTGCTCCAAGGAATTTCTTAAAGCTGCTAAATCGTCCGTAGTCGGGTAGACTTAACGGTTCTTGCTTTCTTAACGTATTTACGCCCTTTGGCGATTTTTCTTCACCTGTTTCTAAGCTATTTATGGTGTCCACTTGTTTGGGCCATAAATCAGGACTTTTCCTGAGGAATTCAGGTCCTTGAAACCAGCGATGACTTACATCGAAGGTGGAAGGAAAATTTCTAGTGGCGTCGTCTGCCACGTTTTGTGACGTTGGAACCCATCGCCATTCACATGGCTTACTGTGATCTTCGATCTCAGCCAATCGATGAGCAACGAATGGTTTAAAAGCGCGAGGATCTGACTTAATCCACGCTAACACTGTACGTGAGTCTGTCCAAAACACTCTCTCGGACATCTCGTACTTGCTCTCTTCACTAACCGAAGCAGCCAGTCTGCTGCCCATAAGAGCTGCTTGCAATTCAAGCCTTGGAATCGAAATTGGTTTCAATGGCGCTACTCTTGCCTTTGCGGCGATCAGCGTAATCCGCCTTATTCCTTGCTCGTCCGTGGTGACGTAATACACCGCGGCAGCGTATGCTTTTTCACTAGCATCCGTGAAAGTATGTAACTCTCCTTTGCCGATGCCTTCAGCGACGGGTCTAGGTACTTCTAAGTGACCTAATTTCTTCACTTCCGATATCCATTTACAAAATAACACGTGTAACTCGTGTGAAACTTCTTCATCCCAAGAGATGCCTGTCCTCCATACTTGCTGGATCAGCGACTTCCCTTGAATCGTTATGGGTGATGCGAGTCCCAAAGGATCGAAGACTGACATCACAGCGCTAGTTATCTCCCTCTTCGTAGGCGGTCGTAAACCCTCCATCACCTCTTCCGGTGTGCTACGAAGACTTGTGGAAAAACTTATTATATCCCGTTTGATATTCCAAATCAAACCTAACGTGCGCTCTGTGTGCTCTTTATCTCCAAGCGAAGCACTGTCGCTCTTATATTTATTTTCCATATTACTTAAAACTTCGGGTCGGTTGCTAGCCCATCCCCTCAGTTGGAAAGAAGCATGCTTATGTAATTCATACATATCGTTTACTATCCTTTCGGCCGTCGTCACGTCGGGAAATGCCTGTAGGTAATCATCCATATAAAAATTGCTTTCCGTAGCGGAAGCTGCTTCTGGATAGATATGTGCGTTGTCCTGCGCATTTCTATTCTTTACATATATAGCGATGCATGGTGATGATGCCGCTCCAAATATGAGTGACGTCATTCTATACTCTTCCGGTGGCGCGTCACGATTGTGCCGCCATAAGAATCGAAGGCTATCCCTGTCTTCTTCCCTGATTTTCACTTGCAGGAACATTTCCTTAATGTCTGCCATTACTGCCACGCTTCCTTCTCTGAATCGTAGCAGAACTCCGAACAACGACTTCAATAAGTCCGGTCCGGTCAACAACGCATCGTTAAGACAACGTCCGCCCGTCCTTGCGGCGGCGTCGAAAACTATCCTTATTTTCTTCTTTTGTGGGTGAGTCACTGCGAAGTGAGGAAGGTACCACGTACGTGGGGAAATGGAAATATGGTTCGCTTTCTCTGCGTAACCGTTAACGATGAGATTTTCAATTTGCTTCTCGTATTCCTTTTTCAACTCGCTATTTTTGTCGAGCTTTTTCTCAATATTAAACAGGCGACTTTCAACCTGTGCCCTATTCGATGGCAAGCACTCATTGTCTGTGCGCCATAACAAAGCAGTCTCGTACCTATTATTAGGTATACGACGTACCGTTTTGTTCAAAATATTTAAAGCTCGTTCTTCTGGGTCGTTCACGGGCTTTCTAGCCGATACTCCCAGAGATTCCAAACTAAAATAATCCTTGATTAATTTATCCATATCTTCCTCCTTCTTGGTGGAAATGTGGTTAACAATCTTGATTGGTTTAATGCCACCCGATATGTGACCATGCAAAACCCACCCCAGTTTGGTGAGCGATGCTACAGGTAGGTTCTTACCTCCCGAAACCAATTCACGAGTAACTATGAGATGCCAATTGTCCTGACCAATCAATATGGTAGGCTTGGACCTCTCATACATCAACTCATCCTTGATCGGTGTCAAATGAGAACACCGTTGCAATAATTCTCGGCTTACCGACTGAGGAGCGAGGTTAAGTGACTTAATTGTTTGTACACTTATCTCTTCTAAGTCGCTCGAATAAATGCCTTTTATTTTAACGTTTAAGCGATACGAACTATCGTCGTTAATTCGCTTACCTCCCACGGCTTCGATACGTAATCCCTCTTTACGTCCGCGAGGCGCTAACTTCTGAGCCATCCACTCCTCTATGAGTGTCATGGTCGATCCCTCATCCAGAAGAGCTGTTGTCTTGACCTTTCCTCTAGGCCCATGCAACTCGACCGGTATGATCTTTAAATATGCACATGCCAGTGCATTTACTGTACTAACAGTTGTAATCTGAGCATCTTTACCCCCTTCGTCCCCTTGTGGCGAGGTATTTTCATTGGGGTATCGGTGTAGCATTCGATGATGTGACATTCTACATCCTTCTACACCACATTTTTTCGCTTTGCACTCTAACCTCCTATGGTTAGGTGACAAACATTGGAAACATACTTTGGCCTTTTTGACGGCTTCCCATTTCTCGCGAATATTCATGTCCTTAAACTTGTAACAACTCACTATAGAGTGCTCCTTGTTGCATATAACACACTTATGTGTTACCCGACTTACAGGCTTGTCCTGGGTTATCATAACCACTTGTCGGTTGTGCCTTTTATTATTTCGGCGTTCTAAACGCTCGCTCATATTACTTCGGCGCATATAGCGCTCGCTCTCGGCACAGCTGCGTACACCTCCCTTTGCAGTGTGTACAGTTTGCTTCCTGAATTCAGGACGCTTCCTTTTTTCAGGCGCATTTTCATTGCTTAAGGACGTTCCAAATTGTTCACTCAATAAATTTAAAAACTTGGCCATCTTCTGTAACTCTGGCTCCAAAGGATATTGAGCTCGATATTCAAACCATTTAAATTTAATCATAGTTCCAAGTTTCTCCACTATGCGGCTCACTAACTCCGGTGAGTATAAATACTGTGGTTGATTCAACGCTTGTATTGTGGCAACCACGTTCGTAATACGACTTGCAAAAGATCCTATATTTCGGCAATCTTCTGCCAATCTTGGCATACGCTTTACATTCTCGATTTCGGCTAGAATGAGCATCTCAACCCTACCGAATCTTCTTTCGAGAGCGTTCATTATTTCTTCAGGTTCACATAAAGTAAATAACAGCGACTTAACCGCCTCTTTAGCGGTGCCCTTTAATGCCCTCCTAAGGCGTGCGACATTTTGCACCCCTGAAAATTGGCCTTTTGTGTCTTCAAACACCGTTTTGAAAATTATCCATTCACCCGGGTCTCCATCGAACACCGGTAATTCCTGGAGGAAATGAAGCTGGGAAGATTTATCTTTACCAGCTATTTTTATTGCACTCACAATCGCTTCGGTCAATTCTGACACCTCACTCGCGTGTGTTTTCTGTGCATTTCCTAGGTTGCGCTCGACCTCCGCCCCTTTGCGGCGTGATCCTTTACACGCTTCCTTATCAGTAATATCGGGTTGTGCCACACTAACCGGCGCGCTCATTATTGTTTGCTGAACCCAACTCCTTACGAAAGGTTCCACCTGAGTATTCCGCTCTTCATCATCCTCACTCGAGTCGATTTCCTCTTCTCGGTTGAGTCGTGCCAACTCCAATTGAGACTTGGCTAAGGCAGCGGCTGCCTGTGCTCGTTCGAGCTCTGAGCGTTCGAATTTAATCCGCGCCTCTAATTCGGCTTTCAGCCTCGCCGATCGCGATGACCTACTACCTCTCTGTGACCCTTTATCACTAGTGTGCCCGATTACTGTCCTTGACGATGCCGCTTCTTCGGTCCTTTGACCTACTTTTTCGACCACCGTTTCACTCCTGGATATAACGGATTGTTGTGCGGTGCTGGCCTGCGTACCACTGGTGTCCGTCCTGTTGCTCGTCGTTGCCATGGACGTCCCTGAGTCCCACGTGCATGTGGACGTGTCTGTGGTGGCTCCACTTGGAGGAGTTGCTCCATTTGACGCAGTAGCTGTGGTCGCTCCAGATGATTCCGCTTCTTTAGCTTTTCTTGAGAGCCCTGTCCTTGTCCTGCTCCCTTCGCTTCTCCCTGTCTGGTCTTGTGCCTTCTTCATCTTGCAGGAAGGTGATTGTTGGCCTACGGTCCCTAACTGTCCCTACAGTCCCTACGGTCCCTACAACCCCTTACCTACAACCCTTCTACACCCCAACCTAACACCACTACCCCTCCCCCCCTTTATCTCCCAACCCTACAACCCTACTACCACCCTAACAGCCCTATCAGCCCTATCAATCCTGAACGGGGCCTACCGAGGTGAGCCGTCCAGGGGATGGAGTCGTGCAGGAATGGAATGGAGGAAAGGTTTAGGAACTGTCCCGCCAAGGAATATGACGAAACAGTCGAGCGGTAGTGCAAGCGCAGTCTCGCTCGAGAGAACTGCTCCACCCGAAGGTGTTATGCCAGAGCCCAACCGTTTGGCACCGTTAGGTGGTCGGGATGTATGCTGTGCTCGCCGCCCAGTTGCCGGTGACGCCTCGTCCAAGCGCCCTCCTCCGGCCGCGATGCAGTCAGGTGCCCACGCGCACCCTCGCCCGGCAGCAGCAGCGGTGGATGCTTTTTGCACCCTGATGACCCGACGGGAAATGCCGGACACGGTCGTCCGACAGGAAATGCCAGACACGATCGTCTGACAGGAAATGCCAGACACGATCGTCTGACATGAAATGCCGAGCACGCTTGCCCGACAGGAAAAATGCCAAGCCCTGCTTGGCCACGATGAGTGCCTTCACAAGACACCTGCGCCCGGCTGCGATATGTGCCCCATGCGAGCACACGCCCCAAGCTGCAATCCCGGTTTTCTTTCTTCCGGTAGTTCCAGGTCCAGCCCTTCAGTGCTGCCGTCCTGGTCTTCAGGCCTTTGGTCCTATTGCTTCAGCTCAAACCTCTGGCTTCCTTCGGTTGCTGATCTTCATTCGGCTTCCGAAGGTCTTCTTCTTCCACAACCAGCAGTCCACAGCTGGTTCCTTGATCCAGCTGGCGGGGTTCGGGTGGTCTTCAATCCGGCTCCGAAGGTCCAATTGAAAAGGAACTCAGGTCGGACGTCCTCTCAATCGGCCGCGAAGGACCAATTGAAAAGGACCAGGTCGGTGTCCCTCTTGATCCTGAAAAGGACCAATTGAAAAGGACCTAGCGGATCGGGTACTAAGAAACAGGAATCGAGGCTTCTCTCGATCCGGCCTCCTATCACGCCTACGTTGGGTTCGGGAACAACGTATGTGATCTCCGCAACGGAGTAACACACTAGGGCGATAACCTCTTCCTTTTCAGCAAGTAGGTTCAGACGGGGATTACGGGTCTTCCGAAGTCGTCCCGGTCCCGACGCCTTAATTCTTCGATGTGGACTGTATAACTTAAAGGATCTTGGGAATGAAACAGCAATTATCTTCAAACCGTTCCGTGAGAGAGTAATCACTTTTCCCTATACTGCTGGTTTTTCACTTTTCTTGAACTTTTCCCGGATTTTCTTATTTATTTCCGAACTATTTCCGAACTTCCCCGAAGGATTCCCGAACTATTTCCTTGAATATTTCCCGAAGGATTCCCGAACGATTCCCGAAGGATTCCCGAACGATTTCCTTGAATATTTCCCGAACTTTTTCCCCGAAGGATTCCCGAACCATTCCCGAACGATTCCCGAACGATTCCCGAACGATTTCCTTGAATATTTCCCGAACCATTCCCGAACGAATTGCAATAAAACCCTTTCACTAAGCTACCCCAGAGCTATACGCGAAAGTGAGCCGCGCCATTCGCGCGCTTGCGCAACTCAATTACATGAATTTGTTCTATTACTCTCTCACGTTTTACTCAATATCTTTATTTATTCAAATCATATACAAATACAATTTATCAATATAGGTAGTACAAAACAATATCTACACCATGATATACATCATATCTTCATATCATAAAAACCTTTTATTTATTAAACGAAAACTGCCTATTTTACTCACAAGTTCGAAATCGAAATTTCTTAAATATTTAACACAGAAAGTTAAAACAATGTTTCTCACTTGAATTTATACATAAGCTAACCAATACAATAGTTTAATTTACATTTTTTCTATTTATTTCACTATTTAAAACACTTTTAAATTTCTTATACAAAACTATCATTATTTCACTTATACACAGGAATTTTCACATGAAAATAACACGGAATTTACCTTTTTTAGCACGTACAATTAACCTGAAATATTTTACAAGTAATTTTTACATAAATCACTGAATTACAAACATTTTAAATTTTTACATATTCGGCCTCCTAAGGGCGTGGCCAGCGTGCGTCTATGAACTCACGCTATGTGAACAACTAACTTTGCACGGCTCTCGGCTATCAGAAAAAATTAAATTATGAAATACACCAATTTTGACCACATTAGGCAAATTAAATGCTTTTATACAATTTTCGAACTGTATGAAACTATCTTTAATCAGATAACAATATAAATGAATGTTCTCATTAATCAATCATAACAAATAGGCATTTGTTTTCGTACAAAACGTATCAAACTTATACAAAACAACATTTATGCAATTAATATCCATTAATTCTGCCTATGCACAGAGTGATTATCTCGACCGGGGAACAAATCCGATCTTTAACTTCACTTTAATATTCTTATGAATTTACATCATTTGAAAGATGATTTCAACCGGGGAACAAATCCGGTAACATAATTTATATCTTAAATTCCTTACGAATTTATTAAGCGATATTACTTAGGAAAACAAACAAACTAGTCCGGCCTGGGAGTCGAACCCAAGACCTTCATATCATTAATTCGACATTTCTTAAAGATTTAACTAAGCATTCTCTTATCAGAGCGTCGTTGCTCGTGACTACCCCTTTTTTCATAGCAACGTCATCGGTTGATTTAATAAACTGAAACATTTTTATAGGCGCGTCGCCAACAATTATTTTTTTATTTCTATTCTATTTTCTGAAAGGGTCCTAGGAAAGGAATTATCCACCGCGCTGCCCCACTGCGTGTTGGCGAACTTTGTATGTCTTCGAAATATTATTTTTCTTATTTCTCAGACACGCAGGTTTCCTCACAATGTTTTCCTTCACCACTGAGCACGTGGTAAATCAACGCTTAAAATTGCAATTACAATATTATTGGTGCCGGCGGGGTACGAACCCGGTTTGCTCGCACACTGTGAAAATTTTAGCAAGCGCTAACCATCTGAGCTACCACGGCTCCTCTCCTCTCGAGCTAGAGACTTTATTTTATTTATCGTCAGGCCTGTTGGTCTAGTGGTTAGTGACCTTGACTGCTATGCCGTAGGTCGTGGGTTCGATACCCACCCAGGACAAATGTTTGTGTGACGATTTATCTATAATATTTATGTATTTAGAAATATATAAGTATGTTTATCAGTTGTCTAGTACCCATAACACAAGCTCTGCTTAGCTTGGGACTAGATGGCGTTGTGTGATATTTGTGGAATATTATTATTATTATATTATTATTGTTGGGGTATCTGTATAGTTTTCTCATCTGGTTGGTTTTTATAAATATAAATTAAAATGAAAAGATAAATAATAAATAAATAATAAATAATTAATACATAAATATCAATAAAATAAAATAAATACAAAAAATATACAAATAAATAAAGATCCAACCATATTAAATAAAAAATAGTCTCCTATCTTTCTCTCTATGTTTTGATCTAAAACGAGTTTGAGTTGGTAAAATCAAGGCAAACTTAGGGTAGGGTTGACAATTATTATTTTGATAATAAAACTAGTGAAATTCCGCGGTTTTATATGTGCAAGCGTGAACGTAGTTAGAACATAACATAACCTTTATATTTTACATAAATAACCTAAAAAAACTTATTATTTTAATATTTTACTAAGTACCTATAAAATTAACAAGTTTATTGCATTTTTATTTGAGTAATTTTTTATGCAATTTCTTTATCTACGTCTATTTTTAGGAACCTTTATTTAGTCTGAATCATACATAACACTATATTACTGATTTACTTACTTATAAGTAGTTTTTTTTGCAGTTACAAATATCTTGTGAGGTTGAAAAAGGTAGTAATGAAAAAATAATAAGAATAATAATAATTGACGTCAACAACCACTTTTCATATCATGGTCCATTAGGTTGCAGCTTCACTGAACCACAACTTATAATAATAATAATAACAATAATAATATAATATTATTTTTTTGCTGTCGTGAGGGCTCTTAACCCAATGCTGGTAACCTATTTGGAAGCCAGCCGGGACCTTTGCGAGACGGACTCAGTTCTTTTTGGCGCCGCAGTGGCAGCTTGCCGTATTATTGGCGCCAAACTTCCCATGGCTGGACGCGCTACTAAACAAAGTAACGCCATCCCAGCCTGGAGAAAAAGAATTGAGGACCGTATCGCAAAGGCAAGGGCCCTTATCGGCAGACTGATAAGCTTCAGGTCGGGTAATAATAGACCGAGGGTTGTGCGCACCGTTAGAATGGCGTTTGCTGGGACAAATATCAGTTTGTCCCAGCCGGATATCACGCAGAAACTAACGGAGCGCATAGACGACCTGAAGCAAAAGATTGCCGCTTGGGGGAAGCGGATTCGCCGATTTACCGAGAGGTCAAGGCGGTTCAACCAGAATCGTCTCTTCCAGAGTGATCAGAAGAGGCTCTACAAATCATTGGAGCGACCAGAGGTATGTGGAGCGGGCCCAGGACCGGATCAGGCTAACACTGTCGCATTTTGGCGTGGCCTGTGGTCAGAGCCCGTAAACCACAGCGAGGGCCCTTGGACGGAAGTTGTGGCGAGTCAGTGTGCGAGTATTACGCCCATGGACCCCGTCATCATAACGCCGGATGACGTAGCTGAGGCGGTCCGTAAAGCCACGAACTGGAAAAGTCCGGGACTCGACGGACTGCATCACTACTGGCTGAAGGGGTTCATGGTGTGTCACGCTGTGCTCGCCCGTCAGTTTCAAGAGGCTCTCAACCAGAAGTCGCTCCCAAGCCTCTTCACTACTGGGATCACTCATTTGGTTCCTAAAGACCAGGTTACCACAGACCCGAGCAAATACCGCCCCATTACGTGTCTACCCACCATATATAAGACACTGACATCCATTTTGAGCGCGAGAATCACTCGTCACCTGGAGCTAAATCAGGTGATGTCACGCGCTCAAAATGGATGTCGGGGCGGTGGTCGTGGAACTAAGGAACCACTCCTCATTGACGCGGTCATTGGCAAAGTGGTGAAACGCAACCGTCGGAACTTCTCCGCCGCCTGGATAGACTACAGAAAGGCATTCGACTCGGTGCCCCATACATGGCTAAAGAGAGTCCTCGAGCTGTACAAGATAGACTGTACAGTGAGAGACTTCCTCGAGCAGTGTATGGGGCAGTGGAGTACGATCCTTTGTCATCTGGGTGAGCGGATGATGGCTGCGGAGAACCACATAAGGATAAGAAGGGGTATCTTCCAGGGCGATTGTCTGAGTCCAATCTGGTTCTGCCTCTCCCTGAACCCTCTCAGTACCTTACTGGAGGAATCCGGGAGAGGATTTCAGCTACGGAAAGGAGGGACAAAGGTGACCCACCTTTTCTATATGGATGACCTTAAGTTATTCGCCTCCAGTCGCTCCCATCTTGTGGAATTGCTAAAAATCACTTGTGAGTTTAGCAGTTCCATTGGAATGGAGCTGGGGACGGATAAGTGTGCGGTCCTCCATGTTGAGAGGGGAAGGGTTGCTAACTCTGAGGGCATAAATTTATCTATGCCCGTCAACTTAAGGACCCTTTCCGAGGCTGAAACATACCGATACCTGGGTATGTCACAGAACATCGGTATCGATGAGGCTGGTGTGAAACAGTCAGTTTGCGACGTGTTTTATGCACGCTTGACCAAAGTGCTTAATAGCCTTTTGTCCGGTGTGAATAAGACACACGCATATAACGGTTGGATCATGCCTGTCCTTATGTATACCTTTGGCATACTCAGGTGGACTCAGACTGAACTTAACGCCCTGGATAGAAAAGTCCGCACTACCATGACGTCCCATAGGATGCATCATCCGAGATCATCGGTAATGAGGCTGTACTTGCCGCGAAAGCATGGTGGGCGTGGCTTTCTAAGCGCGCTCACTATGCATAATCGTGAAGTGTGCAGCCTCCGTCATTACTTCCTGGCGAGATCGGATGATCCATTCTATAATGACGTCATTTCTAGTGATAAAGGGCTTACCCCTCTATCCTTGGCCAACGAGCAATGGCAGGACCCAGCAGTGCTTAGCATTTCCGACCGGGAGACCGTATGGAAGGAGAAGGAGCTCCACGGGAGGTACTACAGGGTTCTACATGAGCCCTTCGTAGATACAGTCGCCTCCCTCAACTGGCTACGTTTCGGTGACCTCTTCGGGGAAACCGAGGGTTTTGTCTGTGCAATACAGGATCAGGTTATTAAGACCAACAACTATCGGAGATACATCCTAAAGGATGGCACCGTCGACGTCTGTCGAGCTTGTCGCCATCCCGGGGAGTCACTTAGACACGTCATCTCCGGTTGTTCGGCGCTTTCTAACTCTGAGTACTTGCACAGGCACAACCTAGTAGCCAGAATTCTTCACCAGGCGCTCGCTCTGAAATACGGTCTCGTGGACCGGAAATTGCCGTATTACAAGTACTTGCCGGAAGCCGTGCTCGAAAATGACCGCGCCAGGCTCTACTGGGACCGGGCCATCATCACAGACAGGACTATTCTTGCAAATAAGCCTGATATTGTGCTGATGGACCGGGCACAGTCAAGGATATTTTTGGTCGACATTACCATTCCGTATGACGAGAACCTCGTGAAAGCCGAAACAGATAAGCAAACAAAATATCTGGACCTGGCTCACGAGGTGACCGACATGTGGGGTGGTCTGCCGACCGAAATTATTCCTGTAGTCGTCTCTGCAAACGGGCTAATCCCAGTCAGCCTCTCGGGTCATCTGAGGCGACTGGGACTCCGTGACGGACCGCTCCGGGCTCAAATGCAGAAGGCAGTGGTCCTCGATACCGCCCGCATCGTCCGTCGGTTTCTTTCCCTTTCCTCCTAACCCTCGGCCGTTTGGTCTCCCCTGCCGAGGGCTTCCATCTGGTTGGATCTTTATTTATTTGTGTATTTTTTGTATTTATTTTATTTTATTGATATTTATGTATATTTATCTTTTCATTTTAATTTATAATTATATATTTATAGAAACCAACCAGATGAGAAAACTATACAGATACCCCAAAAATATAATATTATTTTGTATTTATTTTATTTTATTGATATTAATGTATATTTATCTTTTCATTTTAATTTATAATTTTTATATATTTAAATATTTATATAACCGAACCAGATGAGAAAATTATACGGCTCCAACGATTTTAGCGACGAACGCTTGGATTTATTTTTAGAAAATGTCCTTTTGTCCATGTTTTCAGGCAATAAAAAACTGCTACAATATAAGAAGGTAAATTTCGACTAATCATTAACGGTCGTTATAGCTCAGGTGGTATGTCGGTCGGGCGTGATATCGGAGTTCCGTAGTTCGCGTTTTGGCTTTGGTCCCGCTTTTTTTTTTCCTTTTTTTTCAAGTTTCCTTCTTTTGTGAGAAAATTTATTATTTCAAAGCCTTTTTTTTAGTAATTTTTAAAAATACGAAAATTTTAATTTTAAAAATTTAAAAAAATTATCTATTTAGTTACTAATGCTATATTTATTATTTTAATAATTACCTACCCAGTAGGTAAATATTAAAATAATAAATGTAGCATTATAAACAGTAAATCTCCAAAAAGATTAGTAGGTAATAACTATTGCTCCTCAAAATTATATTTGACCTCAAGGTAAAACATATCCTAAAATTCAGTAGCTAAATAAAATAATAATAACTACTATTCAAGTATATTTTCAATATGTAAGTAAATGAAAATAACAAAAATGAAGCACCATTAGCATGTAAAGTTCGAATCCATAATTAATATTTCGACAAATATTATAATTTACACTATAAAAAGCTAATTCAATATTAGCAGTATAGTATATAGTTAAAAATAATCAAAATAGTCATTTTTATTAATTAGATAATATATTAGAATACATAATTCTAATATAATGCAACTAATATACCGAATAAAGAAAATTAAAATACATTTATCATTGTACGCCGTGTCTATTTCCATAGAAGAGTTCATTGACATTGAAAAAATAATACTACGTTCGTAGCAGTAGGTGGCGTCTTTTGGCGATTTCTTACGCGATATATTGTAGCGAGCGTCGCCAGACCAAACGCTCAAGGTCGTTCGCTGGAGGCAGCGCCTTAAGCTACTATTTACGCTTGTATTGGCGACCCGTTCGTGCTACAACTACACTACTAACAAAGATGTTTTATAGGTACAGATACCGTGTACGCGCGCCTAAAACGCTTCCATTTAAAAGGCGCCAATATTGGCGTATTCGTTCGATCGTTCCACCATTATGCCAGTGACGTTCACTGCGAACATACATCACGCACCAGTGTTTTTAATTTCAGAAAATGACTGTTTGTGCTGTGAAATCATGTAAAAATTACTCTTGGAAAAAAGAAAAAGATAAGAACATCACTTTTCATAAGTAAATATACAATTTTCTGGTGTATTTCTTGATAAAATAATACGAAAGCTGAATGTCAATACAAGTAATAATACTGCGCAATAATATGGGAGTGTTGCCTACCGTATGAAATGTTTTTCCCTATTTTAATGTCATTAATAGATGTAAAGCAACTGTTGACAACGGATATTTATCCAAAGCAGCCGATACGCAACCGTTGTGAACCGGTTGTTTATCCGTCTACAAACGAAAAAGGATGGTTATGATTTTACTGTGTGTGCGGTTGGCTAAGCTGAATCGCTTTTTGGAATGGTGCTCAAAAACTACTTGACCTATTTAAGAAATTCTTTCACCATTAGAATGCTATTATGACTGTGAAATGTAGGATGTATTTTGATGTAGAGGGCACTACCATCAATGAATATGTTTTTTAGCTAAACTTGTACAGTTCTTGGCCGATTTTGAAAATTCTTTTACCACTAGAATGTTATGTATAATTAAAGATGTCTAATATAGGATGTATTTTATTATAGATGGCACTCCTTTCTATGAATATGTTTTATTTGGCTTATCTCAAAAATTACTTGACTGATTTTGAAAATTCTTTTACCGTTACATTATAAATATATAAAAAAAATTATATTATTATAATAAATTATGTTATATTATTATTTGTTATATAATTATGTTATATTATTGTTTATTATATAATTATAATATAATGTTCAATTCACTTTCACGTCAAGGGCACTTATACACAATCAACATTGATTTTATATTTTTTTTATTTATTTACAGGTTTTACAGTACAAAATGTAGCCTTTAAACACACAATCTTTTATCGTCTGTCAGTGGCAGGGTTTAATTGATCATGAAACTGTATCGATATATGAAATTTGAAAAAAATAAACATTTGCTATCTCTTGGCCGAAGTTTACACTTAACCAAACTTACTTTTGTACGTCATTTTACTTAAGATTAAAAATAATTAATGTCTTCGCGTCAATATTGTGGGTTTTAAGGTACGAAAGTGTAGTACTTTATATATATTTAATAATAATAGATTAGTTCAATATATGTTAGATACATAAATATCTAATGTGATTTTTGATTTATTTTTAACTGTTACATTAAATATATCTAATTTTTATTACTTATCTTCACTATTTTAGTGCGATTTTCGTACAGACCTACATAAAACACACATAACCACCCATATCCCTTGTGTGTGAATATCCCCATTCACATACGTACACAAATGCACACGCCTCGCACACATATTTTACGCTCAGGTATGTCAATATGAATGAAATATAAAATCTCCCAAATTTTTGGGCAATCGATTTGCACTATTATTACCGAAGTCACGCACACTAATGCAGGCATGGTACGTAAGATATGCGCATCACGTGGTACTCACGCACACATGAATCAAAGACTGGCGTCACTGTGAACGGTGCGATGTGTTCGCAACACGGTATCTGTACCTATAAAACATCTTTGACTACTAATATAACTGCAGCATGGCTTTAGCACGTATGAAATGGATGGGTGGATGCATATTTACTGAATCATATTGTATTATTTTTAGTAGGATTATCATAGCTATTTATTATCAGCTCATACTTAACTTGTTTAATTTATGTGTAGGTTTTATTCGTAAATTCAAAAGATATTCAACAGGTGTTTTTCTAATATCGAATCAAGTAGTAAAATGATAAGATAAAGCTTCCCAAAGTCTTCTCGCTTAAAGGCTGAGAATACTTATTTAAAAAAGTACACCAACAGTACCCGTATACATATTATGAGAGTTACATTTATAAAGCACAACACAATATATTAAGTAACAACCACCTCGGGTTGGACTGATAGTATTAAAATTTTAGTTTTTAGTTTTTTGTGTTTTTTTTATTTTGTAAATATTTTAATGCCATACAAAAGAATGTGTAAGTAATAAAATAAATATGTCATAATAAGATACCTTGTGGGATGAAGTAAATAGGAGCCGAAGTTAATAGAACCCTCCACTGGATTTTTTATTTCAATGAAATGTCATATCATTGCATAAATACTATATTATTTTGCCGTAATTTAGGGTAAATATAGGCAGGATTTATATTCTATCTGGGGTAGTGTGTTCAAATTATATCTATTTTAAGAACTATCAATGTTACGTGCACGTCGTATTTTAATCAAAATTATTTGACAGGCGTTAAAATCTCAGATTTTTGAGATCTATACGCGCATTATTGAGAAACGTACGGCGAGTATTGACTTTCATACCCAAACACTGATGACACTGGTCGGCATCAAAATAAGAGCAACAAAATGTATATATGGAAGTTATTACGTTAGTTACGTTAAATCCAAATATGTAGTTGGAATTCACCTAGCACGTCTAGTTTCGACGCAATAGCATTTTTTGTTTCCACTAGAATTGTTTGCTTATAGTTGCAGGCAGCGGTATTTGTGAACGTTGGTATGTACATGTATTTAGTTGTGTTCTGAGTCTGTCTCTATGTTAGAAAGAAACAACAAGCTATTGTTTACTGCTCTAACTTACTGACATGCGCGAAGCGCGAACGCAGTGATTGTTTTGAACAAGTGAGCGACGTACGTGAGCTGATAGAAGAACTGCTTTCGTCGTATCATCAACTTGGATGCAATATGTCTTTAAAAATTCACTTCTTGCATTCGCATTTAGATTTTTTCCCAGAAAATCTTGGTGCCGTGTCTGATGAGCATGGTGAAAGATTCCACCAAGACATTGCACATATGGAAAAAAGATACAGCGGCAAGTGGACCCCAGCAATGCTAGCTGATTTTTGCTGGGAAATAAATCGAGAAACAGCAGTTAAAATGTATAAAAGAAAGCGATCTACCAAATAGTTATCATTTTTATGTTTTTTTTTATATTTTTTAATTCATATTTCATTTTAATTTGTGTTGTAAAAGTCATCAATCAGTGTAAATTTTTTCGTTCTAAAATATATAGATATTTAAATATAAATATATATATATATATATATATATAATATATATATATACCGATATTTTATTTAAATGTAAATATCTGAAAAGCTAGAGGTGATAGTTGAAATCTTTAAACAGATTTGGACTCAAAAAATCAAAGCCAATATAATCACATAGTAAACTTTTTGCTCCCGGATTTTTATTTTCTTTTTGCCGATCAGTGTTATTTGTTTCATTATATTATATTCGTAATATATATGCATATCATAAATATTTGATATACATATATATATATATATTAAGTTCTATTATTACATGTGTAGAGAATAGTATAGAATAATTTTTTATTCAATAGAGATCATACGAGTATTTATGTCATTCTTATTGAAAGTCATTTTTTACATTACCACCGGCTCGGCAAAAACTACTGTCCTGGGAAGAACCAGCAAGAAACTTTTCGAACTTTTTTTAAAGTAAGTTTTGCGGTATAAAATATTGTACAAAGTATTTACAAAATTTATTTTAGAAACAGCTTGGAAGCGACCACCTCATTCCCAGGGGTTATTATCAACCATTTATTATTATAATTACCCTTTTTAAACAGTTTTAGTTTGGTAAAATATTCAAATTTGGTAGTAGAGTCATTTCATTTTTTCAACGCCTATCAAAGTTTACTGCTAAACATGGGCCTCCCCATAGCAATAACAGCGGTAACATTAGGGGGTAGCTACTGCATTTTTTTATATTTGAGTTGTCGCCTATTTCGACACACACGAGACTTTACACCGCTACAACAATATGTATAATATTATTAATTTGACTACTGTATAATATATTTAATTCTTTTGTCCTGTTTCTCTTTATCTCTATATCATTCTGAGATAGACAAAGGATGAGCATGCTTTAGGCAGGAAAAAAACTTTGACTATAAAATGACATCAAATATTTTAAGTAGATTTCTTCACAACTATGCTTAAAAATAGGGTTTTAGTCAATAAGGGAGCTCTATCATACTATGACAAGGGTGGGTTGGAGGCTACGAGCACTTAACCCTAGGTTTACCCTCGTAGGTTGGAGGTTATTAATCATCGTTTCTGTCAGATAATCTGGCTGCGTTTACTTTGAACACAGTGCTGGTTATCTAAGGCTTTGATTGGTATATACTGTAAAATGTTATTTGAAGAAGAAGGATGGATGAAAACTGCAATAATCGTCACTAGTAACTATAGTATAGTTTTCAGTTTCCCTTGAATTAATGCTGTTCAATTTCAAACTTATTTCAATCTTAAAAGCGCTATTTTTATAGCGTTCCAATATAAAATTTTTAGGTCACAACCGGAACCTGTTTTCAAGTTTAACAACAACAGAAACTGCTTGTTCTGTGAAAATCCCGTTAATAAGTTATTAACCAGTTTTATTTGTTATTTTTGACTTTTCTTTTCTGCTTATTTTAAACTTGTACTTAATTACTATGCTACTGATGGAAAACGATCGTTTGTCTGGCTCAGTGAACCTGAATGGACATTCAGGTGTGCACCAATTCTATGTACTTACGTGTAGGAGTATTTGTATCGCTTTATTTTTCAACGTAACTTTGTATTTTGACAGCCAAACGCTTTTATTACGGTCTCCACGTAAGTTCAAAAACACATTAGGTTATATATAAACGAATAGATAGCGAGTAATACCAGGAGTGATCTAGGCTGTATCTTATCCTAAAAACATAGATATTAAAATAATTGTAACAATAAATGGTCATTGATTTTTTAAAACCTAAATAAAGCCACAGTAATAGGTCCTGTCCAGGTGAAGAAAAGGCGGGCCGCTAGTGTACATTAAAACGAATAGTTGCGGAGAATGAAATATTCTTTCAATATAGGAATAAAAAAAGAAACACTTTCAATAATAAAGATAAAGATACATAAATATTTTCACGTTATTTAGTGATCATTCGATAAAGTACAAAGTTAACTTCCTTTCTTTATTAACATAAATAGGAACGTTACAAGCGGTCAATAATTAATACAATGTAACACAGTTCAAAACTGTGTAAATTTTGATCAATTTTACGTGCACTAAATTGAGTTGGTTGCTAGTTCAAACTGTTTAAATATTAAAATTGAATTAATATTTCAACCAAAAAATGAAAAATACTGCCTATATATGTATGTACGTACTGACACTGGGTACAGGCACAGAATAAATAATTGTAGTACGTAGTACAGGTCTCGTCTAATATCTGAGAAGGTTATGGAGTAACAGGTGTTAGAACTCCTTTCTCTGCTTTCAAGGACGTCTGAGCAGGTACCATGTTCTTGTCTATTTCTAGAAAGACGAGAGAATCGTAATAATGTGCGTAGTACTAATAACTACTAAAGGCTACCGATTAAACGTTTCTATGCTCATGAAAGCTAAGTATGAAATGGTTTTGTGCAAACATGTTAATAATAATTTCCGAAAAGTATTCAAGTACGTATATGAGAATTAAGGAATAGACCTTGACACTCATAACATATTTTACAATATTATATAATAAAAGTTAAAAATGTAAAAGTAGTTAATATATTTTAGGGATTATATGATGATATAATTTTACTTGTGGTTCACATTTTTAATTAAAGCAATTTTAATTTTTTAATTACTCGTACAATGAAATAGCAGAACATTTTTGTGAAGCTAACTTAATCGAATATACCTATATATATACATTATAATATATATATATATATCCATCTGTCCCAAGGAGGTGTTGGATTTATCGTCCACAAGTCTCTCGTTAACAACGTTTTAGGTAAGTACAACTTCGACCGAGAGGTCAATCGATGGATTCCACTCGGCTGGGCAGCGTTGAGAAATTACGACATATCTTCTCGTCAGGTATACCTCAATCTCTAAAAACTAGATTGTACAACCAGTGCGTGTTGCCAGTGATGACTTACGGATCTGAGACGTGGTCCTTCACTGCTGGCCGTATGAGGACACTCAAGGTCGCTCAGCAAGCTATGGAGAGGGCTATGCTCGGAGTTTCTCTGCGTGGTAGACTCAGAAATGAGGATATCCGCAGTAAAACCAGAGTGACCGACATAGCCCAACGGATTAGTAAGCTGAAGTGGCAATGGGCCGGCCATATAGCTCGAAGAACCGATAACCGATGGGGAAGAAAGTTTCTCGAGTGGCAGCCTCGTACCGGTAGGCGTAGTGTAGGGCGACCCCCCACTAGATGGAGTGACGACCTGGTAAGATATGCAGCAAGTTGATGGATGCAGGTGGCTCAGGACCGTGCTTTGTGGCATTACTTGGGGGAAGCCTATGTTCAGCAGTGGACTTGTGAAATGCTGTAATGATGATGATGATGATATATATATATATACATTATAATAGCCTCGCATGGTAAAATGGCAATCGTATTTGTTTTTATTTGATTATTTTTGACTCTCTTAGACCGGTGTTATTTCGATATGAATTTATAAATCACTACAATATTCCTCAAAGGTACGACCTACTAAGTTCCACTCCTGGGCACAGACTTCCTCTCATTTCTGAGAAAGTTTTAGAGATAGAAAAAGTCCGCCGCGCTGCCTTACTGCGTATGGGTGGACGTCATACATCTTCGTAATATTTTTTTTTAATTTATTAAACGTGAAGGTTTCTTACGTTATTTTCCTTCACCGTAGAGCACGTCGTTAATTAGCACTTAGAATTGTAATTAAAAACTTCATTGGTGCCGGCGAGGTTCGAACCCGTTTACAGTGATATTTACAGTGAGCGCTTAGCCCCTGAGCTAAAGGTATTTCAGCTCAAGATAAAGCTACATTTGGATTTGTAATTAACAACTTCATTGGTGCCGGCGAGGTTCGAACTCGTTTACTGTGATATTTACAGTGAGCGCTTAGCCCCTGAGCTAAAGGTATTGCACCTCAAGATAAAACTATATATATTTATAACATTTATACCTTTATTATACCTGTACATATATTTATACCTTTTGTAACAGTTACAAAAACTTTATGAGCATTACTCCAGTTGTATTCTGTTTCACATCTAAGTAGGCCAACTCGGTTTAATATAACCTACAGTGACAAAAAAGCCAAGAATTTACTCGAAGGTAAATAACTACTGCAGCCTTTGAACGCCTGCAAACAGCTTGCAATAATATGCAAGTACTCCATACTGTCCACACTGGAGTAGGGCAATGAATGAATTGCTACTAAAACTGTTGCTCCCAGATTAATGGGATACGCGCGGTACGAGATATGCCATGATAAAGCAAGGAAAATAATGGGTGAAGACTATTTAGTGTTAAGTAATATATACTTTGTATCTAATATTATGTATGAGTGAATAAATATATTTTTACTGTATTGCATTTACACTACAAAATGAAATGTACAGAAAACATTGAAAAGCAATTTAAGAATATAATTTAGCGGGACTTATCGCTGTATAGCAATCTCTTCCAGGCAACCAGAGGAGTAAAGACATACATACTATTTTTATAGATTAAGTGTGACAAACGAGCACACAGCCCAATTGATGATAATTGGATGCTGTAGCCCATAGACATTTACCTTTATTCTCAACTAAGATCCAAATGCAGATGCGTTGTCAACCCTGATGACTGAGATGGAAAGCCTTATTTCCAGTAAAGCGGGTCTCCGGTTCTCTACACTCACCATACGAAACAGCAGCATTAAGCAGCTATTTACGCAGGTATTTTATGAGAGCGTCATCAGCCCGCAGTCAAGCCGCTCCATTCGTACTACAACCACATTTTAATATATGGTACACCATTAACTAGGGCAGACTCTTTTAAATATTTGGATCATATGGTTATGTCCAACCTCAAGGATAGTACTGACATAGAAATGAAACGAAGTACTCTGTCGGTTCGAGCAAATATGATTGCTCGCAGGTTTGCGGGATGTTCAAGGGAGGTTAAACTCAGTCTACTTAGAGCGTTTTCACGGCTTTGTACACGTGCAGCCTGTAAAGGGCTATACACGCTACGGGCCTATGAAGCCCTTAGGATATAGTATAACAACGCGTTCCGGATGCTAATGGAGCCGTCCCGCAGCGCATTTAATTTGAATTATTTTTAATTCTCAACGTTTCGTGGTCCACCCATGGTCCACGAAACGTTGCACCCGAAACGTCGGTAATTAATACAAATGAAACGTGATAAAATCCGTAAAAGTAGTTTTAATCAATGTGTAGTGGTCGCGTAAATATATCCTATAACATTAAACGAGCAATTCTTGTATATATATATATAATCGGAATCTCGGAAACGGCTCCAACGATTTTCATAAAATTTTGTGTGCAGGAAGTTTCGGGGGCAATAAATCGATCTAGCTAGGATTTATTTTTAGAAAATGTATTTTTGTCCGTGTTTTTAGGCAATGAAAAACTGCTACAATATCGTTAGAGTAATAGTTATAGGATATATATCCTGTATATCCTATAACTTTAAACGAGCAATTCTTGTGAAAAACAAAAAAAAAAAAATATATATATATATATATATATATATATAATCGGAATCTTGGAAACGGCTCCAACGATTTTCATAAAATTTTGTGTGTAGGGAGGTTCGGGGGCAATAAATCGATCTAGCTAGGATTTATTTTTAGAAAATGTCTTTTTGTCCGTGTTTTTAGGCAATGAAAAACTGCTACAATATCGTTAGAATAAGAAGGTAAATTTTGACAGTTTAATTGGCATATTGGGCGGTCACAAAATCGTAATACCATGGTTCGAGCCCAAACCGACCGACCGACTTTTTTTTAATTTTTTTTTTCAAGTTCCTTTCTTTTTTTTAAAAAATCTATTTTTTCGTGCCCTTTTATTATTTTTTAAAAACACGAAAATTTAAATTATACTAAATGCACTCATGATTTTTTATTCAAATAACCAGTTCAGTTTTTTCTATTATGTCGCTACGATCAAAAAATATTATTCGTATTTCATCAGTATGTAATTTGTATCTAAATACAATTTCCAAAACACACGAATTAAAAAAAAACGAGCGAAAAATACCGAGCAAAGCTCGGTCAACCGGGTACTATATATATATATATATATATATATATATATATATATATATATATATATATATATATATATATATATATATACATAATTGGAATCTCAGAAACGCCTCCAACGATTTTCATAAAATTTAGTGTCCAGGGAGTTTCAGGGGCAATAAATCGATCTAGCTAGGATTCATTTTTAGAAAATGTCGTTGTATCCATGTTTTCAGGCAATATAAAACTGCTACAATATCGTTAGAATAATAAGGTAAATTTTGACAGTTTATTAATTACTATAAATAGCCTAATTGGTATATTGGGTGGTCACAAAATCGTATTACCCTGGTTCGAGTCTTATCTGCAGACCGACTTTTTTTTCATTTTCTTTTCAAGTTCCCTTCCTTTTTGAAAAAATCTATTATTTCGAGCCCTTTTTTTAGTATTTTTTAAAAACACGTTACAAAAATTAAATTTAACAATTTAAGTTAAACTAATTGCACTCATGATTTTTATTCAAATATCCAGTTCATTTTCTTCTATTATGTCGCTAAGATCAAATATATATATATATATATAGAGATCTATAAAAAAAGTATGATATAATATATATATATATATATATATATATATATATATATATATATATATATGTATATATATATATAATCATCCTTTCACGGTAAATGTTGATCCAGTGAGATGTTAGAACAATTGTTGATCCACCTATTTGACGTGTTTGCTCAGCTCCTCGTCGCACAAACTGATATACTTTGATCCATTCTTGATACGCGTGTGACGTCGGTGGATCTGCACTAACAGGATTTCAATATACTCGTCAGCGATTTGACCAACATTTGTTGATCTATCAACGGTCAAAAAAATCGTACTGAATATGATTTTTTAGATCCAGAGTATATTTAATTTATATGCGACATTTACTTAGACTAAGTGGATCCGGAGCCATAATTGACAAATAGGTACTCGAACACGAAGCGGCAACGTCGCATTCTGTGTGTGACAGAGAATCCAGTAGGCTACTTTGTTATAGTAATAAGGTAAGAAAATACGTTATCTGCTGATTTTGTGGATCAAACTTTGGCAGGTTTTATTGTGGAAAGATGTTTGTTCGAGTTTTTTTTCATCGTGTGAGTGAATTTGTGTTATTTTATTCATTTGTCATAGATCAATTAGAAGATGATGGATAGATATTACAAATTTATTTGTCACTCGAGTGTGTGTGTGTGTGTGTGTGTGTGTGTGTGTGTGTGTGTGTTATGCGAGTTTGTGTGTGCGCGTGTGTGTGGGTGTATGTGCGTTCATGTGTGTTCGTGTGAACGCATGTGCGTGCGCGTGTGTGCATTTTTGTGTATTTTTAGTACGTGTGTGTGCGTGTGTAAGTATATGTGCGCGCGCGCGCGCGGGGGTGTGTGTGTGTGTGTGCGCTGTTGTGCGTGTTTGCTTTTGTGTGTGGGTGCGAGTGTGTGCGTGTGTGCGCGCGTGTGTCCACTGTTTTTTTGTGTTTGTGTATGTGCTTGTGCGTGTATGTGTGTTCGTTCGTGCGCGTGCGTGTGTGTGAGCGTATGTGCGGGTTTGTGTGTGTGTGTGTGTGTGTGTGTGTGTGTGTGCGAGCGCGCGCGCGTATGTGTATGTGTGCGCGTGCGAGCGTGTATGTATGTGTGCGCGCGCGTGTGTTTGTGGTCTGTGTTTGTGTTTGTGTGTGTGTGTGTGTTTGCACGGTGTGTGTGTGTGTGTGTGTGTGTGTGTAGGTGTGCGTGTGTGTCTGTATTTATATGAGAGCGCGAGAGCGCGTGTGTGTTCGACTGAGTGCGTGTTGTGTGTGTGTGTGTGTGTGTGCGTGTGTGGGCGCGCCCAGAAAACGGAGGCAGAGAGTGGAGACGTGGAGGCGGAGGTGAATGCAGCGTAGTATGGGGTGAAGGCGGAGGAGAGGAATTTGGTGTGAAGTCGGAGATAGTGGACACGGGGAATTGTGTTGGAGGCGGAAAGAATAGTGACGGCGCGTGGTGGTGGCGGCGGAGGGAGCGGAGTTTATTGTTGAGGCGGATGGAGCAGAGTTTATGGTGGAGGCGGAGGTAGCGGAAGTGGAGAACGAAGGCTTAGAGAGGGGTGCGGTGTTAGATGTGGAGGCGTAGGTGGCGGAGGTGGTGGTGGGTGCACTGGAGTGCAGTAAAGTGGGTACCGCGTGAGGGCAAGTGAGGCTCATATAAAGGAAAGTTGGTTACAGCGAAAAACTGTGTGGCTGGTAAGTGGATATCGATACTGCCCCTAAAGATGTTACTACGAGGTTATTCATTTTTCCGAACTTTTGTTTTGTGACCGTTTCATCAATACTAACAAAACAAACCCAAACTCGGCGTACCAAGTTCTACTAGTCCAGGTATTACAGTGTTAGTTACCGAAGTACACATTCAGGTCACTTCAGCAAGTCCGGAGGTAAGGACTCATCATAACTAACAAAAAGAGCCCAAACTCAGCACACCCAGTTCTACTAGTCCAAGAGTTTCACTAGTAATCCCGAATTACATTTTGAGGTCACTCCATCAAAACCGGAGGTAAGGTCTCATGATAATATCTCATGTAATAGTTCGATTCTATACCTATCAATTTTGTAAACGCGTCCTTAAAAATCTTGATTATGAAGATGTAGAAAACATGTTAACTGGTTTATGGTAAACACACACACACACACACAAACACGCAAGCGCGCGCAACAGCCCATTCACACACACACACACACACATACACACACGCGCGAACACATACGCACACGCACACATATGCACACAAACACACACACACACGTACACATACGAACACATATGCACACAAACACACACACACACACACAACATACACAGACACACACACGCACGCAAACATGACGCATGTGTGCGTATGTTTGCGCGCGCGCTTGCGTGTTTGTGTGTGTGTGTTTGTGTGTTTACCATAAACCAGTTAACATGTTTTCTTCATCTTCATAATCAAGATTTTTAAGGACGCGTTTACAAAATTGATAGGTATAGAATCGAACTATTACATGAGATATTATCATGAGACCTTACCTCCGGTCTTGATGGAGTGACCTCAAAATGTAATTCGGGATTACTAGTGGAACTCTTGGACTAGTAGAACTGTGTGTGCTGAGTTTGGGCTCGTTTTGTTAGTTATGATGAGTCCTTACTTCCGGAATTGCTGAAGTGACCTGAAGGTGTACTTCGGTAACTAATTCTGTAACACCTGGACTAGTAAAACTAAGTATGCCGAGTTTGGGTTGGTTTTGTTAGTTATGATGAAACCGTCACAAAACAAAAGTTCTTTTCACTTTGTCTCTAGTACCAATAGGTATCCAAGCTGATATTCGGAAAAATGAATAACCTCGTAGTAACTTCTTTAGGGGCAGTATCGATATCCGCTTACCAGCCACACTGTTTTTCGCTGTAACCAACTGTCCTTTATATGAGTTTTCTTGCCCTCACGCGGTACCCACTTTACTGCACTCCAGTGCACCCACCACCACCTCTGCCACCTACGCCTCCACATCTACCACCACACCCCTCTCTAAGCCTTCGTTCTCCACCTCCGCTACCTCCGGCTCCACCATAAACTCTGCTCCATCCTCCTCAACAATAAACTCCGCTCCCTCCGCCGCCACCACCACTCGCCGTCACTATTCTTTCCGCCTCCAACACAATTCCCCGTTTCCACTATCTCCGACTTCACTACAAATTCCTCTACTCCGACTTCACCACATACTACGCTGCATTCACCTCCACCTCCACGTTTCCATTCTCCGCCTCCGTTTTCTGGGCGCGCACACACACGCACACACACACACACACACACACACACACACACACCCACACACACGCACAAACACGCACTCAGACGAACACACACGCACGCACACACACCCGCACGCACGCACACGCACTCACATACACACACGCGCGCTCTCGCGCACTCACATAAATACAGACACACACACGCACACCTACACACACACACACACACACACCACACACACACACAAACACAGACACAAACACACACACATAACACACACACACACACACACACACACACACACACCCGCACATACACTCACACACACGCGCGCGCACAAACTAACACACATACACGCACAAGCACATACATAAACAAAAAACAACAGTGGACACACGCACGCGCACAATCACACACTCGTACCCACACGCGAAATCAAACAAACGCACAACCGCACACACATACACACACACACACACACACACACACACACACACACACACACACACACACACGAACAACAGTTAACACCCGCATGCACACATACTAACACACACACACACGCGCACTAAAAAAACACAACAGTGCACACACGCACACATACACTCACACACACGCGCACGCACACATGCGTTCACACGAACACACATACACCCACATGCACGCGCACACACAAACTCGCATAAACACACACACACACACACACACACAAATACACACACGCACGCGAACTAAATCGCACCCCCACCCTTACACACACACACACACACACACACACACACACACACACACACACACACACACACACACACGAACAACAGTTAACACCCGCACGCACACATACTAACACACACACACATGCACTAAAAAAACACAACAGTGCACATACGTACACATACACTCACACACACGCGCACGCACACATGCGTTCACACGAACACACATACACCCACATGCACGGGCGACTGTTCCATCATCGTTTGAATCAACCACAACTGGGGTATTCACGGCGGCATCCACGTTTGCGGGTTGCTCTACAATTTGTGGCGCCGCATCCTCAGCCGTAGCATTTTCATCCGATGAGGGAACAGCCTCACGTCGTAGCCGTTCGAGTTCGGCGACATCAAATATATTTGAGCGCAAGATATACCGAACTCGGTCTGCCAGGTTTTGCTCTGTGACGGTTAAAGATGGCTCCAGCTCAGCAAAAAGACGATGCATCCTAGCCCGATACGCCAAACATCCAGTTTCTTTCCCTTTTGCCCTAAAGTACGCCCGCAGTGTGTTTGCGTTCATTGCTTGTGACCAACGCATGCGACGTGCTCCACCAGCGGCGGGTGCCGCTTGCTGAGTCCGAGAAGACCCAGCCGACACCAAGCCTTCTGGTGGGGATGATGGATGCGGAGGGCTGCTAGGTGACCGTGCAGCTCCTCGCACTCGGCTGGCGGCCCGCATGCTGCCGCGTCCAGCGCCAGCACCAGACGCGCCCCGGCGACCCCCAGGCAGCGGCCCTTTACGCATTATCTTTTTATCCATCATCCATTATTTGGGCGTCCATTAACGGGAGACGCCCAGGCCCGGCACCGTATCGTGCGTGGCCATAAGCACAAACGGGTCTTTGCACCCTAAATTCTGCCGAGGCACGGCGCTCACACCTCTCGCAAGGCGCTGACTGACTGCGTTGACGTTGCAGTTTTGTCACTTAACTGTTACGTCAGCGAGCGATGGGGTCGTCAATTCCCTACGCCATTATTAATTTTATTAATGATTCGGCGACGGCAGGAGAAGAGTTCAGTGACTTAGTGGTTAAGATCGGAATATCAGTAAAATATTTCTCAAAAACCATTGCAAGGTCCTGATCTGATTTAGTTAATTTATTGTTAAAAAAACTTAACTACCAGTTAATTTTATATAAAAAATATAAATAAATTAACTAAATCAGATCAGGACGTTTTCTTTAATTCAGGATTGTTTGATTCAGGACGATCATATAAAATTTAATATTCTTATAAAATTGTACATATAATCAATATGTTTTTGATTACATAATATGTTAAGCTATATTATCAAATTTCAAATATGAAAAATAGATTTAATGTAGATTTAGTACGTAGGTAAGAATATATACTAATGGTGATAGGTTGATAAAAATATGTTTGTATTATATTAAATAATTAATTAAATTTTTATCAGAATTTTATAAACAAATCCTTATTAAAAAATTGTTTTTGTAATTCTGTGCTGTGTTAGTACCTACTTTAACATATGGTAGCGGAAGTTGGGTGTGGCAGAAGAAGCACGAAAGTAGAATAAACGCAGTAGAAATGCAGTCATTAAGGAGTATGTTAGGGCTGAATCTGAGTGAGAGGGTGAGAAATTGTGTGATAAGAGTGTGGTTTGCAAGATGATGTGACCAGGGTTAAGAAAGGAATGCTTCTGTGGTATGGTCATATACAAAAAATGAATGAGGAACAAGTGACAAAGCAAATTTATGTTTCAGAAGTGAGCGGCAGAGTTGGAAAGGGATGTTCTAGGCGAAAGAATACCGAAATTGGCGATATATTGAAAATGGGCCAAATTAAGGGTACCCTTAACCGATGAGCATGTATGTGTGGGTATAATGATGTGGAGGAGGCGGGAGAGATGTGTCAGGATCGTGCCAAATGGAAGTCTGTAGTCTGCCCACCCCTCTGAGTGAAGGGCGTGAGTGTTTATGTTGTGTTAAGTTATATCTTATTAAAATTACGTTAGCTCTTTTATCTTATTTTAAATTCTTATAAAATTGTACATTTATTATATTCATATTTCCTTTATGTGTGAAACCCGCCAATAAACCTCTCAGGCATGATACGAGACTTCTGCCCAGCAGTGGGATGCTTTAGATCATACTTGAGATATCTAAACAATCCTCTTTAAACCTTTGCGCCGCCCTAGTTCTTCTTCTACCAAACAACCACTTTAAAACAAATTAAAAATAAAGGCTGTAACTCTTTATTAATAATAATTCATTTCATTCATAAAATATATTCTCTACGGAGGGTCATATTTAGGTTTTTATTTATGCACCGTTTTCTCACTAAAGTCCTTAGTAATACAATCAATAGCTCCATAATCATCATCAGTCATAGAAAAAAACTTAAGTGCTTAAAACGCATAATTTGAAGCTCATTTCGTCATTATTTTAATTGTAATGCACAATTACGGCGTAAAATATTGATAGATTGTGGTCCTTCTGTGTCACTTGATGAAATCAACCAACATTTCGCTTCTGTAAAAGCACTGGACCCTACAATTCATTCCCAAACTATGGCTTCCATTGCTTCTCTGCAAATTCCTAACATTCCTTTAATTTTTCTCCTGTTTCTCAGGATTATATCAAAAAGTCGAGTTTAGCAATCCAGTCCATGGCCGTGGGTTACGACGAGATTAGTAGACATATGGTAGTATTTATACTAGAGCACCTTCTCCCGGCAATTTCCCATATAATCAATTTTTTCCTTGGTTCAGGTCAGTATCCCTCTCTTTGGAAGAGGGCTTTTGTAAAGCCTCTCCCAAAAGTTCCTACTCCCATTCTTCCCAATCATTTTTGTCCAATATCCATTCTACCCTTTCTTTCCAAAATTTTAGAATCCTGTGGTTACAAGCAAATTTCTACTTTTATTTCGAAACATAACCTACTGAGTATATATCAGTCTGGGTTTCGTCCTGGTCATAGTACCACTACTGCATTAATTAATGTTGTTGATAATATTAAACAAGGCATGGAAGAAAAAAAATAACAGTACTGGTACTAGTTGATTTCTCAAATGCTTTCAACACAGTTGATCATGAAATCCTTCTTTCCATACTGTCTCATCCGAATTTTGGCCCTACTGAATTGGATTGGTTTGCATCTTATCTTCGCGGTCGACAGCAGTCAGTTAGTGTGGGGCAACTGTCCTCAACTTGGGCTGAAGTGGATGCTGGTGTGCCGCAAGGCGGTATTCTTTCTGCTATAATGTTTTCAATTTTTATAAACTTTATTACCTCCATCATCGACTGAGCAGCGCTTTATGTACAATCTGAGATTGGGGATATCCATAATGGGATAAAAAACCTGAATGGCAACTTAGCAGCTATAAAGGATTTTTCTACTCGTTATGGAGTTTTATATACTTGCATACTTGCTAATGTACTTGCTTATTTACTTGCTTATATACCTGCTTATAAACTTGCTTATTTACTAGCTTATATACTTGGTTATATACTTGGTTATATACTAGCTTATATACTTGCTTATTAATTTGCTTTTATAATAGCTTATATACTTGCTTGTATACTTGCTTATTTACTTGCTTATATACTTGCTTATATACTTGTTTATAAACTTGCTTATATACTTGCTTATATACTTGTTTATATACTTGCTTATTGACTTGCTTATATACATGCTTATATACTTGCTTATTTACTTGCTTATATACTTGCTTAAATATTTGCTTATATACTTGCTTTTATACTAGCTTATATACTTGCTTGTATACTTGCTTATTTACTTGCTTATTTACTTGCTTATATACTTGTATAAATAATTTCTTATATACTTAAATATATACCTGCTTATAAACTTGTTTATATACTTGCTTACATACTTGACCATAAACTTGCTTATGTACTTGCTTATTTACTTGCTTATATACTTGATTATATACTTTCTTATATACTTGCTTATGTACTTGCTTATTTACTATCTTATATACTTACTTATATACTTTCTTAATACTTGCTTATATACTTGCTTTAATACTAGCTTATATACATGCTTGTATACTTGCTTTTTACTTGCTTATATACTTATACGCTTGCTTATATACTTAAATATATACCTGCTTATATACTTGTTTATATACTTTCTTGTATACTTGCTTATATACTTGCTTATATACTTGCTTATGTACTTGCTTATTTACTTGCTTATATACTTGCTTATATACTTTCTTATATACTTGCTTATATACTTGCTTATGTACTTGCTTATATACTTGCTTATATACATGCTTTTATAATAACTTATATACTTGCTTTTATACTTGCATATTTACTTGCTTATATACTTGCTTATTTACTTGCTTATATACTTAAATATATACCTGCTTATATACTTGTTTATATACTTTCTTATATACTTGCTTATATACTTGCTTTTATACTTGCTTATATACTTGCTTATTTACTTGCTTATATACTTGCTTATATACTTTCTTATATACTTGCTTATATACTTGCTTATATACTTTCTTATATACTTGCTTATATACTTGCTTTTATAATAGCTTATATACTTGCTTGTATACTTGCTTATTTACTTGATTATATACTTGCTTATTTACTTGCTTATATACTTAAATATATACCTGCTTAGAAACTTGTTTATATACTTGCTTGCATACCTGCTTATATACATACTTGCTTTTATACTTGCTTATGTACTTGCTTATTTACTTGCTTATATACTTGCTTATATACTTAAATATATACCTGCTTATACACTTGCTATTATAATACTTATATCTTATCTACTTACTTATATACTTGCTTATATACTTGCCTATATACTTGCTTTTATAATAGCTTATATACTTGCTTGTATACTTGCCTATTTACTTGCTTATATACTTGCTTATTTACTTGCTTATATACTTAAGAATATACCTGCTTATATACTTGCTTATATACTTGCTTATATACTTGCTTATATACTTGCTTATATAATTTCTTATATACTTGACTATATACTTGCTTATGTACTTGCTTATTTACTTGCTTATATACTTGCTTATATACTTTCTTATATACTTGCTTATATACTTGTTTTTATAATAGCTTATATACTTGCTTGTATACTTGCTTTTATACTTGCTTATATACTTTCTTATATACTTGCTTATATACTTGCTTATGTACTTGCTTATTTACTTGCTTATATACTTACTTATAAACTTCCTTATTCACTTGCTTATATACTTGCTTTTATATTTGCTTATACACTTGCTTGTATACTTGCTTGCATACCTGCTAAAAAAAAAAAGGCAAAAAACGTATATACTTGCTTTTATACTTGCTTAAATACTTGCTTATTAACTTGCTTATATACTTGCTTATACACCTGCTTATATACTTGCTTTTATACTTGCTTTTATACTTGCTTATTTACTTGCTTATATACTTTCTTATATACTTGACTATATACTTGCTTATGTACTTGCTTATTTACTTGCTTATATACTTGGTAATATACCTTCTTATATACTTGCTTATTTACTTGCTTATATACTTGCCTATATACTTGCTTATATACTTGCTTTTATACTTGCTTTTATACTTGCTTATATACTTTCTTATATACTTGCTTATATACTTGCTTATATACTTGCTTATGTACTTGCTTATTTACTTGCTTATATACTTACTTATATACTTCCTTATACACTTGCTTATATACCTGCTTTTATAATTGCTTATACACTTGCTTGTATACTTGCTTATTTACTTGCTTATATACTTGCTTTTATACTTGCTTATTTACTTGCTTATATACTTTCTTATATACTTGACTATATACTTGCTTATGTACTTGCTTATTTACTTGCTTATATACTTGGTAATATACTTTCTTATATACTTGCTTATATAATTGCTTATATACTTGCTTATATACTTGCTTATATACTTAAATATATACGTGCTTATATACTTGTTTATTTACTTGCTTATATACTTGCTTTTAAACTTACTTATGTACTTGCTTATTTACTTGCTTATATACTTGCTTATTTACTTGCTTATATACTTGCTTATTTACTTGCTTATATACTTGCTTATTTACTTGCTTATATACTTGCTTATATACTTGCTTATATACTTACTCACTATCTTGCTTAAATACTTACTTATATACTTTCTTATATACTTGCTTAAATACTTGCTTATATACTTGCTTATTTACTTACTTATTGACTTGCTTATATACGTTCTTATATACTTGATTTTATACTAGCTTATGAACTTATTTATTTACTTGCTTATATACTTACTTATATACTTACTTATATACTTACTTATATACTTGCTTATTTACTTGCTTATATACTTGCTTATATACTTGTTTATATACTTGCTTATATACTTGCTTTTAAACTTACTTATGTACTTGCTTATTTACTTGCTTATATACTTGCTTGTATACTTTCTTATATACTTGCTTATATACTTGCTTATATACTTGCTTATATACTTGCTTATATACTTGCTTTTATAATACTTATACTTATATACTTACTTATATACTTTCTTATATACTTGCTTATATACTTGCTTTAAATTGCTTATATACTTGCTTATATACTTGCTTGTATACTTGCTGATATACTTAAATATATACTTGCTTAGATACTAGGTTATATACTTGCTTATATACTTGCTTATTTACTTGCTTATATACTTGCTTACATACTTGCTCATGTACTTGCTTATTTACTTGGTTATATACTTGCTTATATACTTGCTTATATACTTAAATATATACCTGCTTATATACTTGCTTATATACTTGCTTATACACCTGCTTATATACTTGCTTTTATACTTGCTTATTTACTTGCTTATATACTTTCTTATATACTTGACTATATACTTGCTTATGTACTTGCTTATTTACTTGCTTATATAATTGCTTATATACTTGCTTATTTACTTGCTTATATACCTGCTTATATACTAGCTTATATACTTGCCTATATACTTACTTATATACTTAAATATATACCTGCTTATATACTTGCTTATATACTTGCTTATATACTTGCTTTTAAACTTACTTATATACTTTCTTATATACTTGCTTATATACTTGCTTATACTTGCTTATGTACTTGCTTATATACTTGCTTATATACTTGCTTATATACTTGCTTTATAAACTTTATATACCTGCTTATATACTTGCTTATATACTTGCTTATATACTTGCTTATTTACTTGCTTATATACTTGCTTATATACTTGCTTATATACTAGCTTATGTATTTTCTTATTTACTTGTTTATATACTTGCTTTTATACTAGCTTATAACCTATATACTTGCTTATATACTTGCTTTTATACTTGCTTTTATAATAGCTTATATACTTGCTTGTATACTTGCTTATTTACTTGCTTATATACCTGCTTATATACTTGCTTATATACTTGCTTGTATACTTGCTTATATACTAGCTTATTTACTTGCTTATATACTTTCTTATATACTTGCTTATATACTTTCTTATATACTTGCTTATATACTTGGTTATATACTTAAATATGTACGTGCTTATATACTTGTTTATATACTTGCTTATATACTTGCTTATATACTTGCTTATATACTTGCTTATTTACTTGCTTATATACTTACTTATATATTTTCTTATAACTTGCTTATATACTTGCTTATATACTTGCTTTTAAACTTACTTATTTACTTGCTTATATACTTGCTTATATACATGCTTATTTACTTGCTTATATACTCTCTTATATACTTGCTTATATATCTGCTTATATACTTGCTTTTATAATACTTATCTTATATACTTTCTTATATACTTGACTATATACTTGCTTATATACTTGTTTTTATAATAGCTTATATACTTGCTTTTATACTTGCTTATATACTTGCTTATATACCTGCTTATATACTTGCTTTTATAATACTTATATCTTATCTACTTACTTATATACTTTCTTATATACTTGCTTATATTCTTGTTTTTATAATAGCTTATATACTTGCTTGTATACTTGCTTATTTACTTGCTTATATACTTAAAAATATACCTGCTTATATATCACTTGCTTATATACTTGCTATATACTTGCTTATATACTTGCTTATATACTTGCTTATATACTTAAATATATAAGTGCTTATATACTTGTTTATTTACTTGCTTATATACTTGCTTATATACTTGCCTATATACCTGCTTATATACTTGCTTATATACTTGCCTATATACTTACTTATATACTTAAATATATACCTGCTGATATACTTGCTTATATACTTGCTTATATACTTGCTTATACACCTGCTTATATACTTGCTTTTATACTTGCTTTTATACTTGCTTATTTACTTGCTTATATACTTTCTTATATACTTGACTATATACTTGCTTATGTACTTGCTTATTTACTTGCTTATATACTTACTTATATACTTTCTTATATACTTGCTTATATACTTGCTTTTATAATAGGTTATATACTTGCTTGTATACTTACTTATTTACTTGCTTATATACATGCTTATATACTTGCTTATATACTCGCTTATATACTTGCTTATGTATTTGCTTATTTACTAGCTTATATACTTACTTATATACTTTCTTATATACTTGATTATATATTTGCTTATATACTTGCTTATGTACTTGCTTATTTACTTGCTTATATACTTGCTTATATACTTGCTTATGTATTTGCTTATTTACTTGTTTATATACTTGCTTTTATAATAGCTTATATACTTATATACTTTCTTATATACTTGCTTTTATTCTTGCTTTTATAATAGCTTATATACTTGCTTGTATATTTGCTTATTTACTCGCTTATATACTTGCTTATTTACTTGCTTATATACTTAAACATATACCTGATTATATATTTGCTTATATACTTGCTTATACACCTGCTTATATATTTTCTTATATACTTGATTATATACTTGCTTATGTACTTGCTTATTTACTTGCTTATATACTTGCTTTTATAATAGCTTATATACTTGCTTGTATACTTGCTTATTTACTTGCTTATATACTTTCTGATATACTTGCTTATATACATGCTTATGTACTTGCTTATTTACTTGCTTATATACTTTCTTATATACTTGCTTATACACTTGCTTATATACTTGCTTTTATAATTGCTTATATACTTGCTTGTATACTTGCTTGCTTACCTGCTTATATACTTGCTTTTATACTTGCTTATGTACTTGCTTATTAACTTGCTTATATACTTGCTTATTTACTTGATTTTATACTAGCTTGCATACTTTCTTCTATACTTGCTTATTTACTTACTTATATATTTGCTTATATACTTTCTTATATATTTGCTTATATACTTAAATATATACCTGTTTATATACTTGCTTATAGACTTGCTTTTATACTTACTTATGCACTTTCTTATTTACTTGCTTATTTATTTGTAAAGCCTCTCCCAAAAGTTCCTACTCCCATTCTTCCCAATCATTTTTGTCCAATATCCATTCTACCCTTTCTTTCCAAAATTTTAGAATCCTGTGGTTACAAGCAAAATATCAGTCTGGGTTTCGAATCCTGGTCATAGTACCACTACTGCATTAATTAATGTTGTTGATAATATTAAACAAGGCATTAAAGAAAAAAATAACAGTACTGGTACTAGTTGATTTCTCAAATGCTTTCAACACAGATGATTATGAAATCCTTCTTTCCATACTGTCTCATCCGAATTTTGGCCCTACTGAATTGTATTGGTTTGCATCTTATCTTCGCGATCGACAGCAGTCAGTTAGTGTGGGGCAACTGTCCTCAACTTGGGCTGAAGTGGATGCTGGTGTGCCGCAAGGCGGTATTCTTTCTGCTATAATGTTTTCAATTTTTATAAACTTTATTACCTCCATCATCGACTGCTCCTATCATTTGTATGCCGATGACCTTCAGCTTTATGTATCTGAGATTGGGGATATCCATAATGGGATAAAAAACCTGAATGGCAACTTAGCAGCTATAAAGGATTTTTCTACTCGTTATGGAGTTTTATATACTTGCATACTTGCTAATGTACTTGCTTATATACTTGCTTATAAACCTGCTTATAAACTTGCTTATTTACTAGCTTATATACTGGTTATATACTAGCTTATATACTTGCTTATTAATTTGCTATTATAATAGCTTATATACCTTGCTTATTTACTTGCTTATATACTTGCTTATATACTTGTTTATAAACTTGCTTATATACTTGCTTATATATTTGTTTATATACTTGCTTATTGACTTGCCTATATACATGCTTATATACTTGCTTATTTACTTGCTTATATACTTGCTTAAATATTTGCTTATATACTTGCTTTTATACTAGCTTATATACTTGCTTGTATTCTTGCTTATTTACTTGCTTATATACTTGCTTATATACTTGCTTATATACTTCTCTATAACTTGCTTGTATACTTGCTTATATACTTGCTTATAAACCTGCTTATATACTTGCTTATATACCAGCTTATATACTCGCTTGTAAACTTTCTTATATACTTGCTTTCATACTTGCTTATTTACTTGCTTATATACTTGCTTAAATAATTGCTTATATACTTAAATATATACCTGCTTATAAACTTGTTTATATACTTGCTTACATACTTGACCATAAACTTGCTTATGTACTTGCTTATTTACTTGCTTATATACTTGATTATATACTTTCTTATATACTTGATTATATACTTGCTTATTTACTATCTTATATACTTACTTATATACTTTACTTGCTTATTTACTTGCTTTTATACTTGCTTTTATAATACTTATATCTTATCTACTTACTTATATACTTTCTTATATACATGACTATATACTTGCTTATGTACTTGATTATTTACTTGCTTATTTACTTGCTTATATACTTTAAAATATACCTGCTTATATACTTGCTTATATACTTGCTATATACTTGCTTATATACTTGCTTATGTACTTAAATATATAAGTGCTTATATTCTTGTTTATTTACTTGCTTAAATACTTGCTCATATATTTGCCTATTTACCTAGCTTATATACTTGCTTATATACTTGCGTATACACCTGCTTATATACTTGCTTTTATACTTGCTTTTATACTTGCTTATTTACTTGCTTATATACTTTCTTATATACTTGAATATATACTTGCTTTTATACTTGCTTATTTAGTTGCTTATGTACTTGGTAATATACTTTCTTATATACTTGCTAATTTACTTGCTTATATACTTGCTTATATACTTGCCTATATACTTGCTTATATACTTGCTTTTTTACTTGCTTATATGTTTGCTTATATACTTTCTTATATACTTGCTTATATACTAGCTTTTATAATAGCTTATATACTTGCTTGTATACTTGCTTATTTACTTGCTTATATACTTACTTATGTACTTCCTTATACACTTGCTTATATACTTGCTTTTATACTTGCTTATTTACTTGCATATATACTAGCTTATTTACTTGCTTATATACTATATTATATACTTGCCTACAAACTTTCTTATATACTTGCTTAAACACTTGCTAAATACTTGCTTATATACTTGCTTATATACTTGCTTATATACTTAAATATATAAGTGCTTTAATACTTGTTTATTTACTTGCTTATATACTTGCCTATATAACTGCTTATATACTTGCTTATATACTTGCCTATATACTTACTTATATACTTAAATATATACCTGCTGATATACTTGCTTATATACCTTCTTATACACCTGCTTATATACTTTATCTTATACTTGCTTTTATATTTGCTTATTTACTTGCTTATATACTTTCTTATATACTTTACTATATACTTGCTTATGTACTTGCTTATTTACTTGCTTATATACTTACTTATATACTTTCTTATATATTTGCTTATATACTTGCTTTTATAATAGGTTATATACTTGCTTGTATACTTAATTATTTACTTGCTTATATACCTGCTTATATACTTTCTTATATACTCGCTTATATACTTGCTTATATATTTGCTTATGTATTTGCTTATTTACTTGCTTATATACTTACTTATATACTTTCTTATATACTTGTTTATATACTTGCTTATATACTTGCTTATTTACTTGCTTATTTACTTGCTTATTTACTTGCTTATATACTTGCTTATGTATTTGCTTATTTACTTGCTTATATACTTACTTAAATACTTTCTTATATACTTGTTTATATACTTTCTTATATACTTGCTTTTAAACTTACTTATATACTTGCTTATATACTTGCTTATATACTTGCTTATTTACTTGCCTTTATACTTGCTTATATACTTGCTTATATACTCGCTTTTATAATACTTATATCTTATCTACTTACTTATATACTTTCTTAAACGCTATACTTGCTTTTATAATAGCTTATATACATGCTTTTATACTTTCTTATTTACTTGCTTATGTACTTGGTAATATACCTTCTTATATACTTGCTAATTTACTTGCTTATATACTTGCTTATATACTTGCCTATATACTTGCTTATATACTTAAATATATACGTGCTTATATACTTGTTTATTTACTTGCTTTTAAATTGCTTATGTACTTGCTTATTTACTTGCCTATTTACTTACTTATTTACTTGCTTATGTACTTGCTTATTTACTTGCTTATATACTTGATTATATACTTGCTTATGTACTTACTTATTGATTTGCTTATATACTTACTTATATACTTTCTTATATATTTGCTTAAATACTTGCTATTATACTTGCTTATTTACTTACTTATTGACTTGCTTATATACGTTCTTATATACTTGATTTTATACTAGCTTATGAACTTATTTATTTACTTGCTTATATACTTACTTATATACTTCCTTATATACTTGCTTATATACTTGCTTATTTACTTGCTTATATACTTGCTTATATACTTGCTTATGTACTTGCTTATTTACTTGGTTATTTACTTGCTTATGTACTTATATACTTTCTTATATACTTTCTTATATACTTGCTTATATACTTAAATATATACCTGCTTATATACTTGTTTATATACTTGCTTATATACTTGCTTTTAAACTTACTTATGTACTTGCTTATTTACTTGCTTATATACTTGCTTATATACTTGCTTATGTACTTGCTTATTTACTTGCTTATATACTTGCTTATGTACTTGCTTATATACTTAAATATATATCTGCTTATATACTTGCTTATATACTTGCTTATACACCTGCTTAGTTACTTGCTTATTTACTTGCTTATATACTTTCTTATATACTTGACTATATACTTGCTTATGTACTTGCTTATTTAATGCTTATATAATTGCTTATTTACTTGCTTATTTACTTGCCTATATACTTACTTATATACTTAAATATATACCTGCTGATATACTTGCTTGTATACTTGCTTATATACTTGCTTATACACCTGCTTATATACTTTCTTATATACTCGCTTATATACTTAAATATATAAGTGCTTATACACTTGTTTATTTACTTGCTTATATACTTGCTTATATACTTGCCTATATACCTGCTTATATACTTGCTTATATACTTGCCTATATACTAACTTATATACTTAAATATATACCTGCTTATATACTTGCTTTTATACTTGCTTATTTACTTGCTTATATACTTATATACTTTCTTATATACTTGCTTATATACTTGCTTTTATAATAGGTTATATACTTGCTTGTATACTTACTTATTTACTTGCTTATATACCTGCTTATATACTTTCTTATATCTCGCTTATATACTTGCTTATATATTTGCTTATTTACTAGCTTATATACTTACTTATATACTTTCTTATATACTTGTTTATATACTTGCTTATATACTTGCTTATGCACTTGCTTATGTACTTGCTTACATACTTGCTTAATAACTTGCTTATATACTTGCTTATGTATTTGCTTATTTACTTGCTTATATACTTACTTAAATACTTTCTTATATACTTGTTTATATACATTCTTATATACTTGCTTTTAAACTTACTTATGTATTTGCTTATTTACTTGCTTATATACTTGCTTGTATACTTGCTTATTTACTTGCTTTTATACTTGCTTATATACTTGCTTATATACCTGCTTATATATTTGCTTATATACTAGCTTATATACTTGCTTTTTATACTTGCTTATTTACTTGCTTATATACTTGCTTATTTACTTGCTTATATACTTAAAAATATACCTGCTTATATACTTGCTTATATACTTGCTTATATACTTGCTTATACACATGCTTATACACTTTCTTTTACACTTGACTATATACTTACTTATGTACTTGCTTATTTACTTGCTTATATACTTGTTATATACTTTCTTATATACTTGCTTATATACTTGCTTTTATAATAGCCTATATACTTGCTTGTATACTTGCTTATTTACTTGCTTATATACTTTCTGATATACTTGCTTATATTCTTGCTTATGTACTTGCTTATTTACTTGCTTATATACTTACTTATATACTTTCTTATACACTTGCTTATATACTTGCTTTTATAATTGCTTATATACTTGCTTGTATACTTACTTGCATACCTGCTTATATACTTGCTTTTATTCTTGCTTATGTACTTGCTTATTAACTTGCTTATTTACTTGCTTTTATACTTGCTTTTATACTAGCTTGCATACTTTCTTCTATACTTGCTTATTTACTTGCTTATATATTTGCTTATATACTTTCTTATATATTTGCTTATATACTTAAATATATAC
This sequence comes from Parnassius apollo, assembly GCA_907164705.1. Classification (NCBI taxonomy): domain Eukaryota; kingdom Metazoa; phylum Arthropoda; class Insecta; order Lepidoptera; family Papilionidae; genus Parnassius; species Parnassius apollo. The sequence continues at coordinate 121,224 of CAJQZP010001401.1, forward strand.
CTGTTTATATGCTTGCTTATATACTTAAATATATACTTGCTTATATACTTGTTTATATACTTGCTTATATACTTGCTTTTAAACTTACTTATGTACTTGCTTATTTACTTGCTTATATACTTGCTTATTTACTTGCTTATATACTTGCTTATGTACTTACTTATTTACTTGCTTATATACTTACTTATATACTTCCTTATATATTTGCTTAAATACTTGCTTTTATACTTGCTTACTTACTTACTTATTGACTTGCTTGTATACTTTCTTATATACTTGATTTTATACTTGCTTATGTACTTGCTTATTTACTTGCTTATATACTTACTTATATACTTTCTTATATACTTGCTTATATACTTGCTTTTATAATAGCTTATATACTTGCTTGTATACTTGCTTATTTACTTGCTTATATACTTGCTTATATACTTCCTAATATACTTGCTTATATACTTGCTTATGTACTTAAATATATACCTACTTATAATTGTTTATATACATGCTTATTTACTTGCTTATATACTTTCCAATATACTTGCTTATATACTTAAATATATACCTGCTTTTATATTCGTTTATATACATGCTTATTTACTTGCTTATATACTTGCTTGTATACTTGCTTATGTACTTGCTTATTTACTTGCCTATATACTTGCTTATTTACTTGCTTATATACTTGCTTATATACTTGCTTATGTTCTAGGTTATTTAATTGCTTATATACTTTCTTATATACTTTCTTATATACTTGACTATATACTTGCTTATGTACATGCTTAGCTTATATACTTGTCTGTACACTTGCTTATTTACTTGCATATATACCTGCTTAATACTTTCTTATATACTCACTTATATACTTGCTTATGTACTTGCTTATATACTTACTTATATACTTACTTATATACTTGCTTATATACTTGCTTATATACTTTCTTATATACTTGCTTATGTACTTGCTTATTAACTTGCTTATATACTTGCTTATTTACTTGCTTATTTACTTGCTTATATACTTACTTATATACGTTCTTATATACTTGCTTATATACTTGCCTATGTACTTGCTTATTTACTTACTTATATACTTGCTTATGTACTTGCTTATATACTTGATTATATACATGCTTTTATAATAACTTATATACTTGCTTGTATACTTGCTTATTTACTTGCTTATATACTTGCTTATATACTTTCTTATATACTTGCTTATATACTACTACTTTTATGGTTTGAACAGTAAGACTTATTGCCATTCTCTTCACTCACTTAGATTATAAAAAGATGCCTTAATAAAATATTTTCAAACTAAACGTCAACCTCTTATACTCGTAATACTATTGATAATCATGAAAATGAAAAAGAAGCAGAACCATCACCGTCTCATTTTGATTTGGATGCAAAATTATAACTTGAAAATGTTTTTGGTTTTATAAAATATTTATTAATAGGAATGTACAGATTGTCGATTTCGATATTCAGGTTTCGATATTAAAGATATACTTTCATTAGGGTATTTAAAAAAAATATGTGTTTAGTTTATACCTTTTTCTAAAATTTAACAGGTAAAAATATGAACGAATATAAATTAGTTCAAAAGTTTCAGCATATCGTTACAGCCCATTACTAGGCCACTGCTGACTATAGGCCAGTTCCTTGACTTCCTGCATGTCTTTCCAGGTAGGCACTTCATCTAGTGGCTGATCGCCCCAAATAAAAAGGTTTATTGCCTCTATAATTGTCAAAGAAAACATAAAGACAACTTTTTTTAAGCAAATGTCTTCTTTAAGTCGCCGCTTGTATTGTAATGCGATTGTATCTGTTGTTTAAAAAGTCGTAATTCCCTTTTTAAAATCATTGTTGTTTGTTTTCTAAAAATATATGTTAGCGTGCGAAACTATACGTTTTGTTTTTGCAAAAACAAAGGGGTTTGTTCCAACCATAAACATTGCGAAATTAGTAAGAACGGTTTTGAGACTGTATTACTTTTTATCTATGCAGGTGCAAGAACATATACCTACATATTATGTACGTACTTAAATTTTTGTTAAAATATTACATATAAGGATACTATAATATTATTATTATTTATGTTTGAAATCATCATGAGTATTACCTATGGTTTATGATGTAAAATGTTATAATATGTAAAATATGACGTGATGACTACTGTTTAGAACAATCACAATCCTTATTAAAGGGGACAATCATTTTTGGGCCCACTAAAAATATTAACGTCCACTAATGGTATTACATCAAAAAAAAAGACACCAAATTATAATAGTAAATGGCCTACAGATTTTTCGAAAATGTAAACGGAATCAAGAAATACGAAAAAAAAATTAGTTGTTTTGATATTCGTGTTCTGATTAGTGTAATATGGGTAAAATGCGTGTACCTAATTAGTCATTTTGCAGCTTGTATAAAAAGAAAACTATTTTTTCACAAAGCTGACTTAAAAAAGATACCACTAAGAACTTTATGTTTAATTTCTAAAAATTTTAGCTAATATCACGTTATAACATAGTTCTAAATGACTGTGAACCAAAACGTTATTTTATCATTGACTTCCGGTAATTCCCAGCGGCCGGCGGCCGGGTACGGCGGGGCGGGGCGGCGGGGTATTACCTACGTCTTTAATCTTAACGGCATTGACGTTCGTTACGCTACTGTTTTTTTTGTATTTATATGCGATTTTAAGAAAATGGAATCTGCTAGATCAGCATACAATGAAAATAGAAGTGTATGTTGCAATTGTGGAGTCAGGTTTCAACGCAGTGTGCGAAGACAATTACTGGCCGAGACAACTGCTGATGTGCGCCAACTTTTATCTGTGTGGATTTCTCATGAGGTAGGTATAATATTATCTCATGGAAAGCTAATCACTGCACTATACAATCTATCTACTTACATATTATCTAGATTTAAACTTTTATGAGAAATATATATTATTTTTGTTACTCTCGATTTTATTCCAACAATATTACTATACTGCGGAAACGAAAATTATATATTTTCTTTATTAATGTATTACTTAATATTTTTATTTTTGTTGAATAATATGGGATATGGTACGATTTTTTAGAAATAATACGAAAGAAAACGATCCACAGACTCCAGGCACACATAACGATCTATACATGATTAAGTACTTAATTATTTTAAGTTTTTAAAAGTAATAATAAATATCCCTTCATATTATTAATAAATTCATACCTTCTATAGCTATAATTTTAATCTTTCGTTATATTAAATTGATAAATGATATATTGATTGAATTATTTTATATTTTGACACAAGATGACACTGCATTCTTTCCTGCTATTTACCAACTTACAGGCATAGTTCTTTGCATTGACTCCATTGACTGGCATTGACTGTAAAAATATAATATGGCATAAACTTGTTTGTTTAAATTGATGTAAACTGTGTTCGTGTTAAAGTAAAAGTTTAAAAATGAAAATTCACGTAGTTTTACTGCTTACAAGTGGATTAGTATGTTAATGTCTAATTGATGCAAAAAATGTTTAACCTACCCCAAGCCCCATTTACATTCAGCCACTGCCACTGCTCCTCGCGCTGCCGGCAATACTTCCCTAAATACTGCCGTAGCAGGATCGCGGGAAGTGTGTATTCACACTCTGCCCTACCACTCACATCGCTTTCGGCTTTCGACTATGGCGGACGTCGAAATAATTACAGCGTCCGCGCTGTGTCTTCTTGCAATACAAAATTATGTTAATAATTTAAAAAAGATATCAAGTTCAAAAGAAGATAGATAGATAGATAGAAAATTTATTTGCTTAAAAACATGGTACATAAGATGATCAATGACGTGGAACTGACATGTTTTGCCATAATTGGCATGGAAAAATGATATGAAATACAGCTAATTACACAAACCCGATGTTGCTTAAAAGTTAGGTACACACATTCTTTTTTGAATTCAAATATTATGTACAATTAAATACTTATACAGATCCACTCTATTTGAATTCTTATACAGTAAATTGTTCATAAATTATTAATTGAATTATTATATTATTGTTACATAAATAATATTAAATATTATATGAGATTAGTTAAGCTATTATTATTTTATTAATTACACTTCAGTATAAACTAATTCGTAATTTTAATTACAATAAAATTATAATTTAAAAATCTCAGGCTATTATGCAAATATTACCTTTTAACTTATTTTACATTTTAATTAATAAATAATCAATATGAGTTACTAATCGTTTTTAGAAATAAAATGTCAATGTTCATTAATTCCTTAAACTAAATTTTATATTAATATAATAAATTTGACGAATTTATAATTAATTATGTACATAGGTACTATGTTAACCTGAAAAAAGAAAATTCGTATTCGTAGAAGATGATGAATTGTGGTTTTTATCGTTGAAATCCCATATAGTTTTTTCTGATTCCAGCAGTTCTAAAAACTTTATTGTATTTTCATTAATCCACTCGAAAAGCATTTTGGTAGATCGTATTTATTTAATAACAGGACGGCACGCACGTCCGTTCATCCAGGCGCTTGTCGCGAAGTGAGCGATGGAGCTGAATGTGAACACACACTGCCGCTCGCGCTGCCCGTCCTTTGACTTCCGCACGAAAAACCGACATTTCGGGCAGTGTCAGCGGCAGCGGCAGTGTCAGCGCGAGTAGCCTGTTTACATACTGCCCTGCTCACTGCCCTGCTCACTTCCCTGCCCAAACGGGCTGAATGTAAATGGGGCATAAGGGTTATATCATGCACGTAAGTCAAATATTAAATACCTATATCACATTTATGTATATAATTTGCCAATGACATTCGAAAATGCAAACTGACGAGTAAAAGTCCATGTGAGTAATATAAAAGTTTATTTTTTCCTCCTAGAATTTTGTAAAATCTATAACTTATACTGAATTAACCTTTAAAGCCCCATTTACATTCAGCCACTGCCACTGCTCCTCGCGCTGCCGGCAATACTTCCCTAAATACTGCCGTAGCAGGATCGCGGGAAGTGTGTATTCACACTCTGCCCTACCACTCACATCGCTTTCGGCTTTCGACTATGGCGGACGTCGAAATAATTACAGCGTCCGCGCTGTGTCTTCTTGCAATACAAAATTATGTTAATAATTTAAAAAGATATCAAGTTCAAAAGAAGATAGATAGATAGATAGATAGAAAATTTATTTGCTTAAAAACATGGTACATAAGATGATCAATGACGTGGAACTGACATGTTTTGCCATAATTGGCATGGAAAAATGATATGAAATACAGCTAATTACACAAACCCGATGTTGCTTAAAAGTTAGGTACACACATTCTTTTTTGAATTCAAATATTATGTACAATTAAATACTTATACAGATCCACTCTATTTGAATTCTTATACAGTAAATTGTTCATAAATTATTAATTGAATTATTATATTATTGTTACATAAATAATATTAAATATTATATGAGATTAGTTAAGCTATTATTATTTTATTAATTACACTTCAGTATAAACTAATTCGTAATTTTAATTACAATAAAATTATAATTTAAAAATCTCAGGCTATTATGCAAATATTACCTCTTAACTTATTTTACATTTTAATTAATAAATAATCAATATGAGTTACTAATCGTTTTTAGAAATAAAATGTCAATGTTCATTAATTCCTTAAACTAAATTTTATATTAATATAATAAATTTGACGAATTTATAATTAATTATGCACATAGGTACTATGTTAACTCAAAAAAGAAAATTCGTATTCGTAGAAGATGATGAATTGTGGTTTTATCGTTGAAATCCCATATAGTTTTTTCTGATTCCAGCAGTTCTAAAAACTTTATTGTATTTTCATTAATCCACTCGAAAGGCATTTTGGTAGATCGTATTTAAGGACGGCACGCACGTCCGTTCATCCAGGCGCTTGTCGCGAAGTGAGCGATGGAGCTGAATGTGAACACACACTGCTGCTCGCGCTGCCCGTCCTTTGACTTCCGCACGAAAAACCGACATTTCGGGCAGTGTCAGCGGCAGCGGCAGTGTCAGCGCGAGTAGCCTGTTTACATACTGCCCTGCTCACTGCCCTGCTCACTTCCCTGCCCAAACGGGCTGAATGTAAATGGGGCATAACAAATGATAAACACAGGTCTTACTAATGTGTTAAATGTTAAAGTATTGAAGTTTTATGTTATTAGTGAAATCTAATTTAAATAATAGATAAAATAAAGTCACACAATATACACAAAAGAAGTTTTTGTGGCATGGTATGATGTATCACATGTTATGTGTGTCTAATTATCTTTTGTCAGTCAATCAGAAATCAAAGTCGAAAAAGTATAGGTATATATGTGTCAATATTTATTCTAAGGATAAAATATTATGTAAATAGAAAAGTAAGTTATTTTGTGCAATGAAAAATATTTCAATCCACTGTAATATTACCGTTACAGCCAATTAAACTCCACTGCCGAACATAGGCCTCCCCCATATATTACTAATATTACACAACTCCATAATACTCTAATATTATAAAGTTTATTTATCACTATATGATATACCTGAAATACTGTAAATATTGTAAAATCATAATATATTAATCGATATTTGTCTTTTGGATTTCCAATTTTTTTTTAATTGAAAATGTATTGTATTTCAAATAATATAGGGTTCCACATCAAACATTCACTTTCATGCCAACTTCGCTTCCCTCCTCAAAATGTACATTTATCTGAACTTAATATTTATTTACTCTTTTATTTTTAATTCCTGATTTTTTCAGTTACACCCACTTGATGCAGTTTGTTGTAACTGCCTAAGAATATTGCAAGAAAGTGTTGCATCAGCTCACTCCATTAGAAGATTTGGGTACAGGAATATTTGTATTCCATGTGGATCTTCAATGTTAAGAGCACACCGTAGACGGATTGTGCCTATTAACTCTGAAGAAAGAGATATTATTTTGCAGTGGATACCATCACACCAGGTACTTACCTTATTTTAAAAGGCTGTAAATGGTCCCCTGCCTCAAATAGGCAGCCCAGAGGATTTGCCACAATCGCTTTGGTACACAGATTGATGTTTGTAAAATCAGACACCTTGCATACAATTTGGTCTGATATTTATGCTCATTCAACATGGCAGTTCACTAACAGGTTATCTTTAAATTTACAGTCTACCAAAAGTCTACTGCTGAACATAGATTGTCTTATGGGGGGATATTTGCCATTAATAACCAATTTTTTTATTTTTAGTTATTAGATGAACGATACTTCTTCCTTATCTTACACCCATATTTGTATGCTTTTGTACTTATTATACAAGTAATATTTTTTACCTTAAAAGACATTAGTATAAATAAAACGGGTTGGGTTTACAATTCGGTCGCCTCAATTTGAAGATTCTGTTACTGTGGGGGGCGTCAAGGGAGTTTATCTGAAGCACCTACACGCGAGTTTTGCTACCGGAGCAGCATCGAAGTATTTTTATTTATTTTTTGAAAATATTGGTAAACAACTAATTAATTAAATATTCTCACGTTTTTGACGTTTTATCTGTCAATGTCATATCGATATATAGTACTAAATCGATCTAGTGAATCGATATTTCACCCTAGAGAATCAAGATCAAATCTTTTCTGTTTTGTTAAGATTTACAAAATTATTTATAATTAGTTGAAAGTACCCCAACTCGTAAAGAATGACAGTTTTTCAATTTAATCATTCAATGTTATCTGAAACTTTAAAGAACTTGGGCTTAGTGAAATATTGTTAATAATTCTAAAATAATTACTTCTTGTCTGATATGTGATGTATTATTTATTTCTATTTAAATAAGTAGTGCCACAAAAATATTATGAGGGGAAACAATTGCATGCTAATATTTATAATTTTAAAAGACATTAAAACTATTTAGTGTTAGAAAGATTGAAATAAATAGAACAATAATAAATATTATTAATATTTAGAGTAGACACTGTAAAACTATAGTTCATTTTGTTAGTTGATAAAAAATAACTTTTTTTCAGGTGGATCGTTTAGAACGAGTATGCAGTCCTTGCTGGCTGAGGGCTTCCAGAGCTGTATGGAGACAGAGACAACAAAATGAGAACAGGGATATTGAGCTACAATCCATGAATATAGAAGACATCGGTAACATCCCACAACCACCCCCTATACCTGCACCTGTAACCCCTGCCATTTCCAGAGCGGCATCAACAATTACTATGGCTAATTATAAGCGTGCTGCTTCTACTTCCCGTCACTGTATTTTTAAGTCATGTAATCATTCATCTAGATTTTTAATACCTAAACTACTTAAAGAGAGATTGCTGATAGATCACTCATTTTATGTGCCACTGTGCGCTCGTATTTGTGAATACCATTTAAATGAACCCCACAATGATTGGAATAATTTATTCACGAGTAGTAACTGTTCAGATTTTACTGCATCTCAGATAGACAACCTTTGTTCCTTACTTAAAAGTAGTGTTACTCAAAATTATAATATTTTAAATATCATTGAACATAATTCAATATTATGCAAATATTGGTTAGGATTTACCAAATACCAATTTGAACAGTTACTAGTTGAAATTCCATCTATCAGTGAAAGAGTTAAATCACCTAAAAGAAGTCTAGCTATGTTCTTAGTGAAACTTCGTACAGGTGATAGCAATGAACGCATAGCTTCTCTATTTAATGTAGCTTCATCGACTGTGTTCAATCACTTAAATATTGTAAGTCAGTGCTTTGAAGAGCAATTCATCCAACTGCATTTAGGGACAAATACCTTATGCATTCAACAAGTTGCTCAATATAACTTGACAATACCAAATGGCTTGTTTGGTAATCCAGATATGGATCCTGAATTTATGCCAGCCATAGTAATATGTGATGGTACATACATTTATGTGCAAAAAAGTAGTAATTACTTATACCAGAAGCAAACATATAGTTTACATAAGTATCGTAACTTAGTTAAGCCATTTTTAATAGTGTGCTGTAATGGTTATATCCTTGATGTTTTTGGACCATATCCTGCAACAGAATCAGATGCTTCTATAATTCTTAGACTGTTCAACGATAGTAGTCCACTGCGAACCTATTTTAGAGAAAACGATGTATTTATTCTTGATAGAGGTTTTAGGGATGCAATTCCATTCTTGCAGCAATGTGGTTATAAGGCTTACATGCCTGAATCTAAACAAGTTGGTGAAATACAATTATCAACCATTGCTGCCAACAAGTCCAGATGTGTAACTTTGTGCAGGTGGGTGATTGAAATTGTAAATGGGAGATTTAAACGGGACTTCAAATTATTTCGTCAGGAATATTTTAATACTGCATCTACTCATCTCATGCTATACTTTAAAATTGCAGCTGCATTAATAAATCGATTTCATACGTTGATTCGTAATAATTTTCATGCTGTAGAGATATTGGCAATTGCTCAAGCCAAACTAAACACTCCAAATAATTTAGCCTCCTACGTAGAAATGCACAATTTAAATAGAGTGAGAGTGCGATTTGCCAGCATTAATGGTAATCTTCCAGAGCTGGATAGTTTTCCTCAACTGACATTCCAGGATCTCATTCTGTTTAGTCTAGGAATTTATCAAATTAAACAAGCTCGTAGTTATTACGGGGAGCATGTCAGGGCTTCTGGAGAATATAAAATCGAGGTATACCTGCAATCTGTCCATGATTTTGGTCCAAATAGTTATCTATTGCGAGGTAGGATACAATCAAGGCACACTAGTAAAAAAACTTATTACACTTATATACTAGTTGACACCAACCCATCAATTGCTAACACTAGGGCTGCTCTTACTGGGTACTGTTGCAACTGTTTGGTAGGCAGACGCACTGTTGGCTGCTGTGCACATGTCATGTCTGTTGTCTGGTTTCTATCTTGGGCACGGCATCGAGATGAGGTTGAACCACCTGCATCTTTTTTAGATGATATATTACTTTCAAGTAATGATATTGAAAATGATGAATGATGATTATTAATCTTAATGCGTATTAATATTGTAATATAAATGATCATTTTTGCTATAGTTGCTTCACTTGTGGCAACCAAAGTTTTTTGTGGTATTCTATAGGAAGATGCTGCTCCCCATCTCCTAGTATTTTTATTTTATTCTGTCGACTTTAACGACACCATACGGGACGGAACGTGATGGCAATTCACGGAAGGCCTCTGTAATATTTTACATTATATCTTTAATTTAGGAGCCATATGTTCGGCAGTGGACTGTTGTAATGATGATGAATAATGATGACTAAAAATTGTAATTTTTGTTGCTTATTTGAACTATTTCTATTTTACTGTGTGCTTTATTATCTGTTATATATTATGTTATATGTGTAATTTATAAATAAACGCCGAGCAAAGTTGAATTTATTGCTTTGGCACCCTTTTTTATCTCTTTTAATTGACAATATCCTTCTGATTTCTAATAATATCGTAAACGGGCGAGACATTATATTTTAATGATGTATGGGATTTATACTTGCTAATAGATGAATACTTTAATGAACAAAGGGCCGGCACTGCACCTGTCTGCTGTGTTATTTTTAAAAGAGGACTCATAAAACACTGACGATTTTAACCATAATTAATGCAGTGATTATACATGATCTTTGGGACTTATTACATATCAATATCGTATCATAAATAGAAATGTTACCATCAAGTTATTTTGAAAAAATCTTTTAATATGATCTTTTGATATGAAAACACGAAAAATGTTTCTACCTATGTCCGTTAGAAACCATCCAAGCGATTTTGATGATATGTTTATGTGTGTTTGAACGGGTCTCTATATGATTCATATTCACATATGGACTCGGTAGGTGGCGCTGTTGTCGAAATCCAGAAATCACCTGTGCGAAGTCGGGGCGGATCGCTAATAATAAATACAATTAAACTATACCTGTGTGTTTGTTATCCTGGCACAAACAGTTCAAAACATCTTACTTCCTCACAATTTATCAGTGTGTAATAACAGATAAGCATGATATTACCTAGTCATTTTGGTATTTTAGAACCCAGTCATTTTAAGATGTATAATTAGGTATTTAATAATCAACCAAAGCATATTAAAAAAAGTCTTGACACCGGGCCTGTCTGTCTGTCTGCATAAATAGATCTGAATTATATGTCTGAATTATATAGACTATGTTGGAAATGATGATTTACCATCTATAAATACGGTTGCATTATAACTTGTTTTTTACACAGTCAGTTTAAAACATCTTTCTTACTATATAACGTGTGTTGGTAATATTGTAAATATAAATGGATATATTATACCTTAGTCATCTTGAATTTATTCATATTATTTTAACGGTAATTGGGAAGTACACTCACAATCAATATATGTAAAAAATTGTATCCATACCACATTTGTACACAGACAGGCACTATATTTTGCCGTAACTACTAAAAATATTGAAGTACCTGAAAATGCTGAATGTACCTACAACTTGGTTTTATATGAACTATTATTCAACAGTGCACTATTTTAACTTAAAATACCGGTAAAAACCACTATAAATAGCTTTTAGTTTATTTATAGGTTATTTTAAAATTCATATTTTAATTGTCAATTTCTCGATTTTCCGTCTAGATGTGGTAAAACTAATATTACTTTTGTAAACTATAAATTATAAGGAATAAATCGACATCCATTTCATTGCGTGACGCGAAAATTTGTGGTGGGCCCATTCTCCATACAAAAATTGATTGTCTCCTTTGTCTTTTTTAAATTTGTGTTTGCTTGGGTGTGCGTGTGTGCACGCACACGCATGTAATGTGTGCATACTTGTATAAGTTTACGTACGTGTGCGTATGACTAAATGTACGACAATAACAGTATCAAAACAACTTGCAATACTAAGATATAATTTTAGATTTTTTTGTAATAGTATAATTCAATAAAAAGGGACCATAAAATTACCATTTCTATATTATGTAACTTAAGAGTTAATTACTCGGTTAAAGGCATTTTTAACGGGACATACGTCCTCAAACTGGCCCGGATCCCGTTACTCGTACGTATGGACCATAAATCTTCAAATTTACCACTTTAACTGTCAACGGGCGTTCAGTTGCCAAAATAATGGAGTGAGACAACGCTCTCAGATAATTATTCAATTGTTACCGTGAAGCGAGAGCATGTACACTTTGTTTGACATGTTGCTAAGTTGACTCGAGCATAATGATTACTTTTTTCTTTCTTTCTTTAAAAATAATGAATTATTTTTATAGAAAGAAAAAAAAGGGTGTAGTATGATAAACAATTCCAAACCTCAAAACGTTAACTATTATGGCGGCTTCATACGTAGCGGTATACCTGAACGGTATACCGGAACTGAAGGCTTGTGCAAGTATACCTAACGTCCATACTCCATAGTGACCACACACGATTTAAGTATGCTTGTGCAGTCTCAGTTCTGCGCCTGTGACAAACTGAAGAAGTCGAGTTGTGCAATAAGTATTTTGTGAAATATGCCACCGGCACCCACAAATGATGACGTTTTGGCTATTGTTGGTTTGGTGCTAGCTATTAAGAAAAAAGAGAAGTGTAAGAAGAAACGTTCTGTATGGTGTAAAGAATGGTTACTGAAAAGAAATAAGTATTCCCACACCAACCTTTTAAATGAATTGAAATTCGCTCCGAAAGACTGGCACTATTATTTGCGTATGGATGAAAACACATATTTGGAACTCTTGTCCTTAGTAACGCCATTGATACAAAAGAATGTATTGTCTGTTGTTAAATATATTGTATTAAATATATTGTTGTTAAATATATTGTCGACAAAACGATTATTACCAATAAAAAAATAATACTAGTCATCAAAATCTGACACACACCGGAGAAAACAGTAACGTAGCCGACCATCAGAGCCCAGATTATATTGAAAACTATGATAGAGAAGATGAAATCAAAATGGATAGTTATCATTTAGTATAGTTCAAGAACCAACAAAGGGAAAAAAATACAAGAAAACTTAAACAAAATTTAAACGAAAAACAAGATGTTATGAATAGTAATTTAAAAATTCAGGAGAAGCGTATAAAGGGTGTAGATCGAAGAAAATGTACGACAAAAAAGTTTTAAAAGTTAGTTGTAAGTGCCCGAAGAAATGTGGCGAAAAGATAACTTATGAGCAGTGAGAGTACATAATGCAGCAATATTATAAATTAAGAATCACGAGAGACACTGACGACTATCGTAAATCGTACAATCATCAAAGATGTTAAGTAAATCACCGTAGAGCAAAAACGCAACCAAACTCAATCGATCAATTACTTCTTTATAATAGACTCAAAAAAAGAACAAGTGTGCAAAACATTCTTCATAAATACTTTAAGAATTTCACATCAAACTGTTTATACAGCACTAGAAAATTCTAAACCTGACGAAAATTTTATAGACAAACTAGGGCGACATGAAAATATTCCAATGAAAATGCACATTGCGACAGAAGAGAGCATCATAAAGCTCATTGAATTGTTCCCTACAGTTGAGTCCCGTTACGTAAGAAAAGATTCTACAAGGAAATACCTCTCAGAACTACTTAATATATCCAAAATGTACCGCCTCTACAGAGCCTGGTTTGGACAGCAAAGATCTGACTGCCATTTAGCGTTAAATGTCAATACGAGACAATATTCAACACCAAAATTTTTTACGAAAAAAGACCGATAACGAACGACCAATTCAGAAACTCAAGAAATATTGCAAGAAAAATATGATGATCATCAAAAAAAAAAAACAACGTACGGCAAATTAAAAAAAGAAGAAAAAGAATCTGTTGATCCTTCAAAAACAATTGTAGCAATCTTCGATTTGGAAAAGGTTTTGAGCATCCCACAATCTGAGGTTCGATTTTTCCACTACAAAAGGAGGTATCACATTTATAATTTTAAGGTATATGATGCTACTCAAAGTAAAGTTGTAATGTTAGGCATGGTCAGATTGCTATAAGGGGGGGCAAATGAAATTGGTAGTTGCTTACGACAATTTCTACTTAATGAGAAATCAAGAGGCATCCATAACATATGATTTTAATCCAAAGGTTGTTGCGGACAAAACAAAAACAGATTTATATACGCTTTATATCTTTATGCTGCACGGTAGCTTCAATTGAATATCAAACATGGATTCTTTGAATCCGGCCACGACCAGAGTTTTCGATTCATGTCACCATTGAACGTGAATCAAAACACAGAGTTGTATACACGCCTGAACACAATCATTATGAACTCGAAAGTATAAAGGAGTTAGAAAATAATAAACTGGTTAGAAAATGAGGAGAGCCAAAAAATATCATGGATTCAAATCATGGAAGTAAATGCCTCATATTCAAATCGCATTGGTAAGGCCAGTTACCAAGCCTAATTCCTGGCTATGAGCCTCCAAACGTTATACACTAAGCCTATTTCAATAAGCTATGCTTTATATGATGATCTTATGAGCTTCCGTAAGACGGGAGCTATTCCAAGATACTATCGTGGTTTTTACGAGTTCTTTACTTATGACAGTAATTGCTCTGGTAGCAATAACGACAGTGAGGAAGATCGTTCTGATTAATGATCATCATCATCGTCATTATCATCATTACAGTACCCTTGACAAGTACACTGCTGAACATAGGCCTCCCCCAAGTAATGCCACAAAGCACGGTCCTGAGTCACCTGCATCCATCGACTTCCTGCATGTTTTACCAGGTCGTCACTCCGTTTTATTAATAACAAATTATGTAATAGATAATATTAATAATTTCTTTCTCGTAATAATAATTTAGATATCAAGTGATCATAAAGCTGAATTTAACTAATATCAAATAGGTACAAGGATTAAGAAAAATACTGTTTTTTTTTCAATTTTGTTTTGATTTTTGAGGAGTGTGAACCTAGTTTTGTTTGCTATTCAACGATTTGGAAGACATTCGTTACAAAGCTAATTTTCGGAAACTTATATTGAATAAAACTAATGTTGAATACTATATCATAGTTTTATTGGGACACCAAACTAAAAGTCCTTATCAGAAAAAAAGTTTTACAATATTTCCTAGAATAAGACGATATTAAAGTATTATCATGATCACTTGCAGCTTAAAAACCCGTAGAATAAAATGATAAGTAAAGAGTGCAATATTTGACTATGGTCAGGCTGTACGGAGAATAAAATGATAATCGACATTGTACAACTTACACGATGATTGATTTTGACTAACTTCTTATTTTTTAAATAATATCTCTATTTTACTAATTAGGCGTGTTCCACTTAAATATTTTGAACACACAAAAAATAACTTTTTTTCAAAGCTAACAATCATCAGTCTACGTTCAGTATTTAAGGAATAAACAACGAAAACATGTTTTGATTTTTCCTAAAAAGTTGCAATTTTCTGATTATCATATTATTCTCCGGGGACGGCGACATACACACACACACACACACACACACACACACACACACGCACCCGCACATACACTCACAGACACGCGCGCGCACGAACGAACACACATACACGCAATAGCACATACACAAACACAAAACAACAGTGGACACACGCACAATCGACCACACACACACACACACACACACACACACACGAACAACAGTTAACACACGCACGCAAACATACCAACACACACACACACACACACGCGTACTAAAAACACAACAGTGCACACACGCACACATACACTCACACACCCGCGCACACACAAACTCGCATAAAAACACATACACACACACACACACACACACACACACACACACACACACACACACACACACACGCAAACACACGCGCGCGAACTAAATGGCACCCCCCCCCCCCACACACACACACACACACACACACACAAACACACACGCAAACATACACACACACACACACACACACACACACACACACACACACACAAACACACACGCAACCACACACACACACACACACACACACACACACACACACAAACACACACACGCAACACACACACACACACACACACACACACACACACACTCGAGTGACAAATTAATTTGTAATAAAGTACTATCCATCATCTTCTAATTGATCTATGACAAATGAATAAAATAACACAAATTCACTCACACGATAACAAAAACTCGAACAAACGTCTTTCCATAATAAAACCTGCCAAAGTTTGATCCACAAAATCAGCAGATTTTCTTACCTTATTACTATAACGAAGTAGCCTACTGGGTTCTCTGTCACACACAGAACGCGACGTTGCCGCTTCGAACGCGATACAATCCGTAAAAGTAATATATTTATCAGTAGAATTATTTATGGCAGTCCTTTAGGAAGACCTATGTTCAGTAATGGACTTGTGAAAAGCTATAAAGACGATGATGGTGATGATTGTCAATAGAAGTGTGGTGGTGACCTAAGATAAACCGATATCCCATAGTGTCCCGAGCGACAGTCCAACGGCGCCTTGCTATATTTTTACCTATTCCCGTTCATACAGGCGCAGCGTCACCGCAGCGTTGCTACAACGCAATCGTAGCGTTCCGTCGTCGTAGCGGTGACGCACAGTTGCGGCGAACATTTGACTGAGATGTTTATACAAAATGTTCGCACATTTTGTATAAACATCCCAGTCTATTAGGAAGCGTGTATCGGAAAATACGTACAGCATTGCTCCTATCACTACGTCACCGCCGAAATCGACACAAAATTACAAGATTAAGAAATCGTAGTGGACAGTCCTTTTTGTTAGAATATCAAGAGTGCTGTTGGATGAAAAGAAGTTTTATTTTTAAAATCCACATGTGACTTGTCCCATATAATTTCTCTTTCCTGAATTTATGCAGTGAAGTCATCCATATCAATTTCTTCAAAGTAAATAATTTTACACTGCAACTAAAACTGATGATACATAAAAAAAGGAATTACCTTGCGTGTGTCTACGCCTTATCAACGCACAAACTACTGATCCCTAGTGTACAGTGTATTTTCTATGAACTGAGCGCTGCCGCTCCGGCTTCGCAATGAGTACACACATGGTACAGCCATGCTGCAATTAACCATAATATAGCAATATTATGGTTGTAGCACAAATGGAACGCCTCGACCGGGGAAGGGCCACGCTTTCACAGAATACCAACGTAAAATAGCAGCTTAAAGCTACTGTTTCGTATGGTGAGCATAGAGAACTAGACACCCTTTTTATTGCATAGTAGGCAGTCCATCTTAGTCCTCGGAGATAACAACGTATTTGCATTTTGATTCTTAATCGAGGATAAATACAAACGTCTATGGGCGACAGCATCCACTTACCACGAGGTAGACTGTGTGCTCGTTTGTCACCCTTATTCTATAAAAAAAGCTAACGAAGTTAAAGTTCAGCAAAGGGTAAGTAGACGCTTCATCCCATGAATACCCATAGCATGCAGTATACGAATAGACAAACATATTAATATTTGCAATTGTTGTTACTTGTTTTTTTTTAAATTAACGGTGAAATACTATTTTCATTTAAATACGTCATCATCAGTTTAGATCATCAATGTAGATGTCGTAAGACGAAACCTGAACATTCATACTTAATATGTAATTAAGATGAGTAGGTGCATGCGTAAATCCTACTTTATGAATAAATAATGCTTTATTTATTACTTCTAAATTATAAATAATTCTGCTTAGCTTTATACTTAATATGTAGCTGTTTTGATATTCAGTAAAAAAAACATTTCAGCCACTATCAACTTTCTGAGCTACGAAATAAAATTACCCTCAGTATTTGCTACGTAAAACCACATGGGGTTGTGTCTTTTCATAAATCGTATTAGCTTAGAGCATTGACTTATATTTTACTAGCGGAAGTACCAGGCCGCCCGAATAACTAAAACGGACCAGTGCGCTGGCCCTAAAATTACAGTTTAGGGCTACCGTGAATCGGTTGACAGTAGTGCGCGCGCTGAACAAATTTGCCTGTTACAAATATGTCTAGTTGCGTGGTAAAAGAATGCAAAAATTACGATACAATGATTTAAAAAAACATGGGATATCGTGTCGTCGGTAAATAACCTTATATTAATTTTAAAATTTATTTGAAATTTATTATATAAACGCATTTTTAAAGTTTTATTTTACAGTTAGTTTAGTTACGTTACCAAGATTAAGCCAGGGTTGGATTCGGACCCTCAAAAATATTGTACACGGAAAATAAAATTATACTATTTAAAAAAAATTATATCACGTTTGACGTTTCTTGTTTCTTTTTTCCCATGTGGATTCTGGCGGGCAATTCCCGGGATTTTAGCTTCACGCGTCTTGTTTATCTATACTTTTCGTTTTTTGACGATTTTATTTTTATTTCTGTTTAATTTTTGTCTATGGAACTTAGTGTAAGTTAAATTTTGAATACCTAATATATTTTATATTCAATAAGGGTAAAACGAAAAGAGTATAAAATAAAACCATATCTGCTTAATTGAATCTGAAAATCTTATTCATAAAATATTTTGTAATTCTGTTTTCAAACCGATTGCTCTGGAGTATAGAGTTTTCATCGTGGTAGCCTCTAATTATAGTTGTATCAAGGATGCAACATAAATGCATCGATCGAGCATCGATTGACCAGAAATGGAGCTAATTCTAATTTTATTGAAAAAACGCGGTACTCAATCATGTACAATACAGAAATCCTCGATATCGTAGGGTTAATATTGAAATGTAAAAGGATCCAATAATAATACAAGTTAACCTTTAGGTAAAATTATGGTATTTTCGCTTAATATTATTACGATATTATGTATACTATTCGAAATCCGACCCTGGTTACGTCGTGTTTAATAAAATCTTTGTATTATGACAGATGCGCTACTTTTTCTTGTATGAAAAAGTTATGAGTAAAATATTTAGACGGGCCTATCCTTCCTTTTGAATTCATTGTCTTAGAGTAGTTCATTCAACTACGAAGTTCTATTTGTAGAACTTGAGTGTTTATACGCTGCTAAAAATTTTGGTTTCTTTATAAAATATATCTTATATATATCTAGCGAGGAAAATATTTTTTTTGGTTTTCGCTATCATAAAAAGAAATATATTATTGTCCAAATTCCTAACGTGACTCGGCACCTAACTTCTAAAGTTATTGAATAAAATAATTTATGGATTTTATCGCATTTGCTATAACTTATTTTACTTAGTTATTACTAGCAGTTCCCCACGACTTCATCCGCGCGGAATTAATTACAATTGGATTTCCTACTTTATTATACTTTACTATTTTTATTATTTTTTGATTTAGTAAATTTTATTCTAAAACAAAAGTCGCCTAAGTTACGAGGGCGTCACTGAAAGTTTTTAGAACTGGCCACTTGTAAACGATATAATAAAAAATAAGTTCAAATTTTGAAAATGGAACTCTTTGCCAATATATTTTTTTTATTTAACCGGCTTTACGGCTCTGGGCTTTAGCTCTTCTGTGCCTATAATTTATATCAGAATCTTCATTTTATATATCTTGTCTTCACCATATGCTGATGCGTCACATTGCGAAATTTTTGGGAGATTTTCACGACAGACTTTCAGCCACTCATGTTTATAAGGCGCTCAAGTGATCAAATCAACTTGAAGTTTATGTCAACATCAAAACACTTGTTTCGTCGTTTTCTTTAAAAGTTTACAATTAACAATATGTTCACGATATTCGAAGACTCGGGAACTGATTTGTGGTATACAGTATCATGATACACCTCTCTTCAGTCTTCAACTTTGTCTCTTTATTCTCTAATGACGGTCTTGTAGAGGAAGTAACAACATGAAACATTGCGAAGTCTGTGAATTAGAACAGTAATGTGTAGCGAGCTGTTGTAGAGACTACGTTCAGCTGCAGACCTGTAATGAGCTGTAGCGAGTGAAACAGTTAGCGTAAATAATATTTTATTTTAATTTGTTTTAGAACATCTTGAAATATGTACAAAAACCAGAAATAATTTCATAAAATCGCGATCGAAACGCCGAGTGACGCGGATGACGCGGTAGGTAACTTTACGCCCGGTGGTCCAACATTAAACGTCCTATAACTCAAAAAGTATGGACATTAGAAAAAAAGTTTGAAACAAAAGTTATACAGAGTAAATAGATTAATGCATTTTATTGATTAATCTAATATTTCAAGAGTTATTGGCCGCGATAGAAAAACCAGTTCATTGATTGGGCCATAAATCGTAAACGGTAGGTTTTACAAAAAGTTTACTACAAACAAAAGATGCAAAATTTTATTCTCTACAATAATGCTTTATTTAACTTTTGCCTTAAAGTGCATAGATTCCGAGATATAGGCTGAAAACGTTTTTTCAAGATGGCGCTTAAAGCGCTACCTGGATCTGTCAGCATTTTGTGATTTTGTGCTCAGTAAGTGATCCTTATAAAAACAAAAAATTGGATCGGAAATTTAGTGCAAAGTTAAATTCAATTTTCACTGTACTAATAATAGAATTAAAAATCGTGGTATGATTTTGTTTCAAAAGGTGTTCTCAAAAATACTCGCATTGCGTCCTCGGTCTATTTTAAACAAAACAGGAATAACATTGTCGATTTTTTTATACTTGACTTTTATAAATTGGGATTCTCATGGAACATTGATTCGTTTTTCTACAATTCGATCGTAACATAAGTCATCATATCTTCTCGTCAGGTATACCTCAAATCTTGGAAACAAGATTGTACAACCAGTGGGTGTTGCTAGTGATAACTTATGGATCTGAGACGTGGCCATTCAGCGAGCTATGGAAAGGGCCATGCTCGAGGTTTCTCTACGTGATACATTTAGAAATGAAGATATCTGCAGTAGCACCAAAATCACCTACGTGGCCCAATGGATTAGTAAACAGAACTGGCAATGACCCGGCCATATAGAATCGGAGACCGATGTGAAAGAAAGGTTATCGAAAGGCAGCCTCGTACGGCGGCATGGCGACCCTCAAATAAATGAAGTTATGACTTGGTTAGACATGCAGGAAGTCAATCGATACAGGTGGCTCAGGATCGTGTTTTGTGGCATTCCTTTGGGGAGGCCTAGTCTCCGCATTGCACTTGTGAAGGGCTGTGATGATAATGATGAAAATGTAATCGATTACACATTCTCTTTTTTATCTATACTATTGTAAAGTAAACTCAAGTTTTAAAAAGCTATCCCTGTTAAAAAATAATCTCCTCAGAGGTTCTACTAAAGGCTTTTAGATAAGGTGATCGATTGATCTTTTGAAGCAGATAAAGTGCTCGTGATAACACCTAGATGAGAGCATCAGAAAAAGACTAGGATTTTGAAACACACATCGCTTTCAAATATTCTCTGGAGTGAAATGAGGCTCATGAAGGTTACTGTCGCTGTATTAATAATCCGTGTCATCAAATATAAGACATGGTAGGGCCTCCTTTTCAGCCTAAGACTTCGGGACTTTTATGACTCTTATTTAAAAAAAATACAGTCAGAAAACGTTTATTTGGAAGCCATTCCTTCTTTCTAAGAGAATGATGAAGCGTCGAAAATTTATGGAGTTCACGTGAGTGCACTTCAATGAAGGTTAATGGACTTCGATAATTACCATTTCATTTCGTATAAAGAAGTAAGGATGATAAAAGAGAAGTAATGAGTGGAGAAAATCCACCTGATGGTAAGTGAAGTAAGTGGTTCATGGCACTACGGGAATACTTGCTGCATCAGCTCGTATACGTTGCTGCACATGGGCATCTCCCGTTATAAAGAAAATTTGCTTCAGTTTTTTATAGATTAAGGGTATCAGCATACAGTCCACCCGACGGTAAGTGTATGCGGTAGCCCATACATATCTACCTACATAATATATACTCGATTAAGAATCAAAATGCAGACGCATCATCGATCACGAGGACTAAGATAGTATGCTCGTTACCAGTAACAAGGATCAACGGTTCTCCCACTCACTGTACGTATATCATCATTATGCTGATATTTTCCGTTGGTATTGGGAGATTGTTGCACTTCTCCGGTAGAGCCGATCCATTCGTACTATAGCCATATTACATCTGCAGCTTAGCTCTGTCACATACCACGTACGAGGTAATAATATGTCATGTACTTACAACGTAAGCAATCTTTGAAAATAACAAGTTTATTTTTCCTCAACTAAAATGAGGTCTAATATTGCAATTTTATACCCACTTTCAAATCTTTCAAATCTTGCTAATTTAACACTAAATGCTCCGCGTAAATTCTGCGAAGTTGATAAGTTACCTGCAAAAATTGGAAGGAGAAGTTGGCTCGGTGTGAATATAAAGCTTATCTTTGTACACTGCACTTAATTTCACATTTGCTTGCACTTCTCAAATTTTAAAGGAAAGAAATTTTATTTGACTTAGTTTTTATTGTTTTTTGAAAGTACTTGCTGTACACTGCATGCATTGCAATACTTTTTTCTGAAGCCGCAATTATCTTTCTTCTTTCTTTCTTTATTAGCTCGTAATAGTTAACTGCTGGAGCACACATATGTTAAGACAATGATTAGCATGCAAAAGATTTCACTCAGTATACGTAGATGCGTGTTCATATAATAAATTCAGAATGGTTTTGACTTGGCATTTATTTGCCATACATTAAAAATACATAGCACTCCGTCTTCCTTTGTTGCCCTGAGGTACTCAACAACTCACCAAAGATTTATTCGCAATCGGATGAATGTTATGGGAACTCAAATTAAACGAACAAACAAACAAAATTTCCTTTTTTTGTCAGTACTTCATTTGGTACAGTCATGCTGCATTTATAATATGGTTCAAACACGAATAGTTTGGATTAACTGGGGAGGCATTACGCTTAAACTGAATAGGATCTATTAATGTAGCGTTATTTAGAATTAAGATATTCATAGATCATTAAATTTGTTTTATCAATTTTAAGATTTTCAAAAGACCCTCGAAGATTTTCGGATAAAGTATAGCCTATATCCCTTCTGAAATTGCTCTCTACGTCTTCCCAAAGTTTTATCACGATGGGTTCAGCCACTCCGAAGATAAACCCGGATAAACAGTCCGACAAAAAATGTCAATAGTACGTAAAATATCGCCTTGAGCCCAACAGTAGCCAGTTACTATAATATCACAGACAAAAACTTCAATTTTATATTCAATTATTAAATTAAATTATTCAATTATTTATTCTCGATTACAGACACTCTACGAGTTACCCTCAGCCTACTCTGAACGTCAACAGCAGAAAGATGCTGATTTCGCAAAGAAGTCAAGGCAATAAAACGGTCATCCGTCTGTGGATATCTTCAGGAGGTCGGAATTCCAGTTATTCAGTGGCCAGCTAATAGTCCGGTCTTAAATCCCATCGAGCATTTATGGAACCAGATAAAAATTAGGTTAGAGCCCGAAAACCAGTTTCCGAGACGTTGGATTAACTGGAAGCCGCCTTTACAGATAAATGGGAACAGACTCCCCAAGAAGATATAAAAAAGTTGATCCGTTCCCTTAATTGGCGTCTGCAGGTAATGATAAAAGCAAGAGAAGGAAACATCCTTTATTAGAGTAAGGTTTATATTTTTTTAAATGTCAAAAAATGTAAATATCGATCTTCACAGTAAAATCGTAAATTTTGTAATGTCTCATTACATATTACGTAAAATATCCCGGTTCACGCGCCGTTTTTTTAGTTTTTTTACAACTCTATAATTGCATTATTACATTATCAAGATAAAAATATCTATCGATTGTGGTATAAACCCATAGGACACTTTGTTTTTGCGAAAAAACGTAGGTAGGTTGTTTTTTTTGGAGGCCAGTGTATATGTGTGAATAGGTTAAAGCATATTAAACAATAAAAAAATGTTATGGATTTTTATTTCATTCCAATTATACATGCTTGCGTCCTACGCGTTGCCGTGTAGTGGCGGTTAAGAATATCTACTATCCCATATCTTCCCGTATGCGTCGTAAGAGGCGACAGGGGGAAACAGGAAATGGGCAGGAGCATCTTCCTGATAACATCATCTATATAACAAAAACTGCGGTTGCCAACCCGCTCGCCGAGCGTGGCAACTATGGCAATATACCCGTAAGCAACGACGCAAATAGACGATCCACAGTCTCCGGCGGCCCCGATATTCCTGGCTACGGTGTCGATAATCTTAGAAGTGAGGATATCCGCAGTAGAACCAGAGCAACCGACATAGCCCAACAGATCAGTAAGATGAAGTGGCAATGAGCCGGCCATATAGCTCGAACAATCGACGGCCGATGGGGAAAAGGGTTCTCGAGTGGCGTAGTGTAAGGCGACCCCCTACAAGATGGAGTGACAACCTGGTAAGACACGGAGGAAGTCGATGGATGCAGGTGGCTCAGGACCGTGCTTTGTGGCATTCCTTAGGGGGCCTATGTTCAGCAGTGGACTTGTGAAGGGCTGTAATGATGATGATCCTCGCGTAAAAGTATGATCGAAGTTCTTAGAAAATTATTAGTAAACTCAACGGAAATGATTATTTTTAGGATTTTTATATATTTGTGGTATCAAATTGATAACCCTGACGTGATTTGAACATTACGTTTTCATCGTCTCCTGAAGTACCCCTTCCATTTGCTACTTAGCGAACATTGTTTGTAGTATTCAGCTCTTTTAAGCCAGCCTCGCTTTATAAGATTCATCGCTTTATTGAAAAAACGCTTCCTGATCCGTAAAGCTACTCTGCGTTGCTGTATTTGGCACTGCTCTGAGCCCTCTGCTAAGTTCTCGAAGATCTCTTTTATGTACAGAAAAGCTCTGTACTATCACTATGCGCATTGGCCACTCCCGGACTTGCCCGGAGTGGGATCTCCAATTTCCTTCGCAAGACTAAATACTTATACTCTATTATGTATATCGCGTTATTACGCATAGCGTCCGGATTAAAACTATTACAAATGTAAAGTACCTAATTCAACCGTATCCATGACATAAAGTCTTATTTTATTTATTTCAAAGTAGGCTTCCATCAGCGCAAAAAGAGTATGAGAAGTTACATATTATGTATTTAAAAATTTGCCGCTGTTATAATTCTATTGAGAATGCTAGATCCCAGTCATGCCGTATCTTTATCCGGTCTTACTACATCTGCAAAATTTCGGATTATTCGGACGTCGGATACAAGTTACAACTGAAAACGGAATCATAAAATTCTATTACATTCATACATATTTACATACATAAATAACACTTGCAATTGCAAATACTACGAGTACTACACTGTATGTTCAATACGTTGAATACATAAAAACGTTTAAGTAAATCCATTATAATTAAATAATATCTGTAAAAGATAAACAGTATGAACAGTTGGTAATATTTATCCTATACCTTTAAGCGAGCAATTCTTGTATATATATATATATATATATATATATATATATATATATATATATATATATATATATATATATATATATATATATATATATATATTATCGGAATCTCGGAAACGGCTCCAACGATTTTCATAAAATTTTGTATGCATGGAGTTTCGGGGGCAATAAATCGATCTAGCTAGGATTTATTTTTTAGAAATTGACATTTTGTTAATGATTACAAATAGCTTAATTGGTATATTGGGCGGTCATATTATCCTAATGCCATGGTTCGAGCCCAGACCGACCGACTTTTTTAAATTTTTTTTTCAAGTTCATTTCTTTTTTGAGAAAATCTATTTTTTCGAGCCCTTTTTTTAGTATTTCTTAAAAACACGAAAATTTAAATTAAACTAATTGCACTCATGATTTTTTATTCAAATAACCAGTTCAGTTTTTTCTATTATGTGGCTAAGATCAAAAAATATTATTCGTATTTCATCAGTATGTAATTTGTATCTAAATATAATTTCCAAAACACACGAATTAAAAAAAAAAACGAGCGAAAAATACCGAACAAAGCTCGGTCAACCGGGTACTTTGTAACTTAAATAAGTAAAAAAATGCATTTATATGTATCAATAAAATATCAATATAATTAAGTGGCAACACCGAAATTTAGTTATTTAGTATTAAAGTGCACTAAATCCATAAGTCCACTTTAACTGGTTTAAAAATGGCGTCTTTTATTTAACACTATACAATTTCTCACAAAGACCCAACAAATATACATTGAGATGGGCTATATATAAGTATATAAGAATGTATGTTTGTCCATTATGATTTTTCCGCTGACCCGGGAGCAAGCCATAACACTAAAAGCAATAACATTACTTAAAATGGTGCAAATGTCTTCTTTCCTTTAAATCCATACACACCTGTATATTCAGCATGATTTAAGTATAATGATTATTTGGGTAATAGTATTGCATTTTTTATTACTAAGGTATGCACAGTACGGTCTTTATCCTTACCATAAGGGCACACGGGGTTCGTGACGAAAGGCGTCAGCAGTATTCGCTTATGCTATACAATATTTTTTCTATTTTAAGAAAATACAAAAAAAGTGGCATTGACAGATTTCGTAAGTATAAAATATGTGTCTAAAAGTTTTTGGCGGGCTGTACAGTCGCCTTACGTATAGCCAGGATTTTTTTTTTAATTTTCTATCTATGAGATAAAAATATAATTTCGTATTGTTTAATAAAAATAACACTTCAAAACTTCAAGGTTACGATCCTTACTTTTAGACAAGTGACGCCTAAATTTTAATGTAATAAATAAAAAGAATACACGTATTGATGCTGTTATAGAATATTTTATTTTTTTGAAAAAAAAAATAGTTTAGGAAGGAAACATTAAAGTTTACATTTTCCTAAGAAATTATCGTCCTCGCTATGATATCTGCCAAATATTTTACCTCATCCTTGACCTGTATATATAGAGGACATATTATTTGATTTTTATCAATCACCTAACTATAATAAATTTAAGATCATAGTAGAAAAATGTTTTTGTTATTCACATTTTTTTTACTTTCCAACAGTGCCCCAAATTCTTCTGTGCTCAAGGGCCCCGGTATGGACTAAGACGGCGTTGGGTATGCGTAGTTTATTTATAGCCTCTAGTTCAATTTGTATTAATAATAATAGCTTATTTGTAGTGGTTTGATAGAACACCATAGAATAGGGATTTCAGTGTAAGCAGACATGTTTTAATTATAACAAGCATCATCATCATAATCAAAATCATGATTACATTCCATCACAAGTTTCGTTAACACTTTGCCTACTTTGCTTTTTTTTCGATCGGTTGCCGGTTCTTCGTAATATATGGTCGGCCCATAGGATAACAACAATAATTAAATTTTAATTTACAATAAACTGAATCTATTAGGTCTTTACCTATGGAATCGCCGTGTTTTATGAAAAAAATATAGAAAAATTGCAATATTATTCCATATTTTTTATTTCTATTTATCAAAATAATTACCAATAGTTTAGTGGCAGTTTATTGATGCCCTTCTTGAAGAAATCGGCTAGACGGGAGGCAACGAATTCTTCAAATACCCTTAGGTATTGAATTTTTATTCCCGCTAAAAAGTTATACAAACTCTGGAAAATGTAGAAGTCTGTAAGCACAAGGTCTGGTGAGTACGTCGGATGATGGAGATCTTCCAACCTCAGTTCTTGTAACTTGGAGGTCGTCTGTTGTGCAGTATGAGGTCGCGCGTTATCGTTCAGGAGCAGCGGGAAAGAGCGATTGGCCGGAGACGGGCGAGCTTCTACATCATTGTGTTCAGTTCTTTATAGTACACATCTGAAGTAATACTCATCCCATTTGGTAAGAAGCTGTGTAAATATCACAGGCACTAGACCATCAAAAAGTGACAAAAGTTTTTGTTTAGGGTACTATTGTTTAGATACTGAATCAGGATCCAACCAACTTGCTGAGCTCTTGCATTTGTCAAACAGAATCCATTTCTCGTTGCTGGTAACAATGGGGTTCAAAATTCACGTACGTCTCGGCGCGTACTTTGCGCTGGCGATCATTGAGATCGTGAGGCATCCATTTGTTAAGATTTTTTGTCAATTCCATCAATTTGACGCAAATAGACCTACATAAGTATATTGTTTAGATGGAAACGTCGAAAGCTGTTGCTAATTCAATTTTAACTATCGTCAGGATTCCACAATCGCATTTAATTCATCATTGTCGACCAAAGTTTACGGACAACTACGGGGTTCATTTTTAAGGTAAAAATTTACAGAATGGAAGCGGGCACACCAATAACAGATGGGGCGTTCGTTCATAATATTCGCTCCGTAAACGTCGTTAATGTTGCATGCCGCTTGTGCCGCGTTGCTGCCACGACGGTACTCATATTCCATAATTACTCGAATTTTTTACGTATCCATGATGACGCAAACAATTCAAATGCGATGAATACATAACGTTAATCAATAAAAAAATGAATACTTAAAAAAAGGATTCCATGTTTTTAAAATAAAATTTATTTAAAAACAGAGTTCTCAGCCAAACAAAAATTTACTTTATTATTGGATTTGTAATGGCCAGTAAGGCAGATCGGTAATTTCATACGTAAAAGTTAAAAAGTTAGTGTAGCGTTACTAATATTTAAGATAGTCAAAGACCATTTATTTTATAAAGTTATCGTTTTTTCATATCATAGCTTATCAGATTATTCATGAATCATATTCCATCTTACCAAACAAGTAATTGTTTTTATGGCTTTAAAGAAATTAATATTACCTAATAATATTGATATATAACTACTTGAACAAAAATATTAAAATTATTGTACTAGCAATCACTCTGTAGGAACTCTGTTCTTAGAATTTAAAATTCCGCTTAAAACGACATATAAATATTATATGTTGCTTTTATATTTTGTAATCATAATAATGTTTAATTAAGGAAATAAGGAAATATTTTAATCTTATTTAGCTAGCCGCCATTTCATTACGTATTTTCTTATCTTCTTAACGAAATTCTTTGCGAAAACATAATGATGTGCGATTTGTCGCAATAGATTTTTTTAAATATCGAATAAGGGTGGCAAACGAGCACGCAGTCCACTTGATAGTAAGTGAACGCTGTGGCCCATAGACATATGTCTATGGGCGAATATATATATATATTATATATATATATATATATATATATATATATATATATATATATATATATATATATATATATATAATATATATATAAATTTACGTATTTTATCCTTAATTAAGAATCAAACTGCAGATGCTTTGTCACCCCCCGAGGACTAAGATGGAATGTCTCGCCGGTTCTCTACACTCACCATACGAAACACAGCAGCATTAAGCTGCTGTTTTACGCTGGTATTCTATGAGAGCGTGGGCATACCCCGGTCAAACCAATCCATTCGTGCTGCAACTATACTATTAATATGCCTGCAGCATGGCTCTACCAAGAATATATATAAAACAATTCCACAATACTGCTAGTGTGGGGCGGGTGTCTCTTACAAAACAAAATAAATGAGGAATAATAGTAAATTAAGCGTACACACTAGCTACCTGCTTATAAGTTGTTCATTCATTGTTGCCATATTCAACGAGAAGGTATAGCTTAACCAGAGTTTTGAAATTTTATTCTAGCTAAGCGCGGCCATTTACAATAACCGATCTGCTATAATTAAAAGTTCTGCGTATTTCTGAGTTTTAAATTGTTCCTCCAATATTTACCGTTAATGACCGTTTCGTATCGACTTTAGCTGGAATAATAGTCTTCAATACTGGTGTAATTTATAAAATGAATTTAGATTTTAAAATTTTTAAACTTTCCGCTATGAAAATCAATGATTTTCAAAAAACAGAGAAGTTCTTTTTTTCACCCCGATTTCTAAAAATCGAGTTCTCGTCAGAAAGGCCCCAGAAAGCTATACTGCGGGCGTGCATGCGTGCGTAAATGCGTGCGTGCGTATGTGCGTGCGTGCGTGCATGTGTACACATACACATTTCAAAACGTTTCAAAGTTATGAGATGTTAACATGTGTATGTAAACATTTTAAGATCTCGTAATTTTGAAACGGGGTCTCCAATTGAAAAGCAGTTTTCAACATCTGAAAAAGCCTTGCTGAACTTAGATTTTCTGTAAATTAAGACCGAATCGACACGGTTGCTTCTGAAAACACCACAAAAATTCGACTATTTTTAAATTTTCCTTAGTGGTTTTCTTGAAATTACTTAGACAATTACTTAGATATTTGCCGTAGTTGTCACGCTTGGCAAGCGGATTGGCTACCGTAGTCATTTATTCTAAGTGTTTATTAGGAGGTGGCTGCTGTCCATCTCCTGGTTTGTTTCCCTCTGTCGCGTCCTGCAGCGCCCACGGGATGATATGAGGTAGTGGATATTGTTACACCACCATTACACGCTCCCATACTCTTTTTATTAGGAGGTGGCTGCTGTCCATCTCCTGGTTTGTTTCCCTCTGTCGCATCCTACAGCGCCCACGGGACGATATGAGGCAGTGGATGTTGTTACACCACCACTACACGCTCCCATACTCTATTCTAAGTGTTTATTAGGAGGTGGGTGCTGTCCATCTCCTGGTTTGTTTCCCTCTGTCGCGTCCTGCAGCGCCCACGGGATGATATGAGGTAGTGGATGTTGTTACACCACCACTACACGCTCCCATACTCTATTATAAGTGTTTATTAGGAGCTGGCTGCTGTCCATCTCCTGGTTTGTTTCCCTCTGTCGCGTCCTACAGCGCACACGGGATGATATGAGGTAGTGGATATTGTTACACCACCACTACACGCTCCCATACTCTATTGTAAGTGTATATTAGGAGGTGGCTGCTGTCCATCTCCTGGTTTGTTTCCCTCTGTCGCGTCCTACAGCGCCCACGGGATGATATGAGGTAGTGGATATTGTTACACCACCACTACACGCTCCCATACTCTTCTAAGTGTTTATTAGGAGGTGGCTGCTGTCCATCTCCTGGTTTGTTTCCCTCTGTCGCATCCTACAGCGCCCACGGGACGATATGAGGTAGTGGATATTGTTACACCACCACTACACGCTCCCATACTCTTTATTAGGAGGTGGCTGCTGTCCATCTCCTGGTTTGTTTCCCTCTGTCGCGTCCTACAGCGCCCACGGGGTGATATGAGGTAGTGGATATTGTTACACCACCACTACACGCTCCCATACTCTATTCTAAGTGTTTATTAGGAGGTGGCTGCTGTCCATCTCCTGGTTTGTTTCCCTCTGTCGCGTCCTGCAGCGCCCACGGGACGATATGAGGTAGTGGATGTTGTTACACCACCACTACACGCTCCCATACTCTATTCTAAGTGTTTATTAGGAGGTGGGTGCTGTCCATCTCCTGGTTTGTTTCCCTCTGTCGCATCCTACAGCGCCCACGGGACGATATGAGGCAGTGGATGTTGTTACACCACCACTACACGCTCCCATACTCTATTCTAAGTGTTTATTAGGAGGTGGCTGCTGTCCATCTCCTGGTTTGTTTCCCTCTGTCGCGTCCTACAGCGCCCACGGGACGATATGAGGTAGTGGATATTGTTACACCACCACTACACGCTCCCATACTCTTTATTAGGAGGTGGCTGCTGTCCATCTCCTGGTTTGTTTCCCTCTGTCGCGTCCTACAGCGTCCACGGGGTGATATGAGGTAGTGGATATTGTTACACCACCACTACACGCTCCCATACTCTATTCTAAGTGTTTATTAGGAGGTGGCTGCTGTCCATCTCCTGGTTTGTTTCCCTCTGTCGCATCCTACAGCGCCCACGGGATGATATGAGGTAGTGGATATTGTTACACCACCACTACACGCTCCCATACTCTATTCTAAGTGTATATTAGGAGGTGGGTGCTGTCCATCTCCTGGTTTGTTTCCCTCTGTCGCGTCCTGCAGCGCCCACGGGACGATATGAGGCAGTGGATGTTGTTACACCACCACTACACGCTCCCATACTCTATTCTAAGTGTTTATTAGGAGGTGGCTGCTGTCCATCTCCTGCTTTGTTTCCCTCTGTCGCATCCTACAGCGCCCACGGGACGATATGAGGCAGTGGATGTTGTTACACCACCACTACACGCTCCCATACTCTATTCTAAGTGTTTATTAGGAGGTGGGTGCTGTCCATCTCCTGGTTTGTTTCCCTCTGTCGCGTCCTGCAGCGCCCACGGGATGATATGAGGTAGTGGATGTTGTTACACCACCACTACACGCTCCCATACTCTATTCTAAGTGTTTATTAGGAGGTGGGTGCTGTCCATCTCCTGGTTTGTTTCCCTCTGTCGCGTCCTACAGCGCCCACGGGATGATATGAGGTAGTGGATATTGTTACACCACCACTACACGCTCCCATACTCTATTGTAAGTGTATATTAGGAGGTGGCTGCTGTCCATCTCCTGGTTTGTTTCCCTCTGTCGCGTCCTACAGCGCCCACGGGATGATATGAGGTAGTGGATATTGTTACACCACCACTACACGCTCCCATACTCTTTATTAGGAGGTGGCTGCTGTCCATCTCCTGGTTTGTTTCCCTCTGTCGCGTCCTACAGCGCCCACGGGACGATATGAGGTAGTGGATGTTGTTACACCACCACTACACGCTCCCATACTCTATTCTAAGTGTTTATTAGGAGGTGGGTGCTGTCCATCTCCTGGTTTGTTTCCCTCTGTCGCGTCCTGCAGCGCCCACGGGATGATATGAGGTAATGGATATTGTTACACCACCACTACACGCTCCCATACTCTATTCTAAGTGTTTATTAGGAGGTGTGGGTGCTGTCCATCCCGTCTCCACAGCGCCCACGGGATGATATGAGGTAGTGGATATTGTTACACCACCACTACACGCTCCCATACTCTATTCTAAGTGTATATTAGGAGGTGGCTGCTGTCCATCTCCTGGTTTGTTTCCCTCTGTCGCGTCCTACAGCGCCCACGGGATGATATGAGGTAGTGGATATTGTTACACCACCACTACACGCCTCCCATACTCTTTTTATTAGGAGGTGGCTGCTGTCCATCTCCTGGTTTGTTTCCCTCCGTCGCGTCCTACAGCGCCCACGGGACGATATGAGATAGTGAATATTGTTACACCACCACTACACGCTCCCATACTCTATTCTAAGTGTTTATTAGGAGGTGGCTGCTGTCCATCTCCTGGTTTGTTTCCCTCTGTCGCGTCCTACAGCGCCCACGGGATGATATGAGGTAGTGGATATTGTTACACCACCACTACACGCTCCCATACTCTATTCTAAGTGTATATTAGGAGGTGGCTGCTGTCCATCTCCTGGTTTGTTTCCCTCTGTCGCGTCCTACAGCGCCCACGGGATGATATGAGGTAGTGGATGTTGTTACACCACCACTACACGCTCCCATACTCTATTCTAAGTGTTTATTAGGAGGTGGCTGCTGTCCATCTCCTGGTTTGTTTCCCTCTGTCGCGTCCTACAGCGCCCACGGGATGATATGAGGTAGTGGATATTGTTACACCACCACTACACGCTCCCATACTCTATTCTAAGTGTTTATTAGGAGGTGGGTGCTGTCCATCTCCTGGTTTGTTTCCCTCTGTCGCGTCCCGCAGCGCCCACGGGATGATATG
Source organism: Parnassius apollo (assembly GCA_907164705.1). Lineage (NCBI taxonomy): Eukaryota > Metazoa > Arthropoda > Insecta > Lepidoptera > Papilionidae > Parnassius > Parnassius apollo. Next base: position 154,814 of record CAJQZP010001401.1, read on the forward strand.
AGGTAGTGGATATTGTTACACCACCACTACACGCTCCCATACTCTATTCTAAGTGTTTATTAGGAGGTGGGTGCTGTCCATCTCCTGGTTTGTTTCCCTCTGTCGCGTCCTACAGCGCCCACGGGATGATATGAGGTAGTGGATATTGTTACACCACCACTACAGCTCCCATACTCTTTATTAGGAGGTGGCTGCTGTCCATCTCCTGGTTTGTTTCCCTCTGTCGCGTCCTGCAGCGCCCACGGGATGATATGAGGTAGTGGATGTTGTTACACCACCACTACACGCTCCCATACTCTATTCTAAGTGTTTATTAGGAGGTGGGTGCTGTCCATCTCCTGGTTTGTTTCCCTCTGTCGCGTCCTACAGCGCCCACGGGATGATATGAGGTAGTGGATATTGTTACACCACCACTACACGCTCCCATACTCTATTGTAAGTGTATATTAGGAGGTGGCTGCTGTCCATCTCCTGGTTTGTTTCCCTCTGTCGCGTCCTACAGCGCCCACGGGATGATATGAGGTAGTGGATGTTGTTACACCACCACTACACGCTCCCATACTCTTTATTAGGAGGTGGCTGCTGTCCATCTCCTGGTTTGTTTCCCTCTGTCGCGTCCTGCAGCGCCCACGGGACGATATGAGGCAGTGGATGTTGTTACACCACCACTACACGCTCCCATACTCTATTCTAAGTGTTTATTAGGAGGTGGCTGCTGTCCATCTCCTGGTTTGTTTCCCTCTGTCGCGTCCTACAGCGCCCACGGGACGATATGAGGTAGTGGATATTGTTACACCACCACTACACGCTCCCATACTCTATTCTAAGTGTTTATTAGGAGGTGGGTGCTGTCCATCTCCTGGTTTGTTTCCCTCTGTCGCGTCCTACAGCGCCCACGGGATGATATGAGGTAGTGGATATTGTTACACCACCACTACACGCTCCCATACTCTATTCTAAGTGTATATTAGGAGGTGGCTGCTGTCCATCTCCTGGTTTGTTTCCCTCTGTCGCGTCCTACAGCGCCCACGGGATGATATGAGGTAGTGGATATTGTTACACCACCACTACACGCTCCCATACTCTTTTTATTAGGAGGTGGGTGCTGTCCATCTCCTGGTTTGTTTCCCTCTGTCGCGTCCTACAGCGCCCACGGGATGATATGAGGTAGTGGATATTGTTACACCACCACTACACGCTCCCATACTCTATTGTAAGTGTTTATTAGGAGGTGGTTGCTGTCCATCTCCTGGTTTGTTTCCCTCTGTCGCGTCCTACAGCGCCCACGGGATGATATGAGGTAGTGGATATTGTTACACCACCACTACACGCTCCCAAACTCTATTCTAAGTGTTTATTGGGAGGTGGCTGCTGTCCATCTCCTGGTTTGTTTCCCTCTGTCGCGTCCTACAGCGCCCACGGGATGATATGAGGTAGTGGATATTGTTACACCACCACTACACGCTCCCATACTCTATTCTAAGTGTTTATTAGGAGGTGGGTGCTGTCCATCTCCTGGTTTGTTTCCCTCTGTCGCGTCCTACAGCGCCCACGGGATGATATGAGGTAGTGGATATTGTTACACCACCACTACACGCTCCCATACTCTATTCTAAGTTTTTATTAGGAGGTGGCTGCTGTCCATCTCCTGGTTTGTTTCCCTCTGTCGCATCCTACAGCGCCCACGGGATGATATGAGGTAGTGGATATTGTTACACCACCACTACACGCTCCCATACTCTATTCTAAGTGTTTATTAGGAGGTGGCTGCTGTCCATCTCCTGGTTTGTTTCCCTCTGTCGGGTCCTACAGCGCCCACGGGATGATATGAGGTAGTGGATATTGTTACACCACCACTACACGCTCCCATACTCTATTCTAAGTTTTTATTAGGAGGTGGCTGCTGTCCATCTCCTGGTTTGTTTCCCTCTGTCGCATCCTACAGCGCCCACGGGATGATATGAGGTAGTGGATATTGTTACACCACCACTACACGCTCCCATACTCTATTCTAAGTGTTTATTAGGAGGTGGCTGCTGTCCATCTCCTGGTTTGTTTCCCTCTGTCGCGTCCTACAGCGCCCACGGGATGATATGACGTAGTGGATATTGTTACACCACCACTACACGCTCCCATACTCTATTCTAAGTGTTTATTAGGAGGTGGCTGCTGTCCATCTCCCGGTTTGTTTCCCTCTGTCGCGTCCTACAGCGCCCACGGGATGATGTGAGGTAGGTGGATATTGTTACACCACCACTACACGCTCCCATACTCTATTCTAAGTGTTTATTAGGAGGTGGGTGCTGTCCATCTCCTGGTTTGTTTCCCTCTGTCGCGTCCTACAGCGCCCACGGGATGATATGAGGTAGTGGATATTGTTACACCACCACTACACGCTCCCATACTCTATTCTAAGTGTTTATTAGGAGGTGGGTGCTGTCCATCTCCTGGTTTGTTTCCCTCTGTCGCGTCCTACAGCGCCTACGGGATGATATGAGGTAGTGGATATTGTTACACCACCACTACACGCTCCCATACTCTCTCTAAGTGTTTATTAGGAGGTGGCTGCTGTCCATCTCCTGGTTTGTTTCCCTCTGTCGCGTCCTACAGCGCCCACGGGATGATATGAGGTAGTGGATATTGTTACACCACCACTACACGCTCCCATACTCTATTCTAAGTGTTTATTAGGAGGTGGCTGCTGTCCATCTCCTGGTTTGTTTCCCTCTGTCGCGTCCTACAGCGCCCACGGGATGATATGAGGTAGTGGATGTTGTTACACCACCACTACACGCTCCCATACTCTATTCTAAGTGTTTATTAGGAGGTGGCTGCTGTCCATCTCCTGGTTTGTTTCCCTCTGTCGCGTCCTACAGCGCCCACGGGATAATATGCGGTAGTGGATATTGTTACACCACCACTACACGCTCCCATACTCTATTCTAAGTATTTATTAGGAGGTGGCTCCTGTCCATCTCCTGGTTTGTTTCCCTCTGTCGCGTCCTGCAGCGCCCACGGGACGATATGAGGCAGTGGATGTTGTTACACCACCACTACACGCTCCCATACTCTATTCTAAGTGTTTATTAGGAGGTGGCTGCTGTCCATCTCCTGGTTTGTTTCCCTCTGTCGCGTCCTACAGCGCCCACGGGATGATATGAGGTAGTGGATATTGTTACACCACCACTACACGCTCCCATACTCTATTCTAAGTGTTTATTAGGAGGTGGGTGCTGTCCATCTCCTGGTTTGTTTCCCTCTGTCGCGTCCTACAGCGCCCACGGGATGATATGAGGTAGTGGATATTGTTACACCACCACTACACGCTCCCATACTCTATTCTAAGTTTTTATTAGGAGGTGGCTGCTGTCCATCTCCTGGTTTGTTTCCCTCTGTCGCATCCTACAGCGCCCACGGGATGATATGAGGTAGTGGATATTGTTACACCACCACTACACGCTCCCATACTCTATTCTAAGTGTTTATTAGGAGGTGGCTGCTGTCCATCTCCTGGTTTGTTTCCCTCTGTCGGGTCCTACAGCGCCCACGGGATAATATGAGGTAGTGGATATTGTTACACCACCACTACACGCTCCCATACTCTATTCTAAGTGTTTATTAGGAGGTGGCTGCTGTCCATCTCCCGGTTTGTTTCCCTCTGTCGCGTCCTACAGCGCCCACGGGATGATATGAGGTAGGTGGATATTGTTACACCACCACTACACGCTCCCATACTCTATTCTAAGTGTTTATTAGGAGGTGGGTGCTGTCCATCTCCTGGTTTGTTTCCCTCTGTCGCGTCCTACAGCGCCCACGGGATGATATGAGGTAGTGGATATTGTTACACCACCACTACACGCTCCCATACTCTATTCTAAGTGTTTATTAGGAGGTGGGTGCTGTCCATCTCCTGGTTTGTTTCCCTCTGTCGCGTCCTACAGCGCCCACGGGATGATATGAGGTAGTGGATATTGTTACACCACCACTACACGCTCCCATACTCTACTCTAAGTGTTTATTAGGAGGTGGCTGCTGTCCATCTCCTGGTTTGTTTCCCTCTGTCGCGTCCTACAGCGCCCACGGGATGATATGAGGTAGTGGATATTGTTACACCACCACTACACGCTCCCATACTCTATTCTAAGTGTTTATTAGGAGGTGGCTGCTGTCCATCTCCTGGTTTGTTTCCCTCTGTCGCGTCCTACAGCGCCCACGGGATGATATGAGGTAGTGGATATTGTTACACCACCACTACACGCTCCCATACTCTATTCTAAGTGTTTATTAGGAGGTGGCTGCTGTCCATCTCCTGGTTTGTTTCCCTCTGTCGCGTCCTACAGCGCCCACGGGATGATATGCGGTAGTGGATATTGTTACACCACCACTACACGCTCCCATACTCTTTTATTAGGAGGTGGCTGCTGTCCATCTCCTGGTTTGTTTCCCTCTGTCGCGTACTACAGCGCCCACGGGACGATATGAGGCAGTGGATGTTGTTACACCACCACTACACGCTCCCATACTCTATTCTAAGTGTTTATTAGGAGGTGGCTGCTGTCCATCTCCTGGTTTGTTTCCCTCTGTCGCGTCCTGCAGCGCCCACGGGATGATATGAGGCAGTGGATGTTGTTACACCACCACTACACGCTCCCATACTCTATTCTAAGTGTTTATTAGGAGGTGGGTGCTGTCCATCTCCTGGTTTGTTTCCCTCTGTCGCGTCCTACAGCGCCCACGGGATGATATGAGGTAGTGGATATTGTTACACCACCACTACACGCTCCCATACTCTATTCTAAGTGTATATTAGGAGGTGGCTGCTGTCCATCTCCTGGTTTGTTTCCCTCTGTCGCGTCCTACAGCGCCCACGGGATGATATGAGGTAGTGGATGTTGTTACACCACCACTACACGCTCCCATACTCTTTATTAGGAGGTGGCTGCTGTCCATCTCCTGGTTTGTTTCCCTCTGTCGCGTCCTACAGCGCCCACGGGACGATGAGGTAGTGTGATATTGTTACACCCACCACTACACGCTCCCATACTCTATTCTAAGTGTTTATTAGGATGGCTGCTGTCCATCTCCTGATTTACATTTCCCTCTGTCGCGTCCTACGCCCACGGGATGAATGAGGCGGTGGATATTATTACACCACCACTACACGCTCCCATACTCTATTCTAAGTGTTTATTAGGAGGTGGCTGCTGTCCATCTCCTGGTTTCTTTCCCTCTGTCGCGTCCTACAGCGCCCACGGGATGATATGAGGTAGTGGATGTTGTTACACCACCACTACACGCTCCCATACTCTATTCTAAGTGTTTATTAGGAGGTGGCTGCTGTCCATCTCCTGGTTTGTTTCCCTCTGTCGCGTCCTACAGCGCCCACGAGACGATATGAGGTAGTGGATATTGTTACACCACCACTACACGCTCCCATACTCTATTCTAAGTGTTTATTAGGAGGTGGCTGCTGTCCATCTCCTGGTTTGTTTCCCTCTGTCGCGTCCTACAGCGCCCAGGGGATGATATGAGGCAGTGGATATTGTTACACCTTCACTACACGCTCCCATACTCTATTAGTAACTTAGTATACGTTTATTTTTTATGGTAGGGTGATTAAACTAGCATGCAGCTCGCATTGATTGTAGAGTGTAGACGAGATGAGAGAACAATTTGTAGGAAGCTCTGAGGATATCCACAATGGAAATAGATAAAATATTTTAAAAGAAAAGTAGGTTAAATAGGTAACGAGATTCAAAATTGATGAAAATCATACACTAGCTGTTTTTTACCCCCTCAAAAGACACAGCTAGGGTATAATCTTCATAGTCTATTCTAGTGCTATAAATACGTTTTCAGATCCAAATCTCTTGATACTTATACAGAGGTCCTAAAAATCGTTAACGTGCGCAGTCGAGGGAAGCCCGGTCGACGGAGCCCCGCTTCGTGGGGCTTCTTCTTCTGGGTGGTTTACAAAAAAATAACAACGAAGGGGATGGTGGGGTCTATTCACTCGCTTCGCTCGCTCATAAGACCCCGCCATCCCCTTCTAACCTAACCTGTCCGAGTCGGGGTTCCCCAAGTCCCAGCTCGCTTCGCTCGCTCTTGCACTCAACAAAACACCAAAATGTTAGCTTTTAAATTACTTTTAATTACAAACATAATATATAATATATTAATAAGCAAACTACGGCTCGCACAGGCGATTTGCTACGACGGGCGGGGGGCTGCTCTCCTTTTAAGCCTACGGCCTTACAGAAACACTAGGGGTAGGACAGACAAGACTACGTGGATTCGGAGGGTGTTGATTTAATTTTAGTACAAATCAGATATCTATAAAGTTAGGTTGCCTTTGCTCCCGCCACAACCATCTAACCTATTACAACTGAAAGTATTATTGGATGTTTAAGTATTAAATTAATTAACTGCCCAGACAGTTTTTAACAATTTAGAAATAAAACACAGTACATTATAATCATTTCTTTATTGTTTATAAACATTATTTATTATTTTTATTAATTCCTCAAAAGGATCTCTTTTATTTTTTACAATTTCTCTTCTCCATAAATATTCATATATTAAGTCGGTAAAATTTTCTCTATTATTATAGTTATCTTTGCCGAAATATGTTTTGACGATACGCCATTGAGACTCAATTTTTTGAGTGTGTGTGCCGTCTACTGCCACAAAAGGGTTTTCAAGGTCACTATGATTTACTTTTTTGTGTATGTACCCATAATTTTTAATCCATCACAAGCCCGCTAGAAATCAGTATGGATAATGGTGCCCTCAGCCACATGTTACATACAGCCACTTAATCAAAGGCATCAAAACTTCAGAAGATCGCACATTTTGGGGGCAAACTTCTAACCTTAAACCTTCACTATCATTTTCAATCATTCCCAGCACCCAATGACCTTCAATGTGCCGACCTAAAACAAGAATAAGTATTAATTTCAAATTTTATTGATAAAAATTAGCCTATTTCATTTCCAGGTCGTTAACTATATGCATGCATTTAGCCATAACTCACCTTTATTATATTTCCTTCTTTTTCCAAATTTACTCTCATCTATTTGGATAATTTTTCCTGGACCGCCAATTTTTCCCAGGAAACTTTGTTTCTCTATTTCATAGATGACTACAGCCTCCCGACAGTAGTTGAACCAATCATTAACAGTTGCTCTAGATAAAGAATTTTCCCTTTCAAAATAATCTTCTTTTAAAGTCATGTCATAACTCCACTTATTTGCATATGCATACATTAAGTAAAATACTTGAGGCATTGTTAATTTAACATTCTCGAACCAAGTGCCTTTGCCACGGCTAACTTTTGATTTAGATCTGCATGGGCCTCGGTTGCAGACAAATGAGCCCACCGTTCTATTGGTGGAGTATTCTACACACATACTCTTTTTATGGTAGCTACATATTTTTGTTGCTGGGATCATGCCTTTTTCCTCAGCAAAGCAATAGCTTGTTCCCGTGTGCCAAGTTTTCGGTATACAGTAACTAAATTCCACATTGATTTTATCTCCTCGACATATAAATGGCGTTTCACTGGCGGTTCGTCACTGTCAAAACCGCGACTCGTAGGTGGTTGAGGTTCCTCCGAATCAGACATTTCCAATGTTACACGCGTAGCGTCCGGTGTAGAAAAGCAAGTAAGTCGTGTAAGCAAGCAATCGAAATCCAAATGCGTGCACAGGTCAATCGAGTAGGCAGAAAATCGGTGTCCGGGGTAGAAAAGTAGATAATTCGTTGTGTAGGCAAGCAATCGGTATCCAAAAAAGAGAAAACAGTCATCGATAAAAGCTACAATAATACACTGAAGAACACACATTCACGCAAGAAAAGCAAACAAGAGCGGAAATGGCGGGATACATTAATTTTTTTAAATTTTTTTTGTAACCGCCATCCATCTTTTACAGTAATATCGTATAATTTTATTTCAGAAAGTATAGAACCCAGAGCCGTAAAGTCAGTTTAATAATAAAAAATGTATCATTTTTCATACTTTACGCATTTATTATAACCTAATAATAGTTTTTATTTATTTTTTCGATAACGGTGCATTACCTTTTAATGTGAGTGGTATAATTATAATCGGGGAACAAACCTCTACCAAATAAAACACCTTACTCCCCCAAATTCCTGCCAAACGATTCTAAATCTAACCCCTCATATGGGGCCATCATCATCGTCTCTTACTATTTGATCCATCTTCAATGTATATAAGATTACATCTCAGATACATAAATTGTCTGGTACGTCGGAGGCCCGTGTTGTTTTATGCATAAAAATTAAAGTAATTACCTAATTATATATATGATACTCTTAGATGTTTAAATTTAAAAATAAATTGATTTGTCACTTTAGGTATGTCAATCGCATTATAGATGTTTGATGTTTGAGTGTTTGAATGTTATTAAAAATGTTTGGAACAAGAATATATAGAACGATAAAGTACGTAAATCAAATAAGGCCCATATTGCTTAAATTTACCCGAGGCTCCAGTCAAAATTAGACTTCGGGTGAAGAGGGATGCTCTTCATGCGCACCTTATTCGCCGTTCCCACCATTGAACCCTCCTTTTTATTCTCTACCAAGAATGCATGTAACTAACTTACATTGTAGAATACCTAGTTCCATGTAATGCCGGGTTTGCTTAGGCAATGTATTTTATATATATATATATATATATATATATATATATATATATATATATATATATAATATATATATTGTATCGTAAGCACACATGTCAAATGCGTATTATTGAGCCTACTTTAATGTTATACTTAGGTCAAAGTTCTGTCCAAAACATTTTATAAAATAATGATACACTTTTTGATAATTATATAGATATTATATATGAAATGAAAGGTAATTTAATTTAGAATACAATTTTATTTACATTATTCAAAAAGCCCTCCCTTATTTTGAATACGAGTACATGCCCTTAATTGACGCGGCCAATTAATCGCAGCACGCACCACACTCATATCTATTTATTTCTGCCGCTGCTTTAGCCAAAGATGCTCGGAGAGAATCCAAATTCTGATGAGGTTTAAGCCAGTGGGCTTAAATCTGGACCAGAAGCTATACATTAATGTAGCTAAACTAAACGCATACTATTTATTAATGCTTTCGCCAATAGAAGCTTTCTTTTATTTATTTTTCTTTCTTTTCTTATATTTTTGGTCGGCCAAATTTGAGATGAAATGGATTTCATCCATAGAAATTTTTGAAAAAATGAAGCCTGTTAAATAATGCTTGGAAATAATAATCAAAGGTTGGAAATAATAATCAAACATATACCGAAAAAAAAAGAAAGACAGGCTGGAAAGAAGGAATTCAAGGTAAATTGAAGAATACTTCAAGAAATCAACGTAACTATAATAGTATGGGAGGGGGGATATAACTGTTGGTGCGTTAAGTAACATTTTTATGCGTACGAAAATGAGATCAAAGAAAGGGATACGCTAAAATAACTTTTGGTTTGTCTTATAATGAGCTTTATTACATTTTTGTTATGATAAAAAATCTTCAGGAATATATTTCGAAATAAAATGTGACATAAGATTTTGCAGATTGTAAGAATCTTAGTTGTTGCAAATAATTAGGTTTTTACGTGGCAGAGCCACGCGGCAGCTATGCTATGGTGTAGCAAGAATGGCTCGGCTTGACCGGGATATTATTATATATAAGCCAATGAATTAGGACAACGCTCTAACTGAGTACCGGCATGAAACAGGAGTTAAATGCTGCGATGTTTGGTATGGTGAGAGAACGGAGACCCTTTTTAATAGAAACGAGGCATTCCATCTTAGTCCTCAGGGTGACAACACATCTGCATTTTGATTCTTAATCGCGTATAAGTCTATTGGTCCACGGCGTCTTACTTACCGTCAGGTGGACTCACTCGTTTGTCATATTTATTCTATAAAAAATTTACAATCTAATACTAAGCCATGTATGATATCATCTCTTCATCCCGCCATTCGTCACGTTTATTTTGTGTCACGTGGGTTTAATAAATGACTTAGGGAAGGGCCCTGAAGATATAGTTGCTTCTTGTAGATGGTAGTATCTCTTATTTATATTGGATATAAGACCGTGGGAGGGTGGCATCGGCCTACCACCTCTATTCCTCTATATTCCTTAAATATCTTCTATAATAGACTATTGTTTGAGTCGTTGTAGCTCTAGGGATAAGCGCTCTGTAAACTTCACAATACGAGAGTAACCCGGGTTCGATCCCCGCCGGCATCAATGAAATTATTGATTGTAATTTTAAGTATTGATTTACCATGTACTCGGCGGTGAAGGAAAACATCGTGAGAAAAGCTGCATATTTATATCTATATCTATATATATAATATATATATATATATATAAATATATATATATATATATATATATATATATATATATATATATATTGTATCGTAAGCACACATGTCAAATGCGTATTATTGAGCCTACTTTAATGTTATACTTACGTCAAAGTTCTATCCAAAACATTTTATAAAATAATGATACACTTTTTGATAATTATATAGATATTATATATGAAATGAAAGGTAATATATATATATATATATATAGCCTATGCCTTTAAGCTTATATATATATATATATATATAATCGGAATCTCGGAAACGGCTTCAACGATTTTCATAAAATTTAGTCTCCAGGGAGTTTCGGGGGCAATCAATCGATCTAGCTAGGATTTATTTTCAGAAAATGTATTTTTGTTCATGTTTTCAGGCAATGAAAAACTGCTACAATATAAGAAGGTAAATTTTGGCATTATAACGATCGTAATAGCTGACTTTTTTCTTTTTTTTTTCAAGTTCTCTTCTTTTGTGAGAAAATCTATTATTTCGAGCCCTTTTTTTAGTATTTTTTAAAAATACGAAAATTTATATTAAACTTATTGCACTCATGATTTTTTATTCAAATAACCAGTTCAGTTTTTCTATTATGTCAATAAGATCAAAAAATATTATTCATGCTTCATCACTATGTAATTTGTATCTAAATATAATTACCAAAACACAACTTCCAAAAAAAAAATCGAGGAAAGCTCGGTCATCCAGGTACTAAATTATAATAGGACAATGTTTAAAAATTAGTAGGCTGAAGTGAGCCGGCCATATAGCTCGAAGAACCGACAACCGATGGGGAAAAAGGTTCTCGAGTGGCAGCCTCGTACCGGTAGGTGAAGTGTAGGGCGACCCCTCACTAGATGGAGTGACGACCTGGTAAGACATGCAGGAAGTCGATGGATGCAGGTGGCTCAGGACCGTGCTTTGTGGCATACATTGGAGGAGGCCTATGTTCAGCAGCGGACTTATGAATTGATGATAATGATTATGATATAAAAACTCTATTTTGCAAAACTTTCCGCGTTGTGAGAGCAATGCTTTTTGCTGTGTTCAGGTCTGCAGTGTACGGCGAGGCAGTGTGATTACTGAAGAGACGTTCTGAATTTCATGTATTTCATTTTAGGAGAGCAGTTAATGTTAAAATAAATAAAATATTTATAAATAAAGCCCAACATTACTTTTAACCGTTGTGTAATAAATTGAACTACGCCGACAAACTACAATATTGTTGTCGCCTTCACTTTTTTAAAAGAGTGCCATCTAACGTAAAATACAAAAAGTAATGACATTTTGCCTTCACTAAGAAATTAAATAATATAGCATTTATATAGTTATTTTTATTTGAGAATTCTAATGTACATTTTTTAGTTTTTGTTATTTTATTTTAGTAGATAGTTATAAATTTAATACTAACAAATGACTTCTAATAAAGATAATAGTGACATCTATCGAAAATCATAAATTTAACGATGTTTCTAAGTTAAATTTTAATGAATAAAAATTGTTAGTGTTTAGTTTTTTTATCTATAAATAAACTGATAAAAATTGCAATTAGTACAAAACTCTTATTATCCTTATAGTTTCAATAAAAAGATTTTTATATATGTATTGATAATATCTTAGAATTTATAATATCATAAATATTGATATTGAAAGTGAAATGGCGGTATTTCATAAAATTTAACAGTGTTTGTTGACTACAAGATGACAAAGCTTGACTAAGTCAATGAAAAGAGATTGTTTGGTGATATTAACAACACGACATTGCTACTTCTAGATGCTATTGTTGCAAATACAAATACAAAGTCTTTATATACATAATAATACCAAAAACGGCTCCAACGATTTTCATTAAATTTGGTGTGCAGGGAGTTTCGGAGGCAATAAATCGATCTAGCTGGGATTCTTTTTTAGAAACTGTCGTTTTATCCGTGTTTTCAGGCAATAAAAACGCTGCTATAATGTCATTAGCATACGAAGGTAAATTTTGCCAATACAACACAGGTCATAATAGCTGTAATAGAATATCGGTCAATATCGAAATCGTGGTGCCCCGGTTTGAGTCAAGATTTGTTTGATGGATTTGGTGACTTATTTTCCTTTTTTTTGCAAGTTCCCTTTCCCGTTTTATTTAGAGCCCTTTTTTAGTACTTTTTTTTACACATAAATAAAATTAATTGCTCTCATGATTTTTTACTTAAATAACCAGTTCAGTTTTTTTATTATGTCGGTAAGATCGAAAAATATTATTCATATTTCATCAGTATGTAATTTGCATCTAAATTTATTTTCCAAAAAACACGATTTCCAAAAAAAAACATCCAGGTACTTTGCATACAATATAGTTGACAGAGTCTTTAGTTAAATATCTATATAATGTAGCAGGTACAGGTGTTTAGCCTGCTCTCAGACGTGCAAATATTTAAAACAAAAACTATCTATAAGTGGAGCACATAAATAATTAAACTAATTTTTACATTCTAATAATATTCTTTTAGGCTATAGAAACAATTTTCAAATAACCATTTCGTAATTTTTGTTTTTTGAAAGAGGTTCCTTCTTTTTCTTTTAAAGTTTATATTATAATATACTCATGTTATATAAATAAAAAGTATAGTTGAATATTTTATGTGTTTACCTATCGGCATAGCAATATTTCATTAAATTCTTTTTTGTATCAAGTCCGATATAAGTATAAAAGAAATTTAAATGCACTATGAGATTTATATTCATAATTGATGAAATAGTTCGTGATACCGTTGATGGAGCCTTTTTTACTTTGAGATTTTTAAAACAGTTTGTCATATATTAAGATAGCTCACACATTTTCAGAAATAACTATTTAAATTTTTGTGACAATCCCGGTTGCATAGCTCACACGAGTAAATTAAAAGGCTCTTGTGAAAAAGTACTATGAATATCAAAGAAAGCAAATTATAAACACCGGTTTGTGATGTAAATTTCATAGTTGGTATCTCAGATGAAGTTGGTACGTAAGTAACTCAAATTAGATCCGCGCCGAGTCCACTAATATTTTAACTGCAATTTGAAGTTTCGATTTATCACGTTCTCGGTGGTGAAGAAAAACATCGCAGGAAACCTGCATATCTGAGATTTTAAAAAATATTTCGGAAATTATTTTAGGTATAGGTATGTGAAGTCGGTCGTTCCGCATTGGAGTCAACTTAATCTATTCCTTTTTGACCTAAAACTCGCTGTGGCCTGTGCCCAGGATGTATTTAGGCTGCTACTTTTTTACTTTTAATGGAGCTTTTCACTGCTGATCATAGGCTTCCCCCATTGCCTGTGTCCAATAGACCGGGTATTTGCAGTAGTATTCACGCTCGGCAAACGGTTTGGCAACCACAGATCTTTATTACTTTGCGCTGTTATCAAGAAGATGCTGACCATCTCCTGTTTCAATTCCGTCTGTCGCCTCTTAAGACACTCACGGGACGAAATGGGGAAGTGGTTTGTTTTCCGCCGCCTCTACATGGCTAATATATTATTTATACTCCCGTTCATCAACTGGATTTCCTCCACAAACTGCCATAAAGTTGGATATTTGCCACAGTTGCCACGCTTGGCATGCGAGCTGTCAACTGCAATTTTTATTGTTATAAACTACGATCAGTAAGACGCTGCTGCCCATCTTATGTAGATTTCTACTGCTGTTCATGAATTTAGTTCTTCTCACACGTTCTCCGTGAATAGAACTACATTTATGAAATTTTGAAATCAACTCGAACGTAAAAAAATACGGTTGTGTGGTGGTAATCAATAATCAATGGGACCAATATTAATAAAGATCGTGAAATAAAACCTTATTTTATCAAAACTGTATAAATTTTAATAATGATTATTATGTAAATATCGCATTTCCAATTCCAGGAAAATTTTCCCTTCATAATGACACATCGGAAGACGTGCCCGATTTTAAAAAAAAGGTGTAGCTTGATGTATGATATTTATGTGATTCTGATAAACTAAGTTATGTGTTTCTGTAGCCTATATTGCCAATATAGACACAGATACCGACGTCTCTCTACAAGTGATCCAGTTTTGCTAATTTTAGTACGAAATAGTATTATCGATGTTTCTAAATTCAAGCCCACGCGAACGAAGCCGCGGGTAAAAAGCTAGTATTTAATATAATATTGAAAACGTCGTAAGCTTGCAAGACGTTGCGAGGATATTGCATTAAATTTTGTCATGCTCTCAGCCTTATAATAAACCCGTGTGGGAAGAGGTCTGTCACACATAAACGGACAGAAGAATTTCCTCCTATAAAAAAAGATAACGAAATAGGTTGATATGATCTACATCCTCCAAACTGTAATATGATTTAAATTCTACTGCGAGGCTTAAAGATACATTACAGTAAACTCATTATGCGTAGGTCAGACTAGAATTAAAAAAAATAAAAGCTCAGAGAATGCTGAATTAACTTTGAATTAGGAAAGACAAACACCTCATATACTTATTAACATAGTAGCTACGAGGCACTCAAAAAGTCAGTTATCTACAAAAATAAATAAAATTAAGTGTCTGATTGTAATGTCAAAATAACAGCTTATCACTAAATGCATATGGCCGCACATACGGTGCTTATAACAAAAAAACACTTAAAAGTTTTGTCTGTCTGTCTGTCTGTTTGTTCTGGCTAATCTCCGAAGGCGCAGATATCTTATGCTATGTGGTAACTATGGCTACTTTTACTTTAGAAAAAGAATCATGGTTCTGCTAAAAAGAAGCACATGAAATCCAATCGTAATAAATTTCACGCGGGCGCAGTCGCAGGGATCAGCTAGTTTTTGATAAAATAAATGCAAAGACAGTTTCTACTGTCAGTGTGAATGTAGCTCTCCTCCCAAACGGTTTTGATGAAATGTTCGTGCGTGCGTTCGTGCATGCGTGCGTGCGTGCATGCGTGCGTGCATGCGTGCGTGCGTTCGTGCGTGAATCCATGCATGCGTGCGTTCGTGCATGTGAGCGTGCATGTGGGCGTGCGTGCGTGCGTGCGTGCGTGCGTGTGTGCGTGCGTGTGTGTGTGTGTGTGTGTGTGTGTGTGTGTGTGTGTGTGTGTGTGTGTGCGTGCATGAAGCGCTGCAGTCGAGAACAAAAAATCACCCGTGCGAAGCCAGGGCAGATCGCTAGTTTGTCTGTTTCGAACACGGAACAAAGACTGTTTAAGCGTCCGGTGCGTTGTCACCCCTGAGAGCTAAGATTGAATGCCTCACGGCCTTTTTATATTGGGGTCTGTATACCGATTCATATTTATATTTTGTCAGTGGTAGAGCCACGCTGCAGCTATATTATTGTTGTATCACGAATGCGTCGGCTCGACCGGGGAAGGACCACACTCTCACAGAATACCAGCGTAAAATAACAGCAACAAATTATATCTCGCAATACACCAATATACCAGTACCTTTGCCGATTCATACATACGGAATTCCGTTCCGAGATTCAGATGCGGAATTCCGAAATGGAACGAACGGGTCGGCCATACACACATATGGAATCCCGTTTTAACAAAATTTCGAACGGAAAACTACCGTAGGTGTGTGATGGGTCATTGATTTTGGTCTTTCTGCGTTAGGAATTTCAAATCAGACGGGAGTGGTTTTGTGTATTGCGAGATATAATTTGTTTTCAAAGAAGAAAAAGGGCCTCGGGATAAAATTGCGAGTGGGAGTGAGTCTATAGAAAGGTTCTCGAGTTGCAACCTCATATCGATAAGCGAAGTATAGGACGAATAGAAGAATAAGGCCTACTAATTGGAGTGTCGACCACGTAAGAAATGCAGGAAGTCGGTGGATGCAGGTGCTTCACGTATATTTATATGTATGTGACCGGCCCTACTGCGTATTTCGATTATTCCAGCGTCTAATCATTCGTTAGTGTAGTAACATTCATTTAACTTCAGTTACCTTCGTTTCCAGCAGATCAAAGGTTATTCAAATTGTACGTGTAGGGTAATTGGGATAGCTAGAATATCGGTAATAACAAAGGAGTTCGAAGCTAGCATTTTGGATCAGGCTTATAGATCCTAGTATTTCTTCTTCTAGCATTTCAATACCACAAAGCTAAATTCGTTTGCTACCCCGTACAGAATTGGGTTGGCCGGTAGATATTCGTATGACATTCTTGAATGTACTACGAATAATTTATAAAATACATGAATATTTGAACACATGAACATTGTTTTATGTCAATTTAGATAAATGAAATTCTTAGTTGCAATTTAAAGTGCTGATTTACCACGTGCTCGATGGTGAACAGAAACATCATGAAGAAACCTGCATGTCTGAGAAACAAGAAAAAAAATAATTTGAACACATGTGAAGTACGCCAACAGATGTATTAAGAAAAAGAAAATAACGCACATTATAAGCATCTATGAGAACGTATTGTTAATTAAATTGTATTAACGTTAGTGTTTTAACCCTCTGTAACGTATGGTAGACTACAGGCAACATACCGTTTCACCTTTCCTAAATTCTCCAAGTAAAATTAATTCGTTTTTTCAAGCAATGTAGAGTATTGTCTACACTCTCTTCTTTCAATTTAGTACAAGCATGTCAAACTAGATGTCGCTACTTGCCTCAAACAACGAAATATCGTTAGTGAAGTGAAAAGTTTCAAATGCTCAGAGTATGTTAAAAGACAAAAAATATAAGAAAATAGTTATTTTGTTTTTTGGTGTTTCTTTTCTTGATAATCTGTAAGGTAAGTGTTTATAGTTTACCATATTATTATATTTTTGCTGATAATTTACAGTTTTTATGTATTAGGTGACTATTAGTGTTTGTGTCTTGTAGGCTACATTGTGCGGAAAGGGGAACTATCTTGTACGAACACTGTGGATATTTACACTCGTTATTATTTTGTTTTAGCATGGCTCACCAAATTCACCTAAATTAAAACGAAATCGCCTGCGCACTTCAATGTGATTTAAGTGAAGATGGACTCGACTTAGATGACGATAGTTTGATGGATCCTGACTTTGAACCAGATTTTGAAGAGTCGATTGACGAATCTTTGGAAGCTGAATTCGACATAGATGCACTAGTAGACACCTTGAATGATGACGACCGTAACTCCAACTTTGAGGTAGAAGTAGGGCCGGCCTTATCTAGTTCAGACATTCCAGGTACTTCAGATCCCCCCTGTAAAACGTCGAAAGCCTGAAAAGCTAACATTACAGTGGAAAAAGAAGAATTTAGAGCTGAATGCACAGCAGCTGGCTTTTACTGGCAATGAGTCATTGAGTTCTGATATCTTGGACCTTGATACTCCAATACAGTTCTTTCTTTTTTTATTTCCACCAGAACTCATAAAGAGAATTTCGGAAGAGACAAACCTCTACGTGGTACAAAAAGACCCAAACAGCACGTTTCGTGTATCGGAGACAGAAATGCGTCAATTTATAGGGGTAGTATATATGATGTCACTGATTCAGCTACCCAGAGTGACCAACCACTGGAGTTCCGTCTTGGGTACACCTGTAATTCAACAGACCATGCCTTCTAATAAATTTGAAAAGATTAGACAATATCTGCATTTTAATGATAACACTAAATGTCTACATAGGACCCACCCTGACTCCGATAGGATCTTCAAAATTCGCCCAGTCGTTGATGCCTTGAACGAATCTTATGGTAAAGTTCCATTAGAAAAACAACTTTGTGTAGATGAGCAAATTTGCTCTACAAAAGCGCGTAACATGCTGAAAAGGTATAATCCCAAGAAACCGCATAAGTGGGGTTATAAATTATATGTTTTGAGTGGTGTTTCCGGTTTTGCTTATACAATAGAGATTGAATCTGGCAAAGAGAATGTTGTCAGACCCGACGAGCCAGATTTAGGAGCTTCTTCCAATGTAGTAGTGAGATTATCGCGTATGATTCCGCGACACCAAAATTACAGGCTCTATTTCGATAACTACTTCACATCCTTGCATCTTTTGGAATATTTAGCAAAAGAAGGTATTCTTGGGCTAGGTACTATTAGAAGGAATAGAATACCTGACTGCAAGCTGTCGTCAGAAAAAGAGATTATGAAGAAAGATCGAGGATATTCTGAAGAGTACATAGCTGATGTCAACGGCGTCGACGTGTCAACGGTTGTATGGAAGGACAATAAGCTTATTACATTGGCTTCCACATTTGCTGGTCTAAATCCTATAAGCGAAGTCCGGAGATACGACAAAAAGAACTCAAGATACATAAACATCCCGCGACCTAATGTTGTGAGCGAGTATAACCGTCATATGGGCGGTGTGGACCTTGTAGATAGCATTATGGGCATCTACAAGATAAAACTGAGAAGCAAACGTTGGCAGATGCGTCTCTTCTATCACTTCTTAGACCTAACAATGGCTAATGCATGGCTGTTCTATAAAAGAGTCTGCAAGTATAAAAACATTCCCAACAAGACCATCATGGCATCTGCAGATTTTCGCCTGGAAATTGCCGAAACATTGTGCAAGATGGGGGTGAAAACGGGTTTAACAATACGCCGATCTATTGAAGGTCAAATCCTAGCAAAGAAACACAAAGGACCTGCCCAACATGTACCTCCACAAGCAGTCCGCCAAGATCAAGTCGGTCACTGGCCTCAATGGGCAGAAAAAAAAATCCGTTGTAAGTTCCCAAAGTGTGCTGGATTTACTCATACGGTGTGTGATAAATGCGGCGTAGCTTTATGTTATACCAAAAACAAAAATTGTTTCAGGAATTTCCATCTGTTGTAACTGATTTACATTCTTCTCAATTAAAGTGATATTAACTAATTTTTACTGTTGTAACTCATTGTTGCCTAGGAGCTACACTCCCTTTTTTTGTAGTATTATGCTTGATTTATAAAAAATTACATAATTTTAAAAAATACGTATCTTATTAATTTCATAATCCTATCCGATTCCATGAAAAATATGTAATTTAAAGATTTTGAGTTATAGAGGGTTAATGCGCTATTCTATTAAAAATTTTCAGGTAATTCATATAAGAAAACGATCCGATTGAATGAGCTTGATCGAAATACACTTTTATATCCATGTACTGTCTAAAAACAGTAATTGTTTGATAAAGTACTTTTCATGTCAAATTGCGATGTGCAAGATTGGGGCTTCAGTAATTAGTTGTTTGTTCTATATTATGAATTAATATGATATTGAATCACTATTGTGTATTTTCTTGTGATTTCTAAAATTTTAAAAATATTACTCGAAACCAAGTAGTGTCGATACTTATATTTATTATGACTGCCCCGGCAATAAGTCTTGCAAGTGTGTCTCATAGCTAAGGTCTTCCGACTCCGACTTCTATTCTTCTATTCCCACCCATACCGATGAAATTAATATTTTTTATTTTAAGGAATCAAAAGATTCACACGGTATAAAATCAGGTGTGGAAAACAAACCATAACAAAACAAACAAATATTTACCAATGTGCTGTCCAGAAAGTACCTTCCTTATGAGCGGTGAGTACGCTGGCTCGGTTGGATTTTGACTCGCTTGTTGCGCGCAGCAAGCCCTTCTGCAGCATTTGTTAGTATGTCATTGGGTATTGAAGTTACTTTGTTACGGATCAATGTTCTATCAAGCTATATTTACTTTAACGGATTAGAAGTTTCTTTTTTTGTAAACGCGATTCTGCTTGTTATTTGTATTAAGTTATGGATCAATTTTTGATGCCGAAAAAATACTTGAACGTACCTCGAGCCCTGGTTTTTGGCGCTGGTATCTGAAGGTGGACGGACTTGGAAACCCTGGTACTCGTTTTTGCAAACGACCCACGTCTACTTGAAAGTAATTCGAGCCCCGATTTTTGTCGCTGGTACTCACAGTGCACCATCTTCTTCTATCTTAAGGAAATAAATTATCGGTTTAGTTTGGTAATTAGGTAATTAACCACCTATATTATTAATTTAGGCTAAGTGGCGCAGCGGCTTAGCAATTGAATTACAACGCTAAAAACCGCGGGTTCGAATCCCGCAAGTATTTGTATGGTCTATAAATAATTGTTCCGGGTCTGGATGTTTGTCCTTGTGCAATTTATATTTCTAAACTGTCCTCATGATACAGGTAAAATCCGGGTGTGGTGGTTATGTTTTTGAAAAATAAGAAGAGAATATTTACTTTTTTGTCCCACAAAAAGGGTGCGGATCAGAATTTCAAAGCCTTCCCGTAAAAAGTTTCACTTCCAATCTCTGCGGTTGCTAACTCGCTTGCCAAACGTGGCAACTGTGGCAGGTATCTCCGCTATGATGCAATCTATGGGTGCATGCATTGTGCATTGTGCATTTTAATAGTCTGCACCGGTAACGGTATAATTTATTACTGCATCACAATCAATTTACGGAAATTATATATTAACATAAATGTCTAAATATTACATCTAAGATAAAATTAGAACCTCTGGCTCCTAAACTAGAATAATCCAAGTTCTAAGTTATTCGTAAAATAAATATTGCACTGGTTACACAGTCTGCGATTATGTTTCAATTGTCGTTTGTGCGTTCAGTACGCAACCGTTAATATTACTGTTATCATTATTTCTTAATATTACTGTTATCATTACTGTTGTTATTATTATTTGAAAACGGTTTTCAGTAACGATATGAAAACTAAATATCGGTTATGTAAGGGACGACACACACGGTCAGTTCAACTGATCATTCCAACTGATCAGTTCAAACTAGGGCTGTTAATATTTTTTTTAAATATCGATAATTATAAATATATCAATATCGGAGTTTTATATAATATAAGTTTATTTATCGATGGTAAGTGGATGCTGTGGCCCATAGACATCCACATTTATCCTCGCTTAAGAATTAAAACGCAGATACGTTGTCACGCCTGAGGACCAAGAGGGGATGCCTCATTTCCAGTAAAAAGGGTCTCCATTTCTACTTTCACCATACAAAACACAGCAGTATTAAGCTGGTATTTTACGCTGGTATTCTGTGAGAGCGTGGTCCTTCCCCGGTCGAGCGTCAGCTATATATATATATATATATATATATATATATATATACGCTGCAACGTGGCTCTACTATGTATAAAATATACACTATACACTAAATTTTTTATATAGCAAAATTGAAAACATTAATTTAAGCAAACAACATATTAAAACTCAAACATTTGCCTAATGAAGATATAATTACTTTATTATTTTCAGTCATACATATTTTATACACAGGGCGTTAGTGTAAACATCGTTATACTTGAAACCAGTGGTTTGGTTTCACTTATAGCACGTAAATTCAATGAAAAATAACATTTTTTTTAGTAAAATCTCAATTTTTCCTTAATTCCTCAAATTTGCCTGTCCTAAGCCAGGGTGAAAGTATGAAGGAAAAGTTACATTACAGGTTATGTGTACCTATTGTGTTTTTATTAGAATATAGTGTAGGTAGCTAGTGCGGGCGGTGATCTTTACAGTGATTACTCACCCGGGCGCATAGGGTATCCATGAATTTACGGACGGTTTCGGACAGAAACCTCTTAAATTTTATGAAAGAAAATGGGTTTTTTTTTAGAATTTGGATAAATATTTTCATATTAAAGCCAACTACCTATAGTTTTAGTGACAAAGGTGTTTAAACTTACACCTTGTATACATATTTTGTAATACACTTGTAATTCTGCCATACTAACTAATTACGTTGTGAAAAAATAAATCAACCATAAAGAATAGAATCATGAATGTGTGTAACGCGGTATCTAGTCTCTTATTTTGCTTCATTCTATTTTAAGTTGAATATTATGATAATCCAATCAATAGAGTTAGAAAACTCTGTATAAAAATCTGTACCCAGTGCTAATCTGTATCATACACCGAAAATCTGTATAAATACGGGGAAATCTGTATATATGGCAACACTGAATCGACGCTATACTGGTGATTCGTTCCAAAACATTGGACAGTATATGACGTCATACTTTTGCGCCATTCGGAAAATTGTTGGCGATTATTTTGTCATTATGTGCTCCAAAAATCATGGATCACCTAATGGATATACCATCAATTATTCTATAATTTTTTGTATTTGAATAAATAGACACAAATTCTGGCATGCTTCATTCGGCAAACACACAATTAAAAATTGTTTTATTATGGCCGGATATCCGATACAATATGGCGGCGGCACGCTAGTACAATAAAGTGTCAAATGATACGTCATTTGCATTGGATAGTACACTGCGTTGTATTTCGGAACATACCCAATATTCATTTACAGTAAGTACTTTGATTTTTTAAACTAGATGGCGTTAGTGATAAATTACTTTACGATGTAATGTTTTATAGTTGATTGCATAACATACCTCTGCATACTTTTTTCATTGACACAGCTTAAGCGTAAGCGTAAATTTTTGTAAATGTGGGACTTACTTGAAAAAGTTCGTCCACATTTTCTATGACACATACCTACTTGAAAAATGTATTATTATTCTCTTAGAAGTACTTAATCTATTAAGATGGATTTTAGGGTGCAGTTATTTTTATTGACATAATGACCAGTGATACTTTCGTAGCGACTTTTCGATTAATTGTTTGCAAAGTATTTATAATTCAGAATAACATAAAGAGGAAAACCAGACTGAATTAATTGTCTAAAACCTTTGTCTTCTACAACACGGAATGGTTGAAAGTCCATAATAAATAAATCCATTATCAGCTTATCTACATTTTTTGATTTAAATTTATCACCATTTTTTTTATATATGTATGAAGCTATAGTTCTCGCACCTGGTTGTACCTAATGTAATCGCACCAAGTTAGTGGACGGCCGTTGTTCACCTTCAGGTTGTTGAGCTGTTCCAGCAGATTATGTTATCACTGGAGTTGGAACGTCGTTTCTTCTAACTAAACTTACGAATGAATGTTTACGTTCAAGGTGCTTTGTAAGGTTTGATACAGAACTTTTAAAACTCAGTTGTATTTTACAAATATTACACTCGGCCGTTTGTTACCCTTTGTCCGTAAAATGATCCCAAGCCACACTATTTCCACTGGAAGCCATTTTTAAAACAATAAACGGGTGAGTGTTTCTAGTTACTTTGTGAATAAAAATTTTACGTACAAAACCAATACTTACATGAAATAATTAAAATATGTCTCCTTTGTAGACCCCTAAGAACAATATATTTCTATTTTAAAGGTTACTTATTAGAATTATACTACTAAAATTCTAAAAGAAATATAATTATTCTCGTTACTGAATTAAGAGTATTACGATTATACGAGAAATAAATTAAGAAAATTTACTTCAAATGTCTTTCCGCTATTAAACTACGTCCTTCTTTACTTGATGTAGTACTTCAATGTACGTGTAGATGGCGCGTTTACAGAATTATTTCATATTTTGTAAAATTTGTTTTAAATGGTTTTTCGTTACTAAATTAAGAGTATTATGATTAAACGAGAAATAAATTAAGAAAATTTACTTCAAATGCCATTCCGCCATTAAACTACTTTCTTCACTTGATACGTACGTGTAGATGGCGCGTTTACAGAATTCATTTTGTAACCAATTTTACAATTTTCTTAAGTAGTATGACATCTATACGTAGAAATAAATTAAGAAAATTTACTTCAAATGCTCCCTTCCGCCATTAAACTACTTTCTTCAGAGTCCGTGTAGATGGCGCGTTTACAGAATTCCACCAACCAACAATTTTCTTATAGATGACATCTATGTAGATAAAATTGGAAATTAAATCATAATGTTATTATTTTAATGTCATTATATAATATTTATTTTGATGGAATTTATTTCATTAATATAATTCTTTGAAAAGTTGTTATTATATATAGTATGCAACGTTTTTTTATTATCTTGGATATGTAGCTTCATTTTTACCCAAAGAAGAAGTATTATTAAAGAACTTTAACGATTCTCACGACGAAAGTTTTCCTTTTAGCACTCAAATTACCGGAAAATGACTGCGAGTTGTTACAAAAAGCGATGAAACTTTTCATAATATGGGTATTGCGGTACCGGCGGTAGAATTTGTAAAGCTGTAAGAGCAGTGCGCATTGTTTGCGTTCATTGTCGCCACCTATCCGGGAAACGTTCAGCTGCGAAGAGTGGACGGCACGTTAATGTTCCACACGGAGTTCGCAAGGACGTTTGCAAAGAATCTTACAGCCAACCTGATGGTTAGTGGTGACTGCAGCCCATAGACACCTGCAACTAACTTCAAATGAGGAGAAGAACACTGTGATGTGCTCGTCACCTATTACGAAAAAGATCCGTAATACATCAGGATCTTATCTAAAATTTTCCCAGTACGTGAACAACCGGGGTTCGATCCCGCTAATTTAGCATGTGCTCGCCGAAGGAAAAAATTGTTAGGTATCTGACATATCTGAGAAATTCAATAAACATATTTCGAAGGCATGTGAAGTTCAACAACACGTATCGGGACAGCGCTGTGAAAATTTCCTTGACCGTAGCCCTCACAGAAATGACGGACCTGTGTTCAACAATGGGACGTATATAGGTTGAACTTACGAAACGTACGCTTCAAACGACTTCTTCAGAAAACTTTCACTTTTACGGTAGGGTGATTTTTGGTACTCGCTTTTTGTTCGGTCGTTAAGAATCAATGAAAAATGTAGAATAATTTTTTTAATATAATAAATCCTCAAAAGAACAAGAGTACCTATCATAGCCCAACAGACTATGTAATGGAGACATATCGAAGAACCTACAACAAATGAGAAAGAAAGGTTCTCATGTGGCAGCCTCGTGCTGGCAAGCGCAGTGTTAAGCGAACCCCCATAATGGAGTGAGGAATTGATGAAACACGCAGGCAGTGAATGGATTCGGGCGGCTCAGCACCGTACGTTGTGGGGA
Source organism: Parnassius apollo (assembly GCA_907164705.1). Classification (NCBI taxonomy): domain Eukaryota; kingdom Metazoa; phylum Arthropoda; class Insecta; order Lepidoptera; family Papilionidae; genus Parnassius; species Parnassius apollo. The sequence continues at coordinate 180,086 of CAJQZP010001401.1, forward strand.
GGCCTATGTTCAGCGTTGGACATCCTGCTGTGTTTCGTATTGTGAGTATAGGGTACCGGAGAGCCATTTCCTCTACACAGTATAAAACCAAGTCACTGCCCGCCGTCTGTACGCTTGGATCTCTAAACTACGCAACCAATTTTGATGCGGTTTTCATCAATAGACAGAACGATTCCGTGGCACCCGTGCGAAATATCGCTAGTACCGGTTTAGAGGCATTCCAACTTAATATTCTGGAGTGACAACGCTTATAGATGTTTATGAGACATAGTATATCTAAGTACTTACCATCACGTGGACTGTGTGCTCGTTTGTTGCCTTTATTCTGTAAAAAATTGCTGCTAAATAAACGGCTCTATGTTACAATTTGGTCGTACTCATAATAAACAGCCATGTCACATCGAGAACTTACTGGCTGTGACGTTTATCTCTCCTATCAAAACGAAAGTTTAATTGCTTGAATAAGCTCGGCTACCAGTACTACGGTATTCGAAACGTAGCAAATGTTAAATGTTTTGGTCATTAATATTCTTATATTATATATTAAAAATAGCCGGTGCTTCTCGATGCACGAAAAATAAATGGAATTAATTTGATAATCTCCATATTTACAAGATTATATAAAAAGCATATATATAATAAATAAATAAAAAAAATACATAGGTAATAATAAAGTAGTATTTATTTTCTCCCACACATTATCAGTACATTACAATAAACTAAGTAATAGTAAAATTATACGGCTAAATAACAGCTATAAATACTAACTAAATAAGATCTAGGTGGGAGACTGGTGCCCAAACTAGGTTGCCCTGTTCTATGAGATCACCATGCCCCTTCGTCAACACAAGTGATATTGCTGTAAATCTTAATAAAGATTACAACTACTTGTAAACAAAAGTACATTAAAATAGACTTATTCAGTTTGGAGAAACTGTTTAAAAATTATTAAAAAGTGTACATAAAAAGAAAAACCTGTTTTAAATACTAATAAAGGTAGCCAGGTCTATTAAGTGGTAAAGTAAGTATCTGTTAAAAAAAATGAGACAGGCGCAAAGAGAAGAGAGGGAACAACCATTAGATCAAAGAGGTAGTCATCTAAATTCTATAAAACTTTACTCAAAGTTGGACCATAGACTGTAAAATAAAAATACATTTCTTTATATGGAGCAATTCAATATATATTTTTTTCTTTTCTGTCTTTATTTTCTACCCTTTTTTTAAGACGTTTTACCCCTTTACATTAGGATTTTCTCTAGTATGGTGAAGGCAGGATTTCTTCATATGGGGGATTTTGCCACAGCTGCTGCTGGCACCTGCTTGGCGTGCTTCCCTCGGCCGCCTCTCGCGACGACATGGGGCGCCCCCACGTGATCAATGCATTGTAAGCATGCAATATTAAACCAAAATGTACTCACAACTCTTTATATTTTCTTACCAACAAATTAAAAGTTGGATTTTATTTGACTTTCAGTACTATTTACTGTAAAATAAACCATAACAAGCTTGTGATTCAAAGTAAAATGTATAAAACATTATTACATAACATTTTACAAGGCATCAAAGTCCATAATATTTTTATCGATTGAACTTCTGGCAACCTAAAATTTTACCATTACTTCTTTTCGTAGTAGGCAATAAATGTCGTTTTATTTGAATATGAAGTACTACTTCTAACGAAACCAAGAGAATGAAAATTTCAATTGCAATATTATTTCTGTTAATCCTATTTCACTTCAACGATCAGTGCCTTTAATTAATCATCCAAGATGGTGTACATCCTACATTAACTTCTTAGATCAGTAAGCAAATCGAATTCTACCTATATATTAAATATTACTAACTTATTAAAAGTAATTTTGATTGAGCGATATGAGTTCACTGTAGATTGCCTCATAGGCGGAACACTTGCCACAGTGGCCACGCTTGCCAGGGCAGTTGTTGTTATTAGGGAGACGCTGCTGCCTATCTTCTGGTTTGTTTCCCTGTGTCACATCCTACGACACCCACAGGACGACATGGGCTAGTGGATATGATGTGAGTTTACTTCTGAATATCATCATCATCCTCACAGCCATTCACGATTCACTGCTGAATTACGTCTCTCTCAAGAAATGTCACAAAGCACGCTACTGAACGTACAAGCGAGTATATAATAAGTATACATTATATTTTATAAGATGATGTCATGTTCAGTTTTGATACGTGGTAGAGCCATGCCACAGCTATATTTGTAGTATAGTTGTAACATGAATGGGTCGGCTCGACCGGGTAGGGATCTTGCTTTCACATGATACCAGCGTAATATAGCAGGTTAATGATGCAGTGTTTCATATGATCAATGAAAAGAACCGGATAACCTTTGAACTAGAAACGAGGCTTCCTTCTAGTCCTCATGGGTGATAACGAATGTGCATTTCGATCAAAGATAGATGTGTATGTTTTTATGGGAGGGGGGCAAAAGAGCCTACGGCTCACCTGATGTTAAGTGATAGCCGCCAGCCATTAACAACTGCAACACCAGGGGAATTGCAAATGCGTTGCCCGCCTTTTATAAAGGAGTAGGTTCTTTTCTTGAAGGTCTCTAAGTTTTACCGGTCCGGAAAAATCTCTGGTGGTAGTCGGTTCCATAAGGAAGTTGTGCAAGGAAGAAATTTCTTTTAAATTGCACAGTGGTGTACCGCCAGTCGTCCAAATGGTATGGATGGTATCGCGAGTTTTGTCACGATGTGCTATGGTGAAATTTTGTGGCTGGAATAAGTCCGAACAATTCCTCAGAGCACTCCCCGTAGTAGATGTGATAAAATACTCAAAGAGTTGCAACATCTATTCGCAGTGCCAGTGAGTCAAGACGATCGGAAAAAGCTCGATCGCCGACGATCCGAACAGCTCTGCGCTGGATGTGATCAAATGGAAGGAGCGGGCACTGTGGAGCCCCAGCTCAGAGATGGGAACAGTATTCCATGTGCGGCCGAACCTGCGCCTTGTAAAGTTGCAGGCGGCGTGCCAGCATGAAAACTATCACGCTCTGCTGAGCACGCCAATTTATTTAGAGCCTAATTTGGCCTTGCACGCTGAGGATTCCGAAACTGGCCGAGGCAACAAGGAGAGTGCCCTGAAACTGAGAAGATACGACAAAGGGGTTATTTTTTGCGGTAAACGCGGAAAATAGTGTTTTCTGGGGATTGAACTGTACTAGACTAGTAGTATCATGTGTCGATCTTTCTTTTATTAAGTTTCCCTTATTGGCACACCGGTGGCCGCACAACAGTAATTATGTAGAGGGAAATAAAGATTATTATTTTGTTTACTTCCATATCTCGACTTTTACGGTTTACTAATAGCACGAGCATAAGCCAAGTGTATATTAGTGCCGGATTTGATAAAATCCTGTGAGCTTACCTTATGTGTGAGTTACCTGTGTGTTAGTTTGTTCGCATAATGTAGTTGTGGTTTATTCTTCAGTTTACACTAACTTCTTAACTATTCTACGTGTATTTAGTATTAAAGCCTTCTGTAGCAGTTTGTAGGTGCTGGGTGGTATTATTACAAAAATTATGGGCGATGTCAATTTATCGATGTCGTTGATAATATTAGCATTGATTACGAACAGTACACGAAAATCAGTTTCGCGGTCAGCCTGGTTATTTTATAATTATTATGCTTTTAGCTATTGTTACAGCCACCACACTAGATAATGAAATGAAATAAAATAAAGTGAATTAAAATATCTGCTTTAAGTTAAGCTACACGGTTACTTAGTTGCGGCAGTGATTAGACCTCGGATCAACTGATTACCGGATTCTGCATATAAAATTCTGTGATACTGCATATCATTGTCGTCTTAATTCTTAATTTTCTTTCTTTCCTCCTTTGAAATTGTTACCTCCACACTAGAATTTTCTCCTGTCACAAGTCATCCTAGAGACAGTTTACACACATAAATTTTATAAAGACAAACGTACGGACTCGGAACAATTATTTGTAAGCCATATAAATACTCGTTCCGTGCGGAATTCGAACCCACGGCTTTCAGCGCTGCAAATCATTGCTAAGCCACTGCACCTTGGAGCTGTCAAGCTTCACTACTGCTGCAGCACACTAAGTGACCTTGTTTCAACTCATCCTCTCGGCCCTAGACAGTGCGAATATTGAGTAATCTACCACGCAGCGCACTTGCAAGCCGCGAGCATCATTAAAAGATGCGATTTTTAATGGAAACCTCACGACTTATCGTATCGTTCATTACACCCTTCCAGAATCTACTGTGCCATAGCTGCCACAGCTGCCACGCTTGACAGGCGGGTGGGCAACCGCAGCTTACTTGTTCTTACAGGCTCCAGTTTCAGTTTCTTTCTGTCGCTTCTTTTGACCCACGAGATAATGATAGGTAGTGAATTTTCTTACGCCAGCAATCAACGATAGTCCATACTCAAAGTATAACCGTATTTTCCATTATCATCATCAATTTGTAGTGGTAGAGCCAGGCTGCAGCTATGTTGTTATGGTTGAAGCACGAATGGGTCGGCTCAACCGGGCGAGGACCACGTTCTCACAGAATACCAGCGTAAAATAGCTGCGTAATACTGCTGTGTTTCGTTTGGTGAAAGAGAGATCCGGAGATCCTTTTTTACTGGAAACGAGGCATGCCATCTAAGTCCTCAGGGGTGATAGCGCATCTGCATTTTGATTCTTGATCGAGGATAAATATATATGTCTATGGGCCACAGCATCCACTTGACATCGGGTGGAATGTGTGCTCGTTTGTCACCCTTATTCTGTAAAAAAAACATTACACCCAATCTATACCCTATGCTAAATATAGGCCCCTATATAAGAGGGGTACATGCCGTAGTTGCCACGTTTGGCAAGCGTATTGGCAACCGAAGTTTTTTTTTCTTGCTGTTATCATGAAAACGCTGCTGCCCATTTCCTGTTTTCTTTCTTTTCATCTCCTCTTTCGAAGCCCATGGGATGATTTGGGGTAGTGGATATTCTTGGACCACAACTACAGGTAAATCATACATTATACTCAAACAGAAGTCAAGGTCATGTAATATCAAAACCATCAATTATATACTTTATTTGCTTGTCATAAATCATACATTGTACTCAAACAGAAGTCAAGGTCATGTAATATCAAAACCATCAATTATATACTTTATTTGCTTGTCATAAATCATACATTATACTCAAACAGAAGTCAAGGTCATGTAATATCAAAACCATCAATTATATACTTTATTTGCTTGTCATAAATCATACATTATACTCAAACAGAAGTCAAGGTCATGTAATATCAAAACCATCAATTATATACTTTATTTGCTTGTCATAAATCATACATTATACTCAAACAGAAGTCGAGGTCATGTAATATCAAAACCATCAATTATATACTTTATTTGCTTGTCATAAATCATACATTATACTCAAACAGAAGTCAAGGTCATGTAATATCAAAACCATCAATTATATACTTTATTTGCTTGTCATAAATCATACATTATACTCAAACAGAAGTCACGGTCATGTAATATCAAAACCATCAATTATATACTTTATTTGCTTGTCATAAATCATACATTATACTCAAACAGAAGTCAAGGTCATGTAATATCAAAACCATCAATTATATACTTTATTTGCTTGTCATAAATCATACATTATACTCAAACAGAAGTCAAGGTCATGTAATATCAAAACCATCAATTATATACTTTATTTGCTTGTCATAAATATTACGAAATGTTATTAATATCGTTGGAGATATTGATCACATGAACGATATTTGATATTGACCTTTGTGAAGCGGTAAAATAACTTTTATAAGTCCAATTATCACTTTTTAATTATATATAAGGTACTCCGGGCTAACATTGACATCAGGACGTTAAACAACTCTGTCCCCCGTGGGCATGGGTGCTAGAAAGCACCTGAACGTCGGGAACTAAAAACCATTTAAATTTAAACGCGATAAAATCCGCAAAAGTAGTTTTAATCAATGTTCGCGTATATATAACAAATTATTAACTTTTATAGGCTTAATTGTAAGAGATGGAGCGGTAGTACATAACTTGTACTACATATTTTTATGTAACTGTATACAAATACAGTATTAAGTTATTTAAAGAAATCGCCTACTATTTAGGACGTAAAAAAATGCCTTCCATATACAGCGTCAACTATTTTTGTTATATTGAGAGATATTTTAATATATGGTATATGATTTTCAATACAGCCCTTCAGCAGTGCACTGCTGTAAATAGGCAACCCCATCAATTTCCGTCACTTGCCAGGTAGTTTCACAGCAAGTTATTTACCTTGTCTCCCTAAAATATCCTGAAACGATTTCTCTGACACATACTCGTACATCCTTCAGAAAACGCAGCTGAAATTATTTCTATTAGTTTGAATTAAAAAAATAGTGAATCTCAAAGTGAAAATCTGACAAAAATTATTGATTCGGCAACTAACACTAACTAAGAGAGCTTTTTCATGTATTTATTTTATATAATATTATTAAGTAGAGTGGTTTATTGCGTAATAACAATCCAAAAGTAGATAAAAAAGTAAAACCAAGGTTAAAAGAAATTATTTATACAATAAGACGACGACGTTGATAATGACGACGATCATGAACTGGTAAGCGATGCACGAAGTCGATGAATTAATGTGACTCAGTACCGTGCTTTGTGGCAATCCTTGCGGGAGGTCTATAGGAGTTGTATACTCAATTACAGTACAAAAAGAAGAAATGCTAGGCCAAACATTTTTAATAAAAAGTTTTTTTTTTGCGCCCGAAGCAATTAAAAGGCTACCCTATACGTAGGGAGGCGGAAAATGCATTACGCATACCACGATAGCCGGTCTATCGTGGTTATGAGGGGCTCACTGTCTTACCGGGGACCCTAAGTGATACCCTCTAAAAACCGCCTTTGGGGACACAGGCAACCGGCTGATTAAGCTCTATTGTGCCTTATCATGAACGACCCTCTTTCGGGAAAAGAGGGCGTTAATAAAAAGCTAGTATACTATGTATGTGTAATTTTGCGTTCTCCCCGTTGGTTCCTTCTAGCATAACCATACCGCGGCGTAATAACAAAGTAGCGCCATCTAGTTAACAACATGTTAACTCTTTTTTATGTTTATAGATTTCAGTGGACTTTTAGCCGGACAGGTGATTGACAAGTTTTAGCTCATCGATATCTACGCCTATTATACATATACAAGTACACTGATTCATTCACAGCAAATGTAACTTTGTAATTCTATATATTTATATGATATTACAAAGTTAGTAATGCAGTTGGTGTATCTAGAAAACTGGACCCAAATTAAAAAATATTTTAGTTTTTCCTTGATTTAAACACTAAACCCTTGTGTTCTAAATTTGAAGCTCCTATGTCTGCCAGAAGTGCCTTAGAGTTTTCTTCTTGATCTACTCTTTTGAAGAGATATCGACTAATAGAGGAGAATATAAGATGAAGGAGGATATGTTATGCCGGTTGCAAATATCTTACGATAAAGTCAGGAAGAAGGAGAGCTTGCAGTGGTTGAGTTGTTACCCATGGACATCTACGTCTATTCTCAATTACGAATCAAAATTCAGATACGTTGTCACCCCTGAGGACTAAGATAGAACGCCTCGATTGCAGTAAAAAGGGTCTCCGGTTCTCTACATTCGCCATACGAAACACAGCAGCGTCAAGCTGTAGGTGTGCTGCGCACACACATGTAAACTTCGCAATGTTGTATTGTAACTATATTATGTAGTGAATAAGATTTTTCAACCAGTCACTAGTTGCCCGCCAACTGTATGGCACGTTCCGCTATAATAAATATATTAGTAAAAGATTTCATCTTTCATTATGGTCACCAATAGGCACCCATATGGAGTCAGCTCCTAAACTGGTGACCCCGACGTGATCAAGATGACCGAAGTGGTCTATGTGATGTTAATGCAGTAGTGGGCAATATTCGCGTGGTTGTGATCGGTGGACAATAGATATAGTAACATTAGTGCGCCGTTTCCGCCTACGTCACAGAACGTGCCGCCTGTTAACGTGCCACCCGTTCAAGACATCCAGCCACCCGCGTAACCGCCCATTATGGCGCCAGGTGTAGATGCAGTGTCCCTACAGTCTCGCCTCGCAGACTTTTGGACGGACCAGCCACGCGTATGGTTCGTACGCACGGAAGCTATCCTCGCACCTCAGAGGTTGAGTGATGAGGCGAAGTTTGACCTGGTCGTGTCTAAGCTAAGTAAGGAGGTTATCGCGCAAGTGAAGGACATATTACTCAACCCGCCTCCTACCTACAAGTACGACGCACTCAAAGCTCGGCTACTCCACATCTATGAGGAGTCAATGTCGAGGCAGATCGAGAAGCTTATGAGCGAGCTAGAGCTGGGCGACCAGAAACCATCTCAGCTGCTTCGGCGGATGCGTGAGCTCGCTACTGACAAGGTTCCTGATGAAACCCTTCGCGTCTTGTGGCAGGGTCGTCTTCCGACACAAGTCCGAGCCGTGCTCACTGCGTCTGACTCCAAGGACCTGGACAACCTAGCAGCAGTTGCAGATAACGTCATGGAGGCTGTGCGGCCTTCCTATGCCGCCACCGCTACTTACACCGTGCCAGCGCCAGCATCTACTACCGCCTATGACTTGGCCCTGTTGAGAGCTGAGGTGGCTAAAATAAAGGCTACCGTGGACCGGATCGATCAGCAGAGGTCGCGGTCCCGCGCCCCTGATCGCAACCGGCGTCGTTCACAGTCCAGGCGCCGTAGCAGTCCCTGCCGTCCCCGGAAGGAGAACTACTTATGCTTTTACCATTACAGGTTCCGAGAAAAGGCCAACAGGTGTACGAAGCCTTGCGCGTGGAAAACAACACAGCCGGAAAACTGAGCAGCGAGGTACAGTCCGAGGGTCTTCAGGTCTGTACCGTTTTTCCATTCAATCGTTTGTGTGTGTCAGACAGTAACTCCGGACTTAGATTTTTAGTTGACACCGGTGCCAATGTGTCTGTTTTACCAGCCGTGAGAAAAGATCGTCTAAATCAGTGTAGTGAATATAAATTATACGCAGCTAACGGCAATGAAATCGCAACTTACGTTACCAAGACAATAGTGTTAAACTTAAACTTACGCCGACCTTATTGTTGGGAATTCGTTGTAGCAGATGTCAAACAACCAATTTTGGGCGCCGATTTTTTAGCGTACCACAAACTATTAGTTGATTTAAACGCGCGTAAATTAATAGATAAAACTACAGAATTGAATGTTTCGGCATCTGTTGTCAATGTATCTCAACCTAGTGTTAAAACTATTGATGTAAATCATCCATATCAGGATTTATTGTTAAAGTATCCGGACATCACTAAACCAGCGTCATTCCGAGAAACTGCGAAACACGATGTCGTCCACTATATCGAGACCTCTGGCCCGCCCGTGCACGCGAAAGCGCGCCCGTTGCCACCTGACAGGTATAAAAAAGTTAAAGAAGAATTTCGCATCATGCAAGAACTGGGCATCTGTCGTCCTTCAAAGAGCGCGTGGGCTAGTCCGCTCCATGTAGTTCCTAAAAAGAATGGAGATATAAGACCTTGTGGGGACTATCGCCAGCTGAATGCGATAACAAAGCCCGACAGATACCCGATTCCTCGCTTGAACGATTTTACTTTTATTCTTCCGGATAAAAAGATATTTTCAAAATTAGACATCAATAGAAGTTATCATTTTATACCTGTCGCACCAGGTGACGTGGAGAAAACCGCTATCATAACACCATTCGGACTTTTCGAGTTTCCTCGAATGACCTTCGGTTTGCGCGGAGCAGCACAAACCTTCCAGCGCTTTATGAACTCCATTTTACAAGGTCTTGATTTTGTTTTTTGTTATTTAGACGACTTACTTATAGCTAGTGACAACGAAGTTCAACACAGGCAACATTTAGAAATTATTTTTAAAAGGCTTAATAAATATGGAATTTCAATTAATTTGGCAAAATGTCGTTTCGGACAAACTAAACTAGAATTTTTAGGACACGAGATTAGTACCGACGGCGTCAGGCCGTTGCAAGATAAGGTTCAGGCAATTGTGGAATTTTCGAAGCCGAAAACTGTCGCAGAACTAAGACGTTTTCTCGGTATGGTCAATTTTTATCGAGCTCATCTTCCCAACGCAACTTTATATCTAACAGAATTAAATAAATATCTTAAAAGCTCAAAGAAAAATGATAAGACTCCCATCGTCTGGACGGATAGTGCGAACGAAGCATTTACGCAATGTAAGGCAGGTCTCACACAGGCCGCTACATTGACGTACCCTAGAGTGGGTTCCGCACTCGCTTTAATGACTGATGCATCTAATACATGCGTGGGAGCAGTCTTGCAACAAAAGGAAGGAGATAGCTGGAAACCATTGGGCTATTTCTCAAAAAAATTGACCACCACCCAACAGCGATATAGCACATACGATCGCGAGTTGCTCGCTATATACTTAGCTATAAAACATTTTCGGAAATTATTTGAAGGGCAAGAAATAACCGTGTATACGGACCATAAACCTATAACTTTTGCATTTCAAAAGTTAGGACGCGATGAAAGCGAAACGCCTCGGAGAACGAGACATTTAGCTTTCATAAGTGAGTTCACTACAAATATAAGACATATAACCGGTACGAATAACATCGTAGCTGACACCTTATCGCGCATCGAAGCCGTGACTATGCCAACTGCGTTGAATTTCGATGACATTGCAAATGAGCAGCGTAGCGACAGTTATATCATGAATGTTATGTCTGGTTTAAATACCGATAATATTTTGTTAAAGGAACTAGTTATACCTATGTTAAATAAGTCTATTTTTTGTGAGATGTCTACTGATACAGCTCGTCCGTACCTACCGGAAAAGTTTCGACGCCTAGCTTTTGATAGTTTACATAATTTGAGCCATCCTGGAATTCGTTCTACGCGAAAGATGTTAGCCAAAAAGTATTTCTGGCCTAGTATGAATCGTGATGTTTCTTTGTGGGCAAAAACGTGCATACAATGTCGACGTTCTAAAGTTAACAGACATACGGTATCGAATCTGACTAAGTTTCCGGAAGTAGAGCGTTTTGAGCATGTGCACGTCGATATCGTTGGCCCTCTTGAGATCTCACCAGATGGTTATAGATACTTACTCACGATAATCGATAGGAGGACCAGGTGGCCTGAAGCTTTTCCGTTACGAGACATTACGGCAGAAACTGTTGCCAAACATTTATATGAAGGTTGGATTTGTCGTTACGGTTGCCCGATAAAGTTAACTAGCGACCAAGGTCGCCAGTTTGAGAGTAGTCTTTTTAACCAGCTGTTAAAAATGTTGGGGGTTAATAGAATTCGAACTACTCCTTATCATCCGCAAAGCAATGGCGCAGTTGAACGTTGGCATCGTTCTTTAAAAACAGCACTTTCAGCTCGCCTGTCACATGGGTCCTGGGTGGAAGAGCTACCCACAGTATTACTTGGGCTTCGCGCGGCCGCCCGCAGTGACTCAGGGGTTAGCGCCGCCGAGTTAACGTTCGGACGAAACTTACGTCTACCGGGAGACTTTTATGACGGCTCTTCGAACAACCGTAACGTCAATGATTATTGTTTAGTGGATAAGATTAGAGATACTATTCGTAGTTATAAGCCTACATCCGACGATTCACGTAACTGTCATAGTTTTTTTGTGCACAAGGACTTACGTAACTGTGAATATGTCTTTGTTAGGGACGATTCAATACGTAAACCTTTGAAACCACCCTACGACGGTCCATACCGCGTGATAAAAAGGGGCTCAAAAGTTTACCTAATTCAATTACCCGATAGACAGGTACATATTTCTATCGACAGATTAAAGCCTGCATATGTATTAAAGGAATGTGATGGTAACGAAGCAACGCCACGCCAAAGTAACGCTGACAACGCAGCGGATGTGGCACCTGCGCATGTACGGTTTCCGTTACCACCGTCCACACCGCTGACGTCGTTGTTACCCGGCCCGAGCAACCCGATAACCGTGAAAACAACGCGAAGTGGTCGGATTGTTAAGTTACCTTCACGATTTATAAGCTAGTGTTAATATAAAATATATATTATACAATTACATGTCTAAATGATAATCAGGTTTAGTTACTATGGATGTGAAAGTATTATTTGCATTGTCAAGTGCATAATATTTTCATTCAGGATATTCATCATCATCATCATTACAGCCCTTCACAAGTCCACTGCTGAACATAGGCCTCCCCCAAGTAATGCCACAAAGCACGGTCCTGAGCCACCTGCATCCATCGACTTCCTGCATGTCTTACCAGGTCGTCACTCCATCTAGTGGGGGGTCGCCCTACACTACGCCTACCGGTACGAGGCTGCCACTCGAGAACCTTTCTTCCCCATCGGTTATCGGTTCTTCGAGCTATATGGCCGGCCCATTGCCACTTCAGCTTACTAATCCGTTGGGCTATGTCGGTCACTCTGGTTTTACTGCGGATATCCTCATTTCTGAGTCTATCACGCAGAGAAACTCCGAGCATAGCCCTCTCCATAGCTCGCTGAGCGACCTTAAGCGTCCTCATACGGCCAGCAGTGAAGGACCACGTCTCAGATCCGTAAGTCATCACTGGCAACACGCACTGGTTGTACAATCTAGTTTTTAGAGATTGAGGTATACCTGACGAAAAGATATGCCGTAATTTCCCGAACGCTGCCCAGCCGAGTTGAATCCGTCGATTGACCTCTCGGTCGAAGTTGGACTTACCTAGTCGGACTATTTGTCCCAGGTAAACGTATTCGTCAACAACTTCGAGCATAGTGCTCCCAACAACTACCGGCATAGGTGTGACATGGACATTGAACATGATCTTTGTTTTGTCCATGTTCATCTTAAGACCTATCCGTTGGGAGGCACTATTGAGGTCATTGAGCATAGTGCTTAAGTCCTCCAGCGATTCTGCCATAAGGACTATATCGTCGGCAAATCGAAGGTGAGTGATGTACTCGCCATTGATGTCAATACCGTATCCTTTCCAGTCCAGTAGCTTGAAAACGTCTTCCAATGCAGCGGTGAAGAGTTTCGGGGATATAACGTCACCCTGTCTTACACCTCTCTGCAGTTGGATAGGTTTCGAGCTCTGGTTCTGTACTCGGATAGCCATCGTAGCCCTACTGTACAAACACTTCAGCACTTCGATATACCGACAGTCAACTTGGCACCGCTGAAGGGACTGTAGCACCGCCCAAATTTCGACGGAATCAAAGGCTTTCTCATAGTCCACATACGCCAGGCAAAGTGGCAGATTGTACTCTTCAGTCTTCTGTACAATCTGCCGCAGGGTATGTATGTGGTCTATGGTACTGAAGCCTTTTCGGAAACCGGCTTGTTCGGGAGGCTGGAAGTCGTCAAGTCTGCGTGCGAGACGATTCGTAATGACTCTCGAAAACAGCACGTAGACGCGGCTCAGAAGGGAAATCGGTCTGTAGTTCTTTAAGAGAGCGTTGTCGCCTTTCTTAAAGAACAAGACCACCGCACTTCTGCTCCACGCCTCTGGAGTAGTGCCACCATGGAGGACGGAATTGAAGAGCTTCTGAAGGACTTCAAGTACCGGTGTTCCACCCGCTTTCAGAAGCTCCGCTGTAATTCCATCCTCGCCTGGGGCCCTGCCGTTTTTAAGGTGCTGGAGAGCCATTCTAATCTCGCTTAGACTGACGTCCGGGATATCATCGGAATAGTGTCGGATAAGATTTGCTCTTGGATCGTTACTCACACTTGCGTGTGGCTCCAACGATGATGTGTACAGCTGCCCATAGAACCTCTCAATCTCACTCAAAATCTCAGGTGTCCCGGAAACGATGGATATTCAAGTTACATTATTTAAGTTGAATGTAATTGTAGAGGTATCGTGTTCAGTATTTTGCGTATACTGCACTTTCATATAGGTTCCAGGTAGCTAGTTTAGTTATAATGTATTTAATATAATTTCATTCGAAATACTTCCTTTGCGATAGCATTAGCGCGATAAGTTTTACGATTTTTACTATGGGTAATTTTCAAGAAAAACCAGTTATTGTTTCTCAGGCTCAAAATACTGTAGAGAATAAAGTGGATAATTTTCAAACATGGTTATATGTGATAGCCAGTTTTATGGGGGCGATAATCCTGTACACTATTTGGGTAAAGTTTAATAAGAAGTTCAAAAGCTGGCTTCGTCATCAGGTGTTAATGACAGGCGTTCCGATATCGGGCCAGAATATGGGTCAGATGATAGGTGCTTCTAGCACCAGTCTGCAGCATGTGCCCGCGCCCGCCGCGGCCGCCACCCCTTTCGCGGGGGTCTCCGTACAGCCCTGCGCACAAGCGCATTAGCAAGTTTTTGTTGTTAGTTTTAAGTTTATATTCATTGTATAGTTTTAAGTTTTTTGTATTCATTTTTTCTAAAAGGGGGGAAGTATTGTAGGTGTGCTGCGCACACACATGTAAACTTCGCAATGTTGTATTGTAACTATATTATGTAGTGAATAAGATTTTTCAACCAGTCACTAGTTGCCCGCCAACTGTATGGCACGTTGCGCTATAATAAATATATTAGTAAAAGATTTCATCTTTCATTATGGTCACCAATAGGCACCCATATGGAGTCAGCTCCTAAAAAGCTATTATTTAATGCTAGTATTCTGTGAGAGCATGTTACTTCAGCGGTCGAGCCGACCCATTCGTGCTACAACTATACTACTAATATAGCTGCAGCATGGCTCTACCATGTATAAAAACTGAACTTGAAATTTTCGAAATATTTTTTATTTCTCCAAACTTTAGAATTCCCCAAGATATTTTGTTTCATCGCCGAGCACGTAGTAAATCAGCAACTTAATTTACAATTAACAATTTAATCAGTATCGGCGGGGATCAAAAGCAAGTTGTTCGCGCACTGCATAATTTGCAGCCCTCGCCTAACATTCGGCTATTATTTATTAGATACTACTTCTGTAAACAGAGAGTACGAACCCCCTTTTGTGGGTTATTTTGGTATTAAATTATGATTGCAGTCCAATTATCTTCTATTTATTGTATCTTTATAATTATATTTTCATTTAAATTTTAACATTAAGGTATTTGAAATTGATGAAAACCATCCTAAAATTAATGACTATTGTTATTATTATTATTTATCTGACACGTGTGCATAAGGACGATATGAATATAAAATAGAATAGTAGAAATGCTATACCTTCTAGCACACAGGGGAAATGTATATTATACATATATTAAACACAATTACGCATAATATATGAAACAAACAAAGATATTTTTAATTTAATTTAATATTTGTCTTAATTTTTAAACGTTAAAAACAAAGATAAAGCTTATGGTGTGTGTAGAGAACCAAAACATTTTTACTGAAAACTAGGCATTCCGTCTTAGCCTCAGGGGTGACAGCGTTTTTGTATTTATTCTTAATCGGAGGAATTCAATTTCAGGGAATCACGATGCTGATGATGTTGTATGTTCCTTATACGAGTATAACAGCAAGTCCTTAAAATAAAACTCAAAGTCACAACTTTTCGTTCAGACATTCAGACTTGTTTGAAGCTCTTAGAAACGTCAAAATCTACACAGGGTAGTCGTAAAATAAAGCTATTTATACTGTGATGTTGCTTATATCACTTAGAGTAAATCAAGCCAGTTAGAGCGAATTACTCCTAAATTTACAGTGAATATACCTTGCTATTAAGCTAGCTGGACTACTATCGTCAGTTCCTAGCGAACTCCGTGCGAACTTGTATAAGTAAGAAAATAATAGCTGTTCTATTTGACAGTAGTCACAAATTTAATTACAAACTTCTAAGCCTTGCTAGCAGCGAATAAAATAAAATAAATTTTAACATGTGTTATCATAATATTTTAAATGAATAAGCATGTTTAATAACACTACAGGAAATTATTACTCATCTTCTGGTCCAGTATTCCTAAAAAACTAGAAATATATAATCTGTACGTGTTGCAATTAATGACCTATAACTCTAAGCTCGGAGTTTTTCTGCATGGTAGACTACCTAACGATGATATCCGCAGCAGAACTAAAGTAACTGACACGTCCATGGGTGTCCCACTACTAGATAATGCGACAACCTGGTGGTTTAGATACTCAGGACTGTGTTTAGTTACAATTCTACCGGAAAAGTCCATGTTCACTGCTGAACATGTAATAGTTGTGAATGGTTGTGATGATGATAGTATGATTACAATATTATATTCTGCGCAGTTGATTAATTTCACAACGAACTCATTCGGAGTGATTGCCGTGATCAATTATTTCGAATCCGTAAAAAGTCTACTATCAAAATAGCTGTTGAAAAGTAAGACGGATTGTCAATAAACTTGGCAGGTGGATGACTTCAGATGATTCGAGTCTTTACCAAACTGAAATATCATCGACGCTATTATGATTATATAACCACAGAATAACATAGGATAACGATTTCTCGCACTTCAGTTTTTATATTACTTTGACGTTAACATAAATAAGCAAGAGGTAAAATAAAACAATTTATACAATCTTCATCAATACGACCTAATTTTGTTTGAAATATTATCAATATTCATTTTCTTTTCATGTTTAAACCCATCTAATGTCTTTATAGAAAGAACTAAGCTGCTGGAGAAATTTTGTCTTAAGTTATGTATGTTTTTTTAATTTTAATTTGCATTTTTATTTTGAATAAATAAATAGAAATTTTGTAATTTTTGTTCTTTTATTCACACTTGGGTAGGCAACCTTAAAATACCTCAAATAAAAAAACCAAAAAAGACCACGTTCAAATTTTCCCGTCACACGAGAAGTTCAAGTAAGCTAACGATAGGTGGCGCTAGTGGGTATATATATATCACATTTCTTAAATTTTGTATGAATATGAAGTTGTCGTTCTTCTCCGATAGGAGTAATAGTGTTCTGTGATATTTACCCATCGCTAGTAATATATGTCCTCTCAAATAAGAGGACTGCAAAAAATAAAATACTGCAAGTCAGTATGAAAAGTGTCAAAGTTTAATCATTTAATCATGCCATGATTGTTTATATATTTTTTGATTGTTTTTGTTTATTAGACTATATACAACATGCATAATCAGACCACAATTTGCTAATTTGGGAATTTTTTTTTTTGCGCCCGAAGCAAATATAGGCAACTCTCCGGAAAGCGGGGGAGGGAGGTTGAGAATGCTCATAGCATACCACGCAGCCGGCTGCGTGGTTATGTGGTGACTTTTACCCACTAAACCCAACCTTTTAGGAACTGGCTTAACGATCTGTCTAGAGATCTCTAAGCCGTATACGAACGCGACTCTCCTTGGCAGAAAGGAGGGCGCAACCATCAAAAATATAAGTTGTAAAAAAACTAAGTCTCGCAACTCAGTTCTTCTACCGTAAAAAGTTGTGAGATCCATGTAATACCAAGTCAGGGTCTTACTTAAGGGTCCTTCTGTTTTAAGTTATTACGTAATTAGCTAACCTAACAACATTTTATAGTGACCATATTAATGTTAAAAATCTTTTATGTTTTACAATTTAAAAATACATATTATAATAAATTAAATTGCTTAGTGCGATTACCAAGTCAATCTATATATTTAATATATAGATTGACTTGGTAATCGCACTAAGCAATCTAATTTAATATAATATGTATCACTTGTGAGATACATTGTGTTTTCATGCGATGGCCAAATGAAAACCAGATACGGATTAAGGATTGCCCGAACGTCTTGTTATCTGATTACGGAAGGGATAGTGATGAATTAAATAATATAATTCCTGAGTACACTCTCCGAAATATATTTTGTATCCTCCGCAGTGTGTCTCTTTTTCAATTGAACTGAACATAGGTCGTTATTAATTATTCTTATCAAATAAAAGTGAACAATTTATTCTTTTTGTTATTATAATGTAAAATAATAAATACGAATATTTTATATTCGTATAGAATTGTATAGGATAGAATAGAATGGAATATTGTTTATTCGATATAGATCATATGTAATTCTTATTGAAATTCATTTTTTTACTTTACCACTGGTTCGGAATAAACCTCTGTCCTAGGAAGAACCAGCAAGAGACCCAGCGGCACTTTTTTAAAAAAAAATAACAATATGCCAATATGTTTAAAAACTATTTACAACATTTATTTTATAAACAGCTTGAAAACGACCACCTCATTCTCAGAGGTTATTATCAACCATTTATTCATTTATATTATAATAACCTTTTTATACAGTTTTTGTTTAATTAAATATTTAACCTGGATAATATAGAGTATAGCATATTCGACCGCAATTAATTAGTTATTTCGTTTCTACATTAAAGTACATTCAGGCAAGCTGTATTTCACTTTCAACTGTACATTATTTATTAAGACACAAATATCTAATAAACAAAATATAAAATTCTTCGGTGAAAATCTGCGACAGTTTGACTACAGACGATTAAATGTTTGACATCGTCCTTAGATTAATAACAAACATAGTACTCACACGTAGTGATTATATACTTCTTGTACTCACTCTGAGACATGAAAGTCATCAAACCTCATCAAACGTCTAATTTGTTTAAGTGGCCCTAGTCGATGGCACGAACTAAGTGGTGGGCGGGGTAAAAATGCATGCTATCTCAGCCGACATCACGTGCGAAAGGAATAGACGCTGTGATGAGCAGTAAGAAGCTAGTGCACACACACATTCACACGCACTCGAGTGACGCAATGCGCGACGGCGTCATCGCGTACCTACCTATGCGATTAAATTTTGAATAATAAGATAAACACGGCAATTGTGAGCGCCGTGGCGCAGTGGCTGCGTTGGGAGCCGTGGGTTCGAATCCCGCACGGAACAAATATTTGTATGGCCTACAAATAGTTGTTCCGGGTCTGGATGTTTGTCCTTGTACAATTTATGTTTGTAAACTGCCTCCACGATACTGGAGAAAATCCTACTATGGGGGTAACGTATTTTAAAAAGATAAAGGAGAGAGAAAACAAATTGGTGTTATTTTAACTTAGGATCTGCTGTGTGAAACGTAATTATTACGAACCCAATTTATGTAGTTGTCATTATGAATGTTCTTATGTGAACTTAAGTAGATGTTGTTATTATATAATTAATACAAATTTCATTGATTTGTTTTTACCTACTTTTTAACCGACTTCGAAAAAATGAGGTGGTTCTCAATTCGTTGGTTTTTGTTTATGTATGTTCTGTTCCCTGATTTCTCGAAGATGCCTGAACCGATTTGGAAAATTATTTTTTTGCTTGAAAGGATACATTTTCCAGAAATCCCACGGTAATCGATGATGGTCAGGTCAGGATCTGATGATGGGATCTTGGAGAAATCGGGTGCACTCTTCAATAAATGACAGCAAATCAACCTCGATTGCTGCTATCGCCTATCTATGCATCCATCATAATATCACGCCTGTAACCACTAAAGGGACATAACTCTCAAGTAAAAATGGTAGCATAAAAAACTTTTTTGAAAAAAATATAACCATTTCTAAAACAAACAGAAAAAAGTGTTACATAATTATGTTTTCTTTATGTTTTTGTATTTTATTGTAGGTTATGCAAATATTACTGTAGGTACTATGTATTCTAAATGGGTATTTATTTACCATAGCTAGTTAGCTATAATAGCCCACAGGCAACTCCCCGAAGTATATGCCAGCCAGTGTCAGGATAACTGCTTTTTCGACAGCGCGATTTTGATGTGAGTGGGGCTTTTATATAGGTTAATTAAATAAATAAAAAATGTTAGTTTGTAAATTGTTTATTGATTATTTTATGATAGATAACGCTAGTTCAAAATTAAACACTGTATGGGAATGACATCACTGAACGAGTTAGGTGGTCAGTCTAAACAAATAAAAGGCGCGGTTGTAGAAAGAGATTCGTTACGAAACGTTTGTAGGCTAGGGGGCTTGGCCTGTTTATGCTATTTATAACGAAGGCTATAAAATATGTACAACTTAGAAACTAAATCCTATGTGTACTTATCTGTATTCATAACCCAATATCTGAGGTAGGTTGATGCGCTCCTTAGTTTTTATGTAGTTTGTATTATTCTGTGATAAATTAAATCTAATCCAAAAATATACCATAATACCATAGCAAAGTTACTACTATTTTATTTAGTAATAGCTTATATAGTAGTATAGTAAATTATATATAAAAAATATGAGTATGTCTGAGGTAAGGTTAAATATAAACAAATATTTTGCCAAATGCGAATCGGACTTCTGAGCTTCCGTACCATCTTACAAGATTTAGATACCTATACATATTACTATCGATCAAAAAAAGCCAAAAATACTAAATTTTGTTTCTAGTAGAAAATCCTTTAATTTCAAATTTATTTTTACTATTTGCTGTTATAGCGGCAACAGAAATACACGTTCTGTGAAAATTACAACCATCTACCTGTTACGGATCATGAGATGCAGCCCGCTGACAGACAGACACACGGACAGCGGAGGCTCCGTAATAGGGACCTGCTGGTTACCCTTCGGGTACGGAATCCTAAAAAGTCCTTAGTTGTCCACTCACATCTGTATGATTCTTTCTTCAAAGGACCACATTCCTGCCTGCCTGCCTTCAGCCTGGTTCTCGTATGACATGACCAATGTAAGACCTGGACCTGACCTCTCTGAGTTTGTTTCGGTAGATCCGGTGCTTCTTCTCAGTTTCATGTTTTTCTTGTGTTAAAGTGTTTTAAAAAAACAACTTACAAAACAAATTTTATTTATCAATCTTATTTATTCTTAGATTCTTATGTACTTAGATAAATTATATTAGGTATATTAGGATATGAGATTACTATACGTAAGCACGATTATCGAAAATCTAAAAATTACCTAAAAGTAAAGTAAAAGTAATGTTACAGCCTATATACGTCCCACTGCTGGGCACAAGCCTCCCTTCATTTCTGGAGGGTTTTAGGGCTAGAAAGTGTCCGCCGCGCTGCCCCAATGCGTGTTGGGGAACTTCAAATGTCTTCGAAATATTTTTTTCTTGTTCCTCAGACATGCAGGTTTCCTCACTTCCTTCACCGCCGAGCACGTGGTATATCAGCACTTAAAATTACAATTAACAATTTCGTTGGTGCCGGCGGGGATCGAACCCGGGTTAGTCGCGTTTTGTTATATTTACAGCGAGCGTTAAATACTCAATAAAAAATTACTTTTTCCAATTAAATTAATCAAAAACATTACCTATTCTAATTAAATTAATAGATAATTTTAAGATTTTCGATAATCGTGCTTATCTACGAGATGTTTTCGTTAGTTAGTAGTTAGTAGCAAATTAAAGTAGTTAAGTACCTAATGTACTAACTGTATCGAAAGTTCATTATTATGTACCTACCTGTTTTCAATTTTAACTAAATGTGTTTCAACAAACTTACGGGTACATTTTAGCAGCTATATTCATCCCGGCTTCAGCAGTGGACACGAACGAAAGGAAGCAAATTTTCTAAATAAAGATGTAGATATGTAGGTATTACAACCACAAATAGATAGCAGCGGCTAACCTAGTGAGCATGTGTGGGTGCACGCTGCGCCCCCCCCCCCCCCTTCCCCTCCGTCCGACCCACTGATCGGGGAAACAAATTGTAGCGAAAGGCAAGATGATTTACAACAAAAAGGAGCGCGCGAAATTTTATAAACAGACCTTTGGGAGTCTTGATGTCATGAAAAATCTATTGAATGTATCTGTTCAAAATAAAATTATTTGCATTTTTGAACAACTAATTTATCCCTGTATGGTAACTGCTTTGCAATTTTCGTTCTTCTTATGGTATTTATTTCCGACCAAAGATGTGTTAAAACTAGTGTTGAAATTTGGAATTTTCGACGCTTATAACTTTTAAACATACTCGTTTTTTAATTTTTTGTTTCCATACAGGGCTAGATAATAATGAGACAAATTGAAATAATTTTTTTATTTTGAACGTACACCATCACACAGTGGAGTAATCGCCAGACTACGTTTGTATGGAAGAAAAAGCGACTACTAGTGTACCCTTAAGCGACAAATACGTGTTTTACATTAGCAGTAGGAATGTAAACAACTTATGTGTAGTTTAATGTATTTGTAACATGTATAAAGTACTTACAAATTCCAGTACTCCTCCGTTCGTAAGATATGCTATAATACGGGTACAAAGTTTTCATTTACGTTTCCCTAATATATATATATATATATATATATATATATATATATATATATATATATATATATATATATATATATATTATATAAATAAATATATATATATATATATATATATAATACACACACACACACACACACACACACAGACACCACGGACTCAACTACTCAGGTACACATTTCTCCTAAGCTACTTTCTTTCTTTTTAAACTGCATCAAGAAATGTACTATTAAGTTTAAAAATTTGGCTATTTTGATATTTTGATGTAAATCTAGGTTGTTATGATTACGTAAGAAGAGCGAGACTCTCCCGAGCGAGATTCGCTGCTATGACTACAGAGCGAGTAATTCGAGTCAACCGAAGAAGACCCACGCTCGCACAGAATACCAGCTTAAATTAGGATTTTTTGATTCATTTATATTTATGATGATCGACCGGAAAACTGGATAACTTTTTAGTGGTAGCACGGTGTTCTTCATTTTGCCCTTATGGTCGATAACGCATCTGCATTTTAAGACTTTATTGAATAGAGGTGTGTCATCAGTTTAATTAAAACGTGCGTAAATAAATACCAAGACGAACATATTGTAACGTGTATTTCTTTCTTTCAAATTTTTTCTGTACTCAGTAAGTTCATTTGATTATTGGTAATAAGTAGTATAAAATTACTTATCTTATACAACTTTCTAGTGAAAATGAAACGAACCCTTACCGTAACTTTTGAGGGATATTTAATAACAACTTCAAACGTGAATTGTCATAAAATATTATTCAGAGCTCTGAAATCATGTCTGAATTGTCACTTAGAATAGTTTAAAATCTTTTGTCGATACTCCCTTCTATCTCTACCGTATGTTGTTTGCAAAAATAATTAAAAGGATTTTTCAACTATGATAACCACGAAAAGACACAAACATTTGTGATGATCAGGACGCAAAAACAAATCGAAACACAGCTGACCGGAAATTATGTATAAGTTTTTTTTTTTTATAGAAGAGGAGCGCATACAAGCATGCCGCTGACATGATGGTAAGTGTACCGCCGCACCATGAACAACTGCAACACCAGGGGAATTGCAGATGCGTTGCCGGACTTTTACAAATAGTAGCCTCTTTTCTTGAAGGTCCCTGAGTCGCATCAGTCCGGAAAAACCTCTGGTGGTATTCAATTCCACTAAGAAGGTGTGCGAGGAAGAAAACTCATTTTAAATCGCATAGTGGTGGACCGCCAGTCATCCAGATGAAATGGATGATATCGCGTTTTGTCGCGATGTGCGATGGAGAAATTGTGCGGTTGGAATTAGTCCGCACAATTCCTCAGAGCACTTTCCGTGGTAAATGCGATCAAATACACAAAGAGATGCAGCATCTCTTCACAGTGCTAACGAGTCAAGCCGATCGGAAAGAACTCGGTCGCCGACGATTCGAACAGCTCTGCACTGGATGCTGTCAAATGGAAGCAGCTGGGACTGGGGAGCCCGAGCCCAGAGATAGGAACATTATTCCATGTGTGGCCAAACCTGCTCCTTGTAAAGTTGCAAGCGTTATGCCGATATGAAATACTGCCATGCATTTTAGAGGTTAATTAGGCCTTTTCTTCCAAGTGGCCACGAAACTGTAAGTCACTTAATATGTCAACGTTGTTGATTCCGATACTGGCTAAGGCAACTAGGTGATGCCTTCAAGCTGAGAAGATACGACGAAGGTGTTCTATTTAACGGTAAACGCGCAAACTTGTATTTTTGGGGATTGAACTGGACTAGATATAGTTATAGAAAGACTTTAAAAAAAATTGAGCATTGCCACATCAACTTTGAATGATGATGGAAAAGCTAAAAAAATAATAAATCCCTCTCTCAATTAAAGTCTGAGAATCGAAAATATAATTTGGTTTATAAACTGTTAAAGACATATGACTCAGGATCTTTCGAAAGATGTAGATTTAATCGATATATGGGACGAAACGCGCTTATATTGTTTCGATGTTTCCGGTAAATTAAAATCAAAATTATGGATGTTTGAAGATGATTTTCAAAATATAACAGTCGCCCGTTTAATCGATAAATATTAGGCAAAGAGAATATTTCTAACGGAAAATTCATGGCACTAAAATCTTATATTCTGTGTATCCAGAAGAATTAATAGCTACCAATAAATTTATGATGGCTCATAATAACAGTGATAACAATGGTGATGATGAAATATGTAATTATTTAAATAAAGTTTTCCACTTTCCGTTATATTTAACAAATACAAAACCTTTTACCCACAATTCAAATACTGCTTGAAATGTTATTTTTCCGCAGAATGCTTTGCTTGGTTAACATTTGATTTGTATTCGGCTACGAGACAACAATTTAGTAAGTTCAATGCTTGTGAAATTTTGTTTGAAATAAATCGTAAAATACGAATTTGATTTCAATTTTAAAAAGCAAAGGATATAAAAAGTTTACCATAAAGTAATATATGTATTATGGAAAACTTTTTATATCCTTTATTATTCTATCCTATTTTATTCTTTTTAACTGACTTAAAAACCTCCCCTGGTTTTTAATTTGGATATTTATATTATACGGTGCACCGTATTTATATCACACGGATTTTTAATTTTAACACGTGTCTTTAAGTAACTACTAGGGGATAGGGTGGCAAGATGGGGTACTTAAGCTTTACAGGTCAATAATATAAAAAATTGCATAGTGAAAAAATCATACTTATTTTTTAATTAACAACTAACTTTTATTATTCTGATAATTGGTGTCATTAGGAACTTTTGGTAACACATTTAAGAGAAAAAAATTAAAATTAAAAAAAGGTGTTTTACCCCGTCTTGCCCCACGGTGCTGGTAAGACGGAGTACCCCCCTGAGGTAAGACGGAGTGATGAGAATGATCACAAAAATGATTATTTGGGCTGGCAGAACTCGCAGACATGGGTAGCTTCATCATCTATTCCTGCGCAGCTGTTATGAGCCCATCTTCCACATAATGAGCATTAAATCCACCCTTCAATGGAAACTGATTATACTTCCTCACAATACATACACGGTGTGTCCTCCTCTTCTTCACTTTCATCTCCAAATGATGAGGCTCTTCGCCGTTTTACTGTCTTCGCTGATCGGTTATTCTTCTTTGACTTTTTATCTTGAGCTTTTGTAGTAGTTTTCTTCCATTTTTTTTTAATTCATCTTTTCTCTTTTTTGTTTCTATTTTCTCTAGTTTTTTCGGTTCAGCATCTTTTTTTCTGAGCGATGACTTCTAATTCTTGTTTGTTCAATACTGGGGGAGCAGCCTTAACTTTTCTCTTTAATGTCGTCTGTGGCACATGAAATTGTTTAGCTGCTTTACTAACCCATTTTACTTCCATCCAAAACCGCTTTAACTGCTTCCCGCATGGATTCTTTGGACCACGACCCTCTGCCAGTCGTGCGTTAGTAGTCACGAACTATTCTAAAAAGGATAACAAGCTCACAAAAAACAAACTCATTTTTACGGAAAACAAACAAGAACTAAATTATTCTCATTGGGAGCAAGATAGGGTACGTTACTCCATCTCGCCTGCAGAGCCATTTTATAAAAGAAAAACAAAAAAAATAAAAACTGCCAACAATCTTAAGAAAACACAACGCCTAACTTATTATAGGTTAGTTTAAGCGTCAATCACAGCAACACCTCACCAGCTAAAGTTATTTAACAAACCACAGTCACGTGTTAAACCATAAGAAAATATGATAAACAATTTGCAGTAAAACACTTTTTTGAATTTTTTTCGACACTGCACTTGTGAACCACTAACCACCAGGCGACTGACATCTATCATGGCGGCGCGTCGAATGATGAATAAACGAGCGTGATTGGTCAATTTGAACTCTGAATTTAGCTGGGTACCCCGTCTTACCCGCTACCCCGTCTTACCTCATTCTCCCCTATAAGCAAGTGCTTAACTTACTATGCTACCTGATGGTAAGTGGTTATGCAGTCGAAGATGGTGAAGCAAACTGACATAGCTTAGCAAATGCCTATTACTAGACATTACACTCTGCTTTTTTTTCGTGGGGAAATCCTCATGGATACCATTCGTCGCTGAGGCAACGAGAAGGTTATGCCGGACTCCTACTGGCTAAAACCCAACGGTGGTCACCATTAGCGTATACGAGGGGTCCCGGGATCTCCGTTCGGAACGCAACCGGAGCCCCTCCATCGCTTTGCTACACTAATAGCACGTCCCAGGGGCAATACTTGCTACCCCCAGCACCCTCCCATTGTCTCGAGACCACTTCCGAGTCATCGTCCTCCTCGGGCGTTACACAACTAGGCGTTCGAGGCCCCCGTTCCGAGCGCCTGCAACCCCAGAGGTCCCGTTTCTGGTAGAGAAACACCGTTTTCAAGAGTAGGGCCGTAACTAATGCCTTAGCGACGTCATCTCCGAGCAGGATCCACCCTCTCCCATCTCGCTCAGCAGCCTCCTTCTGAATCATAACGGATTCACAGAAGGTGGCTACGATCCTACACGCCAAGTCCCCGCTCAGCATCACCGACACG
This sequence comes from Parnassius apollo, assembly GCA_907164705.1. Taxonomy (NCBI): domain Eukaryota; kingdom Metazoa; phylum Arthropoda; class Insecta; order Lepidoptera; family Papilionidae; genus Parnassius; species Parnassius apollo. The sequence continues at coordinate 206,867 of CAJQZP010001401.1, forward strand.
ACTGATGGCAGGGAGACTATCCATTCAATGAGATTTACCAGAATCGCCCGTTCCCGTACCCACTCTGGGCATACCGCGAGCGTGTGAGAAGCGGAGTCCTGGTCCTGTCCTTCCGTAGTGGAAGCAGTTCGCCGTCGCCTCGCGTCCGATCTTACACAGGTAATCACCGAAGCACCCGTGCTTGGTAATTATGTGTGTAAGTTTTTAGGTGAGTCTTCCTACTCGTCCCTGCATCCAGGCTTCGAAGATCGGCAGGATTGCTCCAATGCTCCTCGAGACGAGTGCGCCATGTCGTCAGGACGTTTTTTGTTCCTGTCGTTTAATTGATTCGAGTGCCTCTTCTGGCTCACTACCACCGCTCTAACGGAGGACACGAATCTTGATGTAGACCCTCAGGTCCATCTCCGCCAGTATATCTAGTGGTAGAAAGCAAGCCAGGATTGTCGACACCTCAAAAGATATAGTGCGGTATCCTCGTACGATCCGTATCGCCATCCTCCGCTGCACACTGTAGATTTTAGTTCTACAGCGTCGATTGCCCAGCCTTTTTGCTTATACAGACGCTCCATACAGAGCTACGGACCGTATAACTCCCGCGTAGAGTCGACGTACTTCCCCCGTAGGTCCCCCTAGATTGGGTAGCAGCGTACGCGTAGCACCCACCACCATTTCAATCCGGGAGACCAGGCGTTCGAAATGTTCTTCGAAGCCACAAACAAATAAACACATCTGTCAACTGAATCATCTGTCAAAATAAATCCATGTGACCATTGAGTTTAATGAAATTGTAACGCTCCCCCCCTTTATATAAATAAATATGTATGATATTAAATATATAATATATAATTAATTTAACCCTTTTCAATAAAATTATATATATATGTGACCAGGATTAATAAAATATATTTTGATCTTTCTAAATGATCTTTCAAAAGGTTTAATAATAGGCCGTTTGTAATGTTTTTGGCGTGATCGTCTTAGTTAGGACCCTTATTTACGTTGTGTTTGTTTAGTAACTTAGTTCTTTTAGGTGTCTTTTGGAAGAATTAATATTCACTAGAGCAATTTAAAGCTGTTGGTAGTGCCTTATAAGCTAAGTGAACCCCGTTCACGAAGACGGAGCTCGAGAAAGGTTAAGAACATAAAACGTCCCTATTACACTTGTATTAGGTTTACATTATTAATTTATTATTATTTATCCCTTCCCGATTGGAAAAGGCTCACAATATATTTATACAAAATACCCGATACAAGGGCTTCGCTCTCCTACATTTATTTAAAAAAATGTAGGGGGCACACACGCCGTGCGCGGTGAGCGCTAACCATTTTGATGCACTCCCCCCGAAGGGAACGTTAATTCGGGAACTGGACCGTAGTCCACAGCAAAATAACTGGCGAACCAGTAAAAGAGGCTTGGCCCCTTGTTAGTGCGTAAGCACAAACATCGACCGAAGTCGCGCATGTCAATGCGTGTAAACGCCAAACAGAAATCGAACGAATCCAGCCACAGTGAAAGTACGTCATACGGTTTATGCTAATAGGCACACTGGCCGTAAACCCTCCGTTAGCGCCACCACCTGCCAGACCGCCGCTCCTGCAGACGTGATGTAAGTGTATGGCATCACCACCGATTGCATGATCAGCACGGCTACTAGCCGCAGAGCGTGTCATGAGTCTACCGCTCACCTCAAGGGAATGGGGTCCCACGTTGTGCGGCTTTCGGCCGCAGCCTTGAGAGTCTCCTCCGATCCTCCCGCCAGCTACCACCCGCATGAGGTCGACACATATGCTCCACCAACCAATACAACGGCAGATATAGCCAAAAGGCAGTTATAAAATGTTAGTAATAATTTGCCATCAGAAAGGTTTTGTGTCACTGACGTTGAGTAAATGCATTTTCGATCATGTTTGTCTCACCCACCAACAAGTTGCCTTCAATCATTCAAAGGTTAGAAAGTTACAGAGATATATTATTATGTTGTTATATAAAACATCGTGGAGGGCAGACAGTCTGCAACCCCGTAATGAAGGGAACCGACTTGGGCAAAGCTACTTAGGTGTGAGACAAACCAAGACGCAGAGAGCGCCATTGAGAATAGCGTCCCACCAAATAACCATCGCAGAGACGCAATGCTGCAGAACGCAACAAGCATCAATACGATTATCGTCGGGCTTACACCATCCCAAGGTCCCCCATGCATACCAGCAGACATCACCACCCGCATACCTCCATCGACCAGAACCACAAGAATGCGTGGAATCAGGCGCAGCACACCCGCAGATCAATCACAAGACGCAATACCGCAAGTAGCAGTAAGCATCAATGCAACTATCATACGGATGGCGCCCCCTATCGACATGATCCCTATCGACTTTGGTAACAAAGATTGTATTGTTGTTAAATAAAAAATATCACCAACGTATCATAGTAGCGCGCTACTAAGACACCAGCGAACATAGCCCTAATGCACTAAGACATGAAGTTGAGTATGCCTGTTACACTTAAAATTGCTACCAAACACACTCATCCCAATCCGAAAGATAGATAACGCATCGGCGCTACCGCCAGGTGTGCGATGTCCACGGGAAAGCCGTATTGATACAACAAACCCGCTCATCACCGACACTAAGATGATATGTCTAGGACACATCGGTTAGCGAGTCCAAGTTTACTTCGGACCAATTGCTCGTGAAGCAGCATACACACCACCACAATAATCCTTTTCAAGTCCCTAATAAAGACTAGTCATTTTGCTACAGTACTAGGAGCAGTCGGTCACCCGACCACCCCATACAATGTTTACGCATCAAGGATACCTTCTATAATAATGTTTTTGTATCATAGACCTTACTCCCATAGCGGTAATGCCGAAACAGACCGAGTCTTCGACCACGTCCAAATGGCTACAGATTCGTTGCTACAGCGGATCGATAAACTTATCGAAAACTAAAATAATGTCTTTTCACCCATATCAAAAACCAAAATTAGATATAAAAATAGATAATGACGGCGTCACTATAGATACAGTTAACGAGCACACGCTACTAGGCCTAATAGTAGATACCCATATTACTTGGAAACCACATATAGAAAAATTACATAGGAAGTTAAGCAACTTTATGTACGCGTTACGAGAAGTAAAAAAAAAACAACAGATGTAACCACCGCGATAACAACCTACTACGCGTATGCATATGCATGGCTCAGCTACGGCATTGTCCTATGGGGATGCAGCACTAAGGCCTCAAGTTTATTAACTAAACAAAAAAAAACTAATACGGATCATTGCTAATATACAAAACACAGAAAGCTGTAAGCCTTACTTTAAGAAGTATAACATTTTAAGTCTGCCCTGTATCTACATTTTGGAACTATGCAAATTTGTCAAGAAAAAAATCCAAACTTGTACACAAAACGCAATGACATCATATCTAGGAGTCTTAGACAGAGAAACAAACTAGTGCTACCAACTTCAAAACTAAAATCTCATTCTTCCAGCCCATTTGCCATGTCTATAAAAGTATATAATAAATTACCCGAATATATAAAAAAACATTAAGAACGAAAAACCATTTGAAAAAAAAAATTAAAGCAACTACTTATAAACAAGTGGTACTTCTGAATTTTAGAAGATAAAAATATAATATAATATAGATATAAATGTTAGGTAGGTAACAAGGAAATGCCATCCTACTAAATAAATTACAATAAAAAATTACAATAAAATTTAAAATGATTCAAATAATTTAATAATATATTAAATGTCAAAATTAATTAATAAATAATAACAATTATAATAGCCGTATTCCATATTCAATGTGTGTATGTATATATAATATAATGAATGTTAATATTAAATAATTATTTAGCAATAATAATAATAAAACAAAATAAATGTTCCTCCTTCATAATATTGCTATGCCCATGAGGGTCTATAGAGATACCATAAAACTATGTAACACCTTTTGTAACCTATTGAGTATTGAGTATCCCCTCCGCAGAGATCGTGATCCTCGGCGACTTTAACGCCCATCACGCCGAATGGCTTGGTTCACGTTTAACCAATCATGCGGGGAGATCTGTTCATGATTTTGCCTTGGCATATGGTCTGACTCAACTGGTTACTTCGCCTACGCGGATTACAGATGTAGAGGATCATGCATATTGGACCTTCTGCTGACATCTCACCCGGACGAATAACAGATTTCCGTTGACGCCCCTTTAGGCTCCTCGGACCATTGTCTTGTTCGGAGTATCACGCTCACGCTGAAATCGCAGTTGCATTCTGAAGGTTGCCGCCGTGTTTGGCACTATAGGTCAGCCGATTGGGATGGGATGCGGTCTTTCTTTGCATCCTACCCTTGGGGGTGGGTTTGCTTCTCACCGGACGATCCCAACGTTGTTGCGGATTCTGTCGCTGATGTGGTACTTCAGGGTATGGAACTTTTTATTCCTTCCTCTGTGGTGCCCATTGGAGGCAAATCTCAGCCATGCTTTGGTCGCTCCTGTAAAATAGCATCATGCTATAAGCAGGAGTGCTACCAAGTCTGGGCTGACGCATCAGCGTCCCGGGATGTAAACACCAGCGCTCCAAAAAAGAAGTATAATTCCGCCTCTAGGTATTCAAAAGAGTCATTGCCAAGGCAAAGTCAGAGCACATAGGCAGAATTGGCGAGAAACTAGTTCGCCTTCCTTCTGGAACCCATGCATTCTGGTCTCTCGCCAAGGCTGTCTAGGGGAATTTCTGTCAGCCATCTCTTCCATCTCTGCACAGGGAGGACGACTCACTGGCCCAGACCGCAAAGGAGAAAGCCGATCTTCTAGGCTCTTTCTTTGCGTCGAACTCGACCCTCGATGACGGGGGAAGTACGCCGCCGACCATCCCGCGGTGTGAGTGCTCCATGCCGGAAGTGCAGTTCACACAGCGCTCGGTTCGCAAAGCACTCCTCTCCCTGGACATCCACAAGTCGAGTGGGCCTGACGGAATCCCTCAAATTGTGCTGAGAACGTGTGCTCCAGAGTTGGCACTGGTTTTAACGCGTCTTTTCCGGTACTCCTGCTCCCTAGGCATAGTCCCAAAATCATGGAAGACGGCTTCCGTCCACCCGATCCCTAAAAAAGGCGACCGCTCAGACCCGTCCAACTACCGGCCTATCGCCATCACCTCCTTGTTCTCCAAAACAATGGAGTCCATTGTAAACTGCCAGCTCATGAGGTACCTTGAGGATCACCAGCTGATTAGTGACCGCCAATACGGTTTTCGCCGTGGTCGTTCAGCTGGTGATCTTCTGGTCTACCTAACTCACAGATGGGCGGAGGCAGTAGAGTCCAAGGGGGAGGCATTGGCCGTTAGTTTGGACATTGCGAAGGCCTTTGATCGGGTTGGGCACAAAACGCTTCTTTCGAAGCTCCCTTCCTATGGGCTTCCCGAGAAATTGTGTGATTGGATCACCAGCTTTCTTGCAGATCGGGGCATCAAGGTTGTTGTAGACGGTGCAAGCTCCGATTGCTGCGTGCCGAGGCTGCGTGCTATCGCCAACGCTGTTTCTTCTACATATCAATGATATGTTGCAAACCCGTAACATTCATTGCTACGCAGATGACACCACTCGTGATGCTCTTTACACCGGCCGAGCCAATATTTCTCGGGAAAACGTCTCCGAGTGCCGGGACAAACTTGTGTCTGAAGTCGAGTCTTTGCTGAACAGTCTTGGATTGGTGGCGACTATATCTAGTCCAGTTTAACCCCCAGAAGACACAAGTTTGCACGTTAACTACTAAAAAGAACCCCTTTGTCGTATCTCCGCAGTTTCAAGGCACTCCCCTTGTTGCCTCAGCCAGTATCGGAATCCTTGGCGTCGACATATCGAGTGACGTACAGTTTCGTGGTCACTTGGAAGAGAAGGCCAAATTGGCCTCTAAAAAGCTTGGCGTGCTCAGCAGAGCGGGACAGTATTTCATGCCGGCACACCGCCTGCAACTTTACAAGGCGCAGGGACGGCCGCACATGGAATACTGTTCCCATCTCTGAGCTGGGCTCCCCAGTACCAGCTCCTTCCACTTAACCGCATCCAGCGCAGAGCGGCTCGAATCGTCGACGACCGGGTGCTTTCCGATCGGCTCGATTCACTGGCACTGCGAAGAGATATTGCATCTCTTTGCATTTTCTTTCGCATATACCATGGAGAGTGCTCTGAGGAATTGTTCGGATTAATCCCAGCCGCCAAATTTCGTGAACGCACTACACGGCAAACGTCCCGATACCATCCACACCATCCGGATGCTTGGCGGTCCACCTTTGTACGTCAAGAGGAGTTTTCTTCCGCGTACAACCTCTCTGTGGAATAGTTTACCACCAGCGATTTTTCCGGTCCGATACGACCTGGGGACCTTCAAGAAAAGAGCTTACTCCTTTCTAAAGGGCCGGCAACGCACCTGAAATTCCCCTGGTGTTACGGTTAATCATGGGCGGCGGTAGTCACTTAACATCAGGTGAGCCGCATGGTCGTTTGCCCCCTCTCTCTATATAAAAAAAAAACTTTCAGAATTTATTAATATATAGGAGTTCAACCTATGGACTCCGCGAGAAAAACCGGTGACTAGGTTCGCCACCCGTCACGTTCTGTCTCCCGGAGGGGCGAAAAGTGGATTGCGGTAACCCATCTGGTTACGCTGAATGTATGTGGAGGAATGAATGATAAGATGGATGAAGTATGCCAAATGATGAATGACAGAGGAATAGATGTGTTATGAGTGAATGAGACGAAACGAAAGAGAAAGCATGCCACTGCACATGGCACGTATACCGCGTATTGGTCTGGTGTAGACGAGACCGAACGGGCATGCCAGGGAGTTGGTTTCATCCTTTCAGAAAGAATGGGTCAATGTGTGAAAGAGTATGAATGTGTAAGTCCGAGGCTGCTATGGTTACGAATGAAAGTGGGCTTAAAGAAGCTGTTCCTGCTAGGGGTGTACGCCCCAGACATGTCTAAGCGCATTTACATCCGAGAGCAGTTTTAGGACATGGTAAGGATGGTGTTGACAAATTGTAAGGAAAATGAAAATATTATTATGTTAGGAGACTTTAATGGAAGGGTTGGGGTGAAGAGGTCTAGTTATAAAAGGATATTGGGAACGTTTGGTGATGAAAGTATAAATGAGAATGGTGAAGACCTCCTCACCGTATGTGTGGAAAAGAATCCTTTTGTGACGAATACATAATAATAATATTTTTTTCGTCATAAGAAGATTCACATGTATACATGGGAAAGTGATGATGATAGAAACATGATAGATTTCGTAATTGTGGATGAAAGAATGAGGAGCGCAGTCGTAGATACAAGGGTTTACCGGGGGTCCAACGTAGGGATGCATCATTACTTGGTCTTATGTTGAATTAATGGTCTTTTCAAGCGTTGGCGGCATCGGATATCTGTGTCTACCACTGCGTTACAGCGTATAAGAATAGAGAAGTTATAAGATGAAGATGTGAAAGAGAAGTATAAATGTAAACTGATAGAAAATATTAGATGTTTGAATGAGTTGTGTATGAATGATTTAGAATTGAATACTGTGTGGGATAATATTAAGAAAGGTTTGGTGGATGCCGCCACCGAAGTATGTGGTGTAAGTAAGAGAACAAATGAAAGGAAAAATAATACGTTGTGATGGGATGATGAGGTACGGCTGGAAGTTGAATCAAAGAAGAAAGCATGGTTAGATTTTCTAGCAACCAAAGCTGGTAATTCTTCTGGTATGAATGATGATATTGAAAGAAAAATGGCGGAATTTAGACGTCTAAATAAGAGAGTAAAAGAAGTAGTTGAAAGGAAAAAGAAAGAAAGAACGGATAAGAATGATAGAAGGATATTTGATAATTTCCAGGCTAGCATAAAAAATGTTCTGGAAACTCGTAAGAACTTCCAGGGGAAATACGAAACAGCCTATGATGAAGTTTCGAATTTAAACAGATGGAAGGAATACTTTGAAAGCGTGTTTATGAGTGAAGAGTCGTCTGAATTAAATGAACTAGAAATTCCGAAAGAAGTGGAAAGGGGTATGGAGATAAGTGTAGATGAAATAATGAAAGCAATGAAAAGAATGAAAGCAGGTAAGCCAGCTGGATATGATAGAGTATCACTCGAGATGCTAAGGGCTGGAGAGGGAGTGGTGGCAGGCCTGCTGTACACCTTGTTTAATTTATGTTGGGAATTAAAACGGGTACCGGATGACTGTTGTAAAGGAGTTATGGTACCAATATATAAAGGAAAAGGGTCACAGCAGGACTGCAAAAACTACCGTTGTATCAGCTTGCTTAGTATAGTGGTAAACTGTATGCTAAGGTGTTAATTGAAAGAGTTATGAAAGAAACTGATGGAAAAATTTGGGATGTGCAAGCAGGTTTTAGAAAGGGAATGGGGTGTACAGATCAAGTCTTTTCCATGCGCATGATTTCGGAGAAGTTTTGGCCAAAAATCAGAAAGTATTTTGTGCGTTCTTAGACTTGGAAAAGGCTTATGACAGAGTGGACAGGAATGTGTTATGGCAAACACTGAACTCATATGGGTTGAGCGCTGGTTTGATACAGGCATTAAGGTCTCTTTATAGGGACTCTAGTGCTTGTGTCAGGATCAAAGGGGTCTACTCGGACTGGTTTGGCATCCAAAAAGGTGTCAGACAGGACTGTGTAGCTTCCCCTTGGCTGTTCAACCTATTTATGGACAGGTGTTTGCAAACTTTGAAAGATGAAGAATATGGGTTAAGAATGGGCGAGTTAACCGTCAGTAGTGAAAGTTGTGTGTGGCAGAAAAAGCACGAGAGTAGAATAAATGTAGTAGAAATGCGGTCGTTAAGGAGTATGTTAGGGCTGAATCTGAGTGACAGGGTGAGAAACTGCCTGATAAAAAAAAGAGTGTGGCTTTCAAGATGATGTAGTGACCAGGATTAAGAAAGGAATGCTTCGGTGGTTTGGTTATGTAGAAAGAATGAATGCGGAAAGACTGACAAAGCAAATATATGTTGCAGAAGTGAATGGAAGAGTCGGATAGGGACGTCCTAGGCGGAAGTTTGTCGACCAAATTGGCGATATACTAAAAATGGGCCAAATTAAGAGTACCCTTAACCGACGAGCATGTATGCGTAGATATATGGATGTAAAGGAGGCGAAAGAGGTATGTCAGGATCGTGCCAAATGGAAGTCCGTAGTCTCTGCCTACCCCTCTGGGTGACAGGCGTGAGTGTTTATGTTTTGTGTATGTCAACCTACGATTCTACTATTGTAATGCTAATTCATCATAGAGACCTTCTATAGTATTGCTTTTGTATCATAGACCTTACTTTCATAAGTCAATAATATATAGGAGGTAATATATAGGAACTATAATATATAGGAACTCACGACCCTACTATTGTAATGCAAATTCATCATAGAGACCTTCTATAGTATTTGTGCCGGACGGGCGAAACTCTCCGGAGTAAATGTTGTCGAAGATACTTCGCGAGTCGCTCACGTCCTACACCTATAGGTTCCGGTGGGTACTCTCACCGCCGTCTTTGTTGGTACCGCTGAAATATTGTGGACTGTAGTTAAAATCAAAATGCACGATTAACAAATACAAATAGCAAGGTAGTGGCCAGCGGTTCAACTTATTGATTAATCGCGAAATTTTATAACTATTATTTATTGATCACTGTTGTTAAACTACGGTTGTTCACTATTGGTTGGTCACTGTATATTTCAAAAGCTTTCTTTAAACTGTACGGTGGTATCAAATATCTATTGGTAGTAGCTGGTTTTCTAACACTACTGACTAGCAGCTATTATCAACTAAACTAGCTGATTTTATCACTTGTGTAACTGCGGATATCAGTTACCACTTTCACTATATGTAACTGCGAATATCAGTTACGACCTTTTTCGGCTAGCTAACACTTTCACTATATGTAACTGCGAATATCAGTTACGACCTTTTTAGGCTAGTTAACACTTTCACTATGTGTAACTGCGAATGTCAGTTACGACCTTTTTCGGCTAGCTAACACTTTGACTATGTGTAACTGCGAATGTCAGTTACGACCTTTTTCGGCTAGCTAACACTTTCATTATGTGTAACTGCGAATGTCAGTTACGACCTTTTTCGGCTAGCTAACACTTTCACTATTCACTATATACTGCTACTAGTCACTTCAGCTACCACCGGATACCACTCACTTCACTTCACTTGTCACTGGTAGTTCTTCACACTACTACTGGTACTGGGTCCCGAGCCCCTAAGGTAGACTTTAGCAATACTTTACAGTGAGCCGCTTGCCATTTTCCGTTTTGCCTCTTTATTGCATAAACTTTTCACTATACAAATGGCATAAATTGCAATATTCTCTATACAAAACTAATTGCTACACTAACATGCTATACATCATTAAATCGGTAGTCTGGTACTTTATTAGTATATCATAAAGGTTAATAAAAACATTAACATTGTAAAAAGTTATTAAACGAAATGTCCCAAATTTTCATAATATTTGGGCATTTTAATTCTTTAATTTTTCTATAACTACGAAATGCGTTTAATTATACAAAAATATTCCTATACTTCTTTCATCTATAAGCCATATGCTAATTAAATGTCATATTTATAACTCTTTTAGGACATAAAATTATTTTCATTATTTTTAGTATGATCTATTACGCAGTTAATTAAAAAACTTCTAGAGAGTTCCACGATAAGACGCGCTGTGATTGGTCGATTTTTTGGTATATAATAAAAGTTGTTTATATTACTTGTTATCAAAACGACATTCTATACAAACATATTGAGAGTTATAAATATGCTAAATAACTATATTAATACACGTTTTCACTCAGTTTTCTCGGTAATTTCACTATTAATACATAAAACAATATTCTTTATCATTTCGTTTCTTAAGGTTGTTAGGCCGTCGCGAACATCTCTCCCGCCGTGCAGCGTCGCGACGATTTTCTCACAGCGGCGCTGCATCCATTTCGGTGAGCGACGTTGCTTCTACTTCGGCAGCGGCACGAGTTTCCTGGTTGGCCTCTTGATTAGGCCGTTTGCTGTGCGTACCTCCACAGTGCGGATCTGTCCGTCCGCACCGGGGTAAACAGCTTCCACCCTCCCTCGTGGCCAGGTGTTACGAGGTAACTGGCCGTCAGCTATGAGGACTGGATCGCCCACCTGGAGATTGGGACCTCGCCCATGGGCCTCCCGCCGGTTTTGAAGTTCCGGTAAATACTCTCGGACCCAACGCTGCCAGAACATGTCAGCGAGTATCTGGGAGCGTCGCCAGTGTCTTTGGCTATTCATATCTTTTTCATCAAATACTCCAGGTGTCGGCAGTCTCGCAGATCCTCCTAAAAGGAAGTGATTTGGAGTGATGGCTTCGTCGTCGTTGCTGTCTACAGAGATGTGAGTCAATGGTCTGCTATTTACTGTGTACTCCACCTCGCAGAGCAGCGTGGCTAATACTTCCTCATGCGGATGTCTCTCATGAAGGACGGTGTATAGTGCCGTCTTCACGCATCGTATGAGACGTTCCCATACTCCTCCCATGAAAGGCGCGGAGGGGGTTATAAAACGCCACACTATGCCTCGTCTACTGGCTTCTTCTCGAAAAGCCTCCCGAAGTTCCTTGTCTGCACCGTGCATGTTGGTGCCATTGTCGGAATAAATCTCGGTGGGGCACCCTCGGCGAGCTGCGAATCTTCTTAATGCTAGTATTGCGGAGTCAGCGCTGAGGTTTGCGACAACTTCTAAGTGGACAGCTCTGGATGTGAGGCAGGTGAAGAGAGCTACGTATCTCTTCTGATGTTGACGTCCCACAGTGACTGAAAGTGGCCCAAAATAGTCCAGACCGGTGAAGGTGAACGGTCTCTGGTGATGAGCGAGACGTGTACTAGGATGGTCACCGGTCGCTGGCACTGATGGTTGTGCTTTTCTGATGCGACACTGTATGCATTGGCTCACTATCTTTTTCGTAGTGGGTCGAAGTCGGATCACCCAGTAGTGCTGTCGAACCTCGTTGATGGTAGGTTCGGTTCCGCAATGATGCAGGCTACGATGCGTCCAGTCAATATATAATTGTGTGATGTAATGATCACCATCCAATATAGCTGGCCCCTTCATGTCTTCTGTGACTCCCTTCACGGCGGCTATGCGACTTCGTAGCGCGATGATCCCGTCTTTCAATTCTATTTGAAGCGGTCGTAGGCGGCTATCATGAGCGACCTTTTTATTATTACGGAGATCAGTTATCTCTTGTGAGAAGGAGCCCTCCTGTATGGCACGTATCAGGAGCTTTTCGGCCTCTCTGATGAATTCGGCCTCTAGTGTGATGTACCTTTTGACATCTCTATTTTTCACTTGACTGGGAGGCTGCGCGATTTGTCGCGGATTATTTTTCGATTTCCTCCAGTCGGGATCTTCCTCTTTGCCCTTTTTTGTTCTTTTATAGAAGATCCTGTCTCTAGTTTTGCGGCAGAGTGTTATGAATTGTAGCACTCTAGCCGTAGCTCGCAATAAGCGTTCCCATCTCGAAAACCTTGCTGGATCGGGAACAGCTTCTCGGAGTATCGGAGCTTGATGAGATTCCTTAATGGTGAGGGATCTTTCCTCACCTGTAGGTTCGGATGACGTGGGTCTTTCGGTTGGCCATTCTGACGGTTCTTTATACAGAAATGATGGGCCGTTGTACCACTCGTGATTGGAGTCGAAGTTCGGTGGTACGTCCCTCGTGGCAATGTCAGCTATATTCAATTTGGTAGGTACCCAGCGCCAGTCCTCTACTTTACTATGTTCCTCGATTGCCGCTATTCGGTGGGCAACGAAAGGTTTGTAACTCCTGGAGCCCTTTTTTATCCACGTGAGGACAGTTTTGCTGTCAGTCCAATATGTGACGGCTTCGGGCGTTACGCAATGTGCCTGGATAACGGCGGCAGCTACGCGGCTTCCCATCACGGCGGCTTGTAACTCGAGGCGAGGTATGGACGTTACTTTCAGCGGAGCTACCTTCGCCTTAGCCATGATGAGGCTCACATGTACTGTCCCATCGGGTGTCGTTGACCTCCAGTAGACTGCCGTTGCGTAGGCGCTCTCACTGGCATCGGTGAACACGTGGACTTGGAGTGAACGTGCGTCGCTGAATCCCGGGTAGCATCTTGGGATGCTTACTGATTTGAGCTGTTCCAGGTGTTGGATCCATGTGGACCATTGTTTAGTCAGGTCTTCGTCCAACTCCTGATCCCAATCTGTTCCTCGTCTCCATGCTTCCTGCAATATTTGCTTTGCTCGAATTGTAACTGGGGAGGCGAGGCCGAGCGGGTCATACAGCGACATTACTATTTTGAGTGCTTCCCTTTTTGGTTGGTGTTTTATGCAGCAAATTGATTGGAAGTCGAGCGAGCTTTAGGTTGAAGCTCAGCTGATCGGTACCCGGTTTCCAGATTAATCCGAGTATCTTTTCCTCGGTTCCTTTGTTTCCCAGATCGACTGACTCAGATGCTTCATGGTCAGGTTCTAATTCTTTTACAATTTCTGGTGCGTTGGAAACCCATTTTCTTAAGGTGAAGTGCGCGTTTTTGTGTATGTCGCGTACTTCCTTTGATATTCGCATTGCCTCTTCCAGAGACTGGAAACTGTCGAGATAGTCATCCATATAGTGGTTCTGAATGATAGCTTCTACAGCTTCTGGATACTTGTCTTTGTGTTTTTTAGCGTTCCAGTTTTTTGCGAATATGGCTGTGCAGGGTGAACTGGCTGCACCGAAAATGATCGACGTCATTCTATATTCCTGTGGAGCTTCATTACGTCGATCCCCTCTCCAGAGATATCTTAAGGCATCTCTGTCTTCAGGTCTGACTTTAACCTGCATGAACATTTCGGCTATGTCCGCGGAGACAGCGATTTTATGGCGGCGAAAACGCATCATGACCCCTGGTAGTGATTGCAGTAGGTCTGGACCCGTGAGCAGGAAGTCGTTCAATGACACCCCCTTTGTTTTGGCTGCGGCATCGTGTACTATTCGAAACTTCTCTGGCTTCATTGGGTTATGGACGTCGAAATGGGGTAGGTACCATGTTCTTCCCGGTGTGCTAGTTTTCGGTGCTATCTCAGCGTATCCCTTTTGTACTAGGGAATTCATTTGTTCATCATACTTTCTTTTTAGATCTTCGTCTCGATCTAATTTTCTTTCAATGGAAACGAGCCGTTTTATTGCCGTTTCGTAATTACCAGGCATCTCGATATCCTTTTTCTTCCAGAGAAGCGCTGTTTCTATGTGCCCGTCTTGTAACTGACGGGTGCTGCTATTTAGTATATCTTCAGCTTTCTTCTCTGGGTCGGAGTCTGGTCTTCTCGGATTGATAAGGAGAGATTCCAGCGCGAAATATTCGCGGAGTTGGTCATCTATAGTTCCCTCGCTCTTGTGCAGCTCATTGGCCGCGTGGACGCGCTGATACGGGGCTTTAGTGTGTGCCCCGTGTAGCACCCATCCTAATTCTGTGAGCGAGGCAATTGGCTGGTGCGGCGGACCTCTTCGGATTTGAGTGGCTATCAGAAGTCTCCAATTGTCCTGTCCTATTAGGATCCTTGGGTTGCCGGAGTCATATGTTAGCTGCTCCTTTAGGTCTTTCAAGTGTTTGCACTTGGCTATGTCTACTGCACGCACAGTCTGTGGCCCCAAGTTTAGGCTTTCAACCGTGCGTACTCTGAATGGCACCCTTTTGCTGTGGAGACTCTTCAGCGATACTTTGATTCTTCGGGATTCCGGTGAATCGAGGGTAGTGTTCCCGATAGCGGTGATCTTAAACGGGTCCAACCGCCCTGTAGCTCCAATTTGTTTGGCGATCTCTTCATCCATTAATGAAACTGTTGACCCATCATCCAGCAGGGCGTGTGTGTTTACAGCTCCCGCCGGTCCAATTACTCGCACTGGAATTATTTTTAAATAGGCTTGATGCTTTGACACAGCGAATGAGTTAGCTACAGTTTCTTGAGGTTCTTTTTGTTTGACCTCAGTCTTCTCCTTTGTATTGTTATGGAGAAGTCGATTGTGTGTCGCGGTGCATCCTTCTATTCCACACTTATTGGTTTTGCATTTGTGTGTCTGATTTCGATAACGTAAACAGCGGAAACATAAATTATTTTGCTTTGCGAGTTCCCATCTTTTGTTGATATCTGCTTCCTTAAATTTTTTACATTCAGATCCGTAGTGACCCTCCTTTTCGCACACTCTGCATTTCGGAGACGGCTTAGTAGTAGCCGCGTGTGCTCTATGTACTGAACGATTGCTTTGTGCTTCGTTTATAATTTCTGGAGGCGCAAATGCACTGCAGAAGCGAGCTTGCTCGGTAATAAACTCGCTGAAGCAGCCGAGGTCTGGTCTAGAATCATATTTTTCGGTGTATATTCTATACCACTGGGCACGTATAGAGTTCGGCAGTTTGTCGGTGAGGTGTCGTAGCAGCTCTGCGTTAACGAGGTAATGATCTCGCTTTAGGGCTCTAAGAGTGACGACGCTTCCCCTCACTTTGCTCGCGAATGTGCAGATGTCTCTGGGCGCTTCTGTACAGCGTGCTAATCCTCGTAACTTCTCGGTTTCTGCTTGCGCGATTGAATCTGGACGCCCAAATTGTAGCTCCAGTTCTCGCATAATCTCATCTGGCTTAGCATGCCCGATGAGTTCTGAACTGACTGTTTCCAAGGCTCTTCCTTGTAGACTTCGTCTTAGTCTAGCAGTGTTTTCAATATCATTGAAGTAGCCTCGGGTTGTTTCGTAAATGGCACGGAATGAAAGCCACTCGGTATGTGCTCCGCTAAAGCTTGGCAGTGTCATTATAGCTTTCGACGCTGCGAAAGTATGCGACGATAGTGGCGCACTCTCTAACTTTGGTTTGTCAGCGAGCGCGGCTATAGCGGATGTGAGCTCCGATATAAACGGACGGAGCCCCCTGTCTTCACTTATGACAGGTTCCTGGCTAGGTTTCTTTGGATTGGGATCCTTTTGTACATCTTCTGGATAGGAATCCTGGTTTGTGAGCTCTGATACAATCGGTAGGAGCCCCCTGTCTTCATCAACGGTGGGTTCCTGGCTGAGCTTCTGTGGCATGGGATGCTTTTGTGCATCTTCTGGATAGGAATCCTGGTTCGTGAGCTCCTTTTGGGGCTCACTGAGTTCGACAACGTCCGGGGTCGGCTTTGTAACGGTTTTATTAAATGGTGCCTTCCCTCCGGTGATTGCGCCTTGATTTGACTTTTGTTTGGCTACAGAGTTTTCGAGCCAAGATCGAACGTACTCACTTTTGGAGTGACCATCTTCATCATAGTCGTCCGATTCGTCTTCTTCTTCAGCCATCTGTAAGGAGATCTGCGCAAGTTCTAGTTTGATCTTCAATACTTCTTCACGAGCCTTCAAAATTCTTCTATTGGGCCGAACAGTCTTCTTAGACTTCGTACTGCAATCGGTGTGGCCCCTCGGTGGCTCTTCGGAGTGGGTGTCTTCCCGGGCTGGTGGCGATGATGCACGTCTAAAGTCATCGTTGCCTTCTATATGTTCCCTCTGCTTCGTTGTGCGGGCCGTAGTGGACGGCGCGGGCAGGGGTATCCCCCCCTCGGGGGGGGCAGCATGGCGCCTCAGCGCCCTCTACCGTTGACGGCGAGCGTGGTGGCATCTGGTGGTGGACGGCGGCGTTACTGGCCGACGAACCTCCTTCCAGACCGACGGTCCACGCCTTGGCTGCCCTTCCTTGCGAACGGGTGATCGGCATCTTGAATCTGAAAATTCTGCGGTTTTAATACGGTGGTGACTATTTACCCGGTTCCGAAATACAAACGGATATATCCGGCTCGAAGGACCAACGAATGTGCCGGACGGGCGAAACTCTCCGGAGTAAATGTTGTCGAAGATACTTCGCGAGTCGCTCACGTCCTACACCTATAGGTTCCGGTGGGTACTCTCACCGCCGTCTTTGTTGGTGCCGCTGAAATATTGTGGACTGTAGTTAAAATCAAAATGCACGATTAACAAATACAAATAGCAAGGTAGTGGCCAGCGGTTCAACTTATTGATTAATCGCGAAATTTTATAACTATTAATCACGGTTGTTAAACTACGGTTGTTCACTATTGGTTGGTCACTGTATATTTCAAAAGCTTTCTTTAAACTGTACGGTGGTATCAAATATCTATTGGTAGTAGCTGGTTTTCTAACACTACTGACTAGCAGCTATTATCAACTAAACTAGCTGATTTTATCACTTGTGTAACTGCGGATATCAGTTACCACTTTCACTATATGTAACTGCGAATATCAGTTACGACCTTTTTCGGCTAGCTAACACTTTCACTATATGTAACTGCGAATATCAGTTACGACCTTTTTAGGCTAGGTAACACTTTCACTATGTGTAACTGCGAATGTCAGTTACGACCTTTTTCGGCTAGCTAACACTTTCACTATGTGTAACTGCGAATGTCAGTTACGACCTTTTTCGGCTAGCTAACACTTTCACTATGTGTAACTGCGAATGTCAGTTACGACCTTTTTCGGCTAGCTAACACTTTCACTATTCACTATATACTGCTACTAGTCACTTCAGCTACCACCGGATACCACTCACTTCACTTCACTTGTCACTGGTAGTTCTTCACACTACTACTGATACTGGGTCCCGAGCCCCTAAGGTAGACTTTAGCAATACTTTACAGTGAGCCGCTTGCCATTTTCCGTTTTGCCTCTTTATTGCATAAACATTTAACTATACAAATGGCATACATTGCAATATTCTCTATACAATACTAATTGCTACACTAACATGCTATACATCATTAAATCGGTAGTCTGGTACTTTATTAGTATATCATAAAGGTTAATAAAAACATTAACATTGTAAAAAGTTATTAAACGAAATGTCCCAAATTTTCATAATATTTGGGCATTTTAATTCTTTAATTTTTCTATAACTACGAAATGCGTTTAATTATACAAAAATATTCCTATACTTCTTTAATCTATAAGCCATATGCTAATTCAATGTCATATTTATAACTCTTTTGGAACATAAAATTATTTTCATTATTTTTAGTATGATCTATTACGCAGTTAATTAAAAAACTTCTAGAGAGTTCCACGATAAGACGCGCTGTGATTGGTCGATTTTTTGGTATATAATAAAAGTTGTTTATATTACTTGTTATCAAAACGACATTCTATACAAACATATTGAGAGTTATAAATATGCTAAATAACTATATTAATACACGTTTTCACTCAGTTTTCTCGGTAATTTCACTTTTAATACATAAAACAATATTCTTTATCACTTCGTTTCTTAACGTTGTTAGGCCGTCGCGAACAGTATTGCTTTTATATCATTGAGTTTATTATCATAAGTCCCTAATATAGGACTAGTCATTGTGCTACAGTACTTCAAGCAGTCGGGCTCCCGATCACCCCATATGCAGGCTGTTAGTGTAAACACCGTTGTCCTGGAAACCAGTGGTTTGGTTTCACTTATAGAACGTAAATTCAATGAAAAATAACAACATTTTTTTAGTAAAATCTCAATTTTTCCCTAATTCCTCAATTTTTGCCTGTTCTAAGTCAGGATGAAAGTACGAAGGAAAAGTTTGAGTTATGTGTACCTATTGTGTTTTATGTTGAATGTTGTGTAGCTAGCGCGGGTGGTGATCTTTGTAGTGATTACGTCACTTGGGCGTATAGGGTATCCATGAATTCACGGACGCTGTCAGACAGAAACTTTTTAAATTTTATGAAAGAAAATAGCGTTTTTTTTAATTCATTGAATTTACGTTCTATAAGTGTAACCAAACCACTGGTTTCAAGGACAACGGTGTTAACACTATCACCCTGCATATGTACAACTGCAGGTATGTATCTCCGGCAGCTCCTCCATACAAGACATTGAACACCTTCCATAACTTTTCTTTTATACATGAACTCCTTCCATGATTTAGACAATTTTTAACAAATTTTCTAATTATCTTATAAATGTTATTTATGTTTATTTTTATAATATTTTCGATTTGTATTTTTATTATTTATCATATTTTTAAATATTTTTACAAGTTTTTTTAATAAATTTATTTATTCTGTAAGACAATATTTTGCCTTTAATTTACTATATTATTTGTCTAAAGTCAGAAATGTATTTATCTTACCTTTATGTTTATTAATGTAATTTTATTGTTATTACTCTGTTATTACTGCTATTTTACGCTTGTATTCTGAGAGCGTGGTCCTACCCGTCGGTCGAGGCGACCCATTCGTGCTACAACCATAACATAGCTGCAGCGTGACTACCACTTATAAAACCTAAGTATTTTACATACATTTATTTGCGTAAAATATGAGTAAATATATCCAGATTACGTTACGTCTCGGTTTTTGAGGCTATATTATGTAAAAATATTAGCGGTTTCCTTGTTGCAAAGTAGGTTTTTCTTAGCTATAATGATAAATAGTGAATAGGAACAAGAGCGAAGGAAGAAGTAAATTATATATATATATATAGACTTTTTTGATGATATTGAATTATTAATAATATTGGGCCGTCACAAAATGAATAAAATGAAAATTACCTACATATTAGGTACTATGTATCACTCCTTTTACATTTCACGGAGTCTCAGTTAATAAAAATAATAAAAAAATAGTTACATCTTAACATCTTTCGAATTTTCAGGTCTCGCGCTATGCGCCAGTACAATTTGAAGAAGTGAGTTAACACATCGGCGCATTGAACTGAGTGAGTGCAATTGAGAGGTGCAGCGTAGTGTTATATATGTCTAGTGAGGAGAACAGAATTCTCTTATAAAACTGAAGTAACAAGCGAATCTACAGTTCTAACGCCAAGTAGTTACTGCAGCTCATAGACACCTTCCAAACAAAGAACGCTACACAAGCGGTGTCACCGCTGCGGACCAAGAAGGCCTGTGATCATACCAGCTCTATATTTTTAAGACAGAAATTATTTTATCCCTTTACTGGACGCATTACCATGGAATTAAAAATATTATTAAGCATTACTAAAGACGAAACAAACCGTTATATTTTTGTCGTGAAGCGACAATTAAAAACAAAAGAACCTAACCTAACAACAACGAAACAACAAAAATAGAACAAAAACGAATAATTTATTTAAAATTTTAAAAGATATTTACAGTTTTATAAAAAAAATATGAAGATGATGATGGGTGACGTGAATTACAATTTTTTTTAAATAACAAAGATAAATGAGTACTGAAACGGAGCCCGAAGACCAAGGTGGCACACCGCGCTTGGCAGTGGTGCTCACCGCTCACGGAGTATGCACAGGCTATGCCTGTGGTAGGTGCGCAGCGCCTGATCTAGGCACACGCAGCGTCTGGAGTAGGCACTCGCAGCGCTTGAAGTAGGCACACACAGCGCCCGGAGTAGGCAACACACAGCGCCCGGAGTAGGCACACGCAGCGCCCGGAGCAGGCACACGCAGCGCTTGAAGCAAGCACGCACAGCGGCTAAAGATAGCGCGAGCAATAGTAGGTGGAGGCGTAGGCGTGGCTAGGCGACGACTTCTGGTGAATGCAGAGGCTTGCAGGATCCCGGGGCAGTGCGGCTCCGGGATAAGGCCTTTAGGAGATGCTTCTAGTTTGAAAGCTGAAGCGAGACTGACTTTATTGGCCGATTGTTCGGCTTTTATACTTTTTTTAGAGAGCTCCGCGCTCGACGACGGATTTGTGAAAAGAACGGGAAATTATTTAAATTAAAAGCAAATTTTTGTAAATGGCCAAGAAAAAAAGAGTATTTTTCTGGAAGTTTTGAAGTAAAAACATCAGACCGGTAACGAATATGAATAAAAATTGCCATGACAACCAGATAAACAACGATGTCTAAATATGTCAAATTTTGGTTTCAGGCTCGTAATAGAGAAACGGCAAGATTTAAGTGAAAAATGAGATATTATTGATATAAGAAAAAAGGTAGCGCAACAGTGCGCACGAAGCCCGAAATTGCAGAGTTACGGAGAACTAAATAAAAGATCGAAAAAGGTAGACTCCATTGACACCGATTTAAAAAGTGCTGATAGCGTGAAAATACGAAGTGAAAATGATTTGTTATTGTGTTCTTATGGTTTAAAAACGTTACAGGATCCTATGGAAATAAAGGTGATGCAAAATATCCAGTTTTGAGGTGAATGCAGAAAATCAAAAACAGAATGGAAAAATAAATTTAAAATAGTGTAAAATGATATGTAAGTATCATAACACAATTTCAATAAGAGCAACCATTAACATGGGAAACATTAGCATAGGTAAGCATTTCTCTTAACTGTGCTTACCGTGAATTATTATCATACGAGTACCCAACCGTTTTTTGTTTTTTATGTGTACATATAAAAATATTTGTTTTATTAAGGTCTCGGCTACGGAATATACCAGAAAAATCATTCGAGAAATAGTGGCACATCCAAATAGTTCATCTAGTTGTAAGCGCAACTGCTGATCCGAAGTTCCAAGGTTTGAAACCAAGGTCAGGCTAAAAGGTTGTTATGATTATCTGACATGAAATTCTCTGTAAAAGCTTAAGCAACTTCCCGAGTTAGCTGTATATTATCCCAGTACCACGTAAAAAAAACACGTGCATCCATTGGATCTCTCTCCAGTTGTTTAAGATTACCGTCTCGTTGGGCTATGAGAGTAAAGGAATAGAGAGTGCACCTTTCATTGCGCACACACGCTTGCGTTATAACGTTGTCCTGTGTTAATAACTAGACTTCGTTGTGACTTGCTGCCGTGACCGAAATTTGGTCTGAAAGACGAAATTATTATCAAACTTATTTAGGACAGATGTAAAATACCTATATAATATACCTGTAATATACCTATACCAGCGATATGGAAAGGCGTCAAAGTGCGAGACCTCGGTACTGCGGCTAACGACCATAATAGATGCAATCTATGTGTCAAGTGTGACGAATTTTTTGTAGACGTAAAGGGGAATGTCTAACGATGGACTTTTCCTAGCTGCTAATGTAGAATAAAGAGTACCCTTTAATTCGACTACTCTATACGGAGCTTGATGTTAAAATAAACACACCAGTTTTGAGCCTAACCACAACTCCGTTTTAAGTATTTAAGCAGAATTGTAATGAAAAGGAAGAGATATTGTTCTAACGATTAACAACTTCTGAAAAGTTACTAATTAACTCCGTAGCCGTAACCTGCTATGCGCAACGCATTCTCGCCTATATACAACTGGCTACGAACTCAGTCTCTACGAACAGCGTAGCCGTCAGACTTTCATTATTTTAATTTCATTCAGAATATCCGAACCAACTTTTGTCGTTAAAAAAATTAAAAAGTTAAAGTTACAGCCTATATACCTCGCACTGTTGGGCATAGACCTCCTCTCATTTATGAAAGGGTTTTAGGGCAAGGAAATGTCTGCTGCACTATCCCAAGGCATGTTGGTGAACTTCACATGTTATCGAAATTTTTTTTCTTAGTTCTCAGATCCAGGTTTCCACAATATGTTTTCCTTCACTGCCGAGTACGTTGTAAATCAGCATTTACAATTGCAATTAACAATTTTATCGGTGCCGGCGGGGATCAAACTCGGGTTGCTCGCATATTGTGAAATTTACAGCAAGCTCTAATAATCTGAGCTACCTCGGCTCTTCATACTTTGACTTTTGTCGTGCCTTAATTTATTTACTGTGGCGTGTTAGCGAACATCAGACTTCATCGAAATATTTTTTTGTTTCCTCACGACGTTTTCCTTCTTATCCGAGCACGTTGTAAATCAGCACTTAAAATTGCAACTAATAATTTCGTTCGTGCCGGCGGAGATCGGAACCCGGGTTGCTCGCATGTGGAAGTCTGAAATATACAGCGATCGCTTACCATCTGAGTTACCAAGGCTCTTCATACTATGAATTTTGTCGTGCTGCAATTTAATTTTAACAAAATTAAATATTTTTTGAAACATTAGCTATATAGTTTAAGTACAAAAGTGTGACAGGTATTATGTTGACTTTTTTCCGATCTAAAAAAAATATAGTGTTTGGTTTTCCTTAACAACGTATTGCCCTTTAAACAACATGTGTGTAAGGATCAGGTTTATATTTTTTATTATCAAAATATGAGTCTATAACAGCTATGTGTGTATTTTAAGCGATGACATTAAGTGAGCATTAATTGAAATAATTGAAGTCGAAGTCTTAATACTAATTTAAAAATTTTAAGCCTTTATCAACAGCTTTTAAATTTTACTGATATCAATGTATACATTATTTATTCCCAAAGGAATAGCCTGCATGACGCAATCGGTTAGCGCAGTCGGCTGTTAACCGAAAGGTTGGTGGTTCGATCCCACCCGGGGGCGGACTTTTTACCCTTCTAAAAGGTTTTTCAACAAGAACTTTGTTTTCTAAAACAAAATAAAACAAAGAGTTTAGATGAAGATAATTCAAATTTTTATTGTATTACGAAGAGAAAAGTTTGGCAATTATGAATTAAAAATGATATCTGACAAAAGTCCACCACGACCACGCTGACAGATGTCGATTCTTTCATCAAAGTTTTTAATCACTTTTTGGCAAAATGGCGGGTCTATTTCGTTAACCACGTCACGGATTTTGAGTTTTAAGGCCGCGATCGATTCGATTTGCTCCGCATAGACTCTGTCCTTAACATAGCCCTACAAAAAATAATCCAGTGGTGTTAAATCACATGATCTGGCTGGCCATTTAACAGCTGAATTTCGTGAAATTATGCGATCGGGAAATTTGATTTGCAATAAATTGATCGTTTCGTTGGCTGTGTGACATGTGGCACCGTCCTGTTGAAACCACATGTTTGTGATATCGATGTCATCAATAATAGGGCAAAATTGAGATGTTAACATCTCGCGATAGCGTGATCCATTGACCGTTACCGCATTTCCAGCCTCATCTTCGAAAAAAAACGGCCGAATCACGCCTCCAGACCACATAGCGCACCATACAGTGACACGTTGAGCATGCAAAGGCTTCTCAATAATCGCTTTAGGATTTGCAGAAGCCCAAATGCGGCAATTTTGCTTGTTGAAAAAATGATTTTTTCAGAAAAACCAGCGGGCTGTTCCTGAATGAATTGAGCGAATCTACGGCGATGTGGATGATCGGTCAGCTTCAATTCCTGCACCAGTTGAACCTTGTAAGGCTTCAAAGCCAAATCCTTACGCAAAATTCGCCATGTGGTGGTTTTCGATAACCCCAATTGTTGAGAACGTCGAGGAATTGACAAAATTGGATCTTCTTCAACACTGTGGCTCACGGCTGCGATGTTTTCGGTTGAACAACCCGGTCGAACACGCGTTGGTGTTGGCACATTTTGTACCGAGCCTGTCGATTCAAATTTAGGGAACAAATTCTTAATAGCGGTCTCAGAAGGACGATTATGTTGTCCGAAAATATCACGAATTTTACGAAACGTAACTTTAACAGAACCACCATTTTCATATTGGATTTTAATTATTTTAATGGGATTTTCGAGCGAAATTGAATTTATTGTAGCAATTGCCAAAGCATCTACTACGAATAGGTCAAAAAACTAAATGTCAAAACTGTCATGTTGTTAGTGTTGCCCTAATTGAAAAACAAAGTTCTTGTTGAAAAACCCTTTACAAATGTTCCCTATATTTTATCAATATTTTCTGTAAGTTTGTTTTACATTAACAACACAAGAATTACCAATTTTATTTTGAATAAATATATAGAGCCAGGGGTTTTCATTACTTTACCGCAAACGAGAGAGGAAAACTCTCCCCTTTACGTTAATGTAGGCTGGACTGGGCCCTCTTCACACGGGGGACATGTATAGCCCGTTTGCGTTAGCAACTACATCCTATAAGTACTATTGTCAAGCCTACCTAAATAAGGATGTAGTTGGAAGACTAAGTCACCGGTGAACGGATCTTTAATAGATATTCGAAGCGGGAATACAACCTCAGTATAATTATGTAGTTTACATCACCGCGTTTCATCGAAAAACCCTTTACAAATGTTCCCTATATTTTATCAATATTTTCTGTAAGTTTGTTTTACATTAACAACACAATTGAAGTCTTGTTATTTCTAAAGGCAATTTATTGTACATTTTGATTTTTAACGAAAAACCTTGCTTGCATGCTTTATCCGACTGCGATGTTGCCTAAAAGTGTAGTTAGCGATAAGTGAGGATGATAATTAGCGATCTCGTTTCCATTTATTTAGATTTCTCTAAAATAACTTTATTATCCAATAGTAGAACATCACTCAAAGAGCATCCTACGTATGTGCATCATACTCCTAGAGTTCGATGTCACAAACGGCCGTCTGTCAAACCGTCTCGTGAAGTAGACAGTTTCGACGACAAAGTATGACCGATAATTCAATAAAAATTACAGCTACATATATTGCACTAGCTTGCACAGTATGTAGCGTAAAAAACAAGTATAGCGTAATTATTATCACACGAAGTCTTTCCTGAAAGATTTCAAGGCTTTTTTGTAGTTTGACCATTTCAATTCTAGCAGAAGAGAGTTAGTCGCTGGATACCTACTGTCTTTCAGTCTTCAATACTAAAGTTGCATATGTATTGAAAAATCGAGTAATGGTAGGTTACGGGAGTAAATGAAGTGTTATGGTGGAATTTAGGACTACTTAAATGAAATAAGTAGGCTAGACAAAGTTGCTTTTTATTCATCATCTACTTACAACTACAACATCAAGGAGTGATGCTGGCACCAGCGATATTGTCGGCTGATGCCTGGTCCACCCAAGGTACCACACAAGCGTCATAACATGTGCACAGCACACAACTGTTCTTCTACCAGCTAAACAATTACAGCAATACTCTATTATAGCTTCCCTTCTAGACACATTATTTTTAATTAATATATAAACATAATATACTTTTCTCGAAATGTGTCTGGATTTAATTTTGCTTCTTATAAGTGAATTATGTCCACTTCCTCTCAAACAATACTCTATTACATTAATGTTTTCTCTGCTTATTTCAATTTGATACCCACCATGTAACCTGACATGTTTACTATAATAGGACCTTGCCTGTTGAATCTGATATGTTCCTACTTCCTAGGGCAAATAATATAACTTGACTATATTCTAGACGGGGGATATAATATTAGTATTGGAATGAGCTGTAATACTAGTAAAATCAGATGTTCGTCTATTCATATTCATACTCGTTAATTGAAATCGTTCTCTAATCACATTTATGATTTGCTCAGCATCATTCCTGCTTTTTAATCGAACACTGATCGAATCGAATTTATTTAAAAGGCAGTTCTATTAAAAAATTCTTGCCGGAATATTTTAAAGTCTCGTTTGAAGTACCCGTTAACAACTTCCACCACCCATCGGCATATGGTCACACAACGACTCCTGTTAGCTTGATCAGTGGTGAGCTGATGTTCACTCTCAAGGAGGGATTCTGGCATATATGTTCTGTAGCTGCAAGCCTCTAACAAACTAATTGAATCTCTAAATCCCCTGTCTAGAATAAAAACATCGTTATTTTGAAAGTATTGTCTGAGAGGAGAATTTTCATCTCTGAAAAGAGACTTCATTATATCGGCATCAGTTGTGGAAGCTTTGTATGGCCCAAAGCAGTCTACAATGTAGCCATTAAGTGTCACCAGCAAAAATGGTTTTAAAAAGTTTTTTGTATTTATGTAAGGAATATCTGTACTTTTGGAACATATAATCGGAACTTTTGTTTATAAAAATATATGTCCCATCAAATATAATTGGCGCGTTATCATTATTTTGATTATAAATTGTATTTGGAATCATTAAATTGTGTAGTAACAATTGCTCACTGGATATGTGTTCAATTCCCAGATTTCTAGGCACAAAATCTTGTAACAATATTTCCCTAACCTTATCCATTAATTTTTCTAATGTTTGCCTTGTAACCATTAATAACTGAGATCACCGGTCATCTGATTCACCAGTTCTCATCTTCATTAGAAGAGCAAATAAACTTAAAATGCCTCTTTTGTTTTTATAAGATGCGGCTTTCATATAATAAAAGTTCAAATTGTTGTTTATTCATTCCGAGCCAATAATGAAACAAATGCTCATCAAATCTTTCAACACTACATACTCGAGAAATAAAGAAATGTGTTGAAAGCATTTATAAAAGAAAGAGCATGTTCCACTTGTTCGGCCGTAAATGTTCTCAAACTATTTTAAGAATTGAACAACACATCCCAATCAGTACTAAATGTATGTTCTACACAAATATGAGCATTTATATGTAAGTAATATTTGTGTTTGCTAAGAGTTGTTGCTCTTAGAGGGTCACAAATTCTATGCAAATCTGTGTTCTGGCAACCAGAAAAAACACAATGTGCTGCAGTGTTTGCCGCTCGTCTATACTGCGGCAAACTAATCACCCGAGGTACTACGTCATCCTGCTGGTCGGTATTTAGTTCTTGGGGTTAAGGCTCTGGCTAGATAAGCACTAGGATAAACATCCAGACCCAGAACAAAAAGATTGTAATAGACTAGTACATACCTCATTCTAACAACAACTGAGGAGGCAACGTTTATTTTTTTCATGTGTACTTTAACGACTGCTTATCTCCAGGATCAGCGTGTCTGAGTCTTGCTTCCTCGATGGAACAAAACGCCGCATTTAGCTTAGAGCACCGATTCTTCGTGGTATTTCGTCGCACGTGTGTTCTTACTTATTATGTCCAATATTGGGTCTAGTTTTTACAGATAGTTTTTTAGTTGTGTGAGACTACTAACGCTTCCAAATAATTTCAATTTTCTAACCATCTGTAATACATCTTACTTGAAATCCAATCATCCAGTCGTTTGATAGCGGAACCATGTCTGCTCAGATACAACACTCAAGAGTTCTCCGGTCGAACACTCTAGGACTGCCTTCAAGCATGAGCTGACCACATTTTAAGGTATTCCCTTTAGGATAAGATAACTACGTATCCTCCACCCATGTTGCCGCCACTATTTGTAAGCCAAAAAAGCCAAATGCCTACCGACTACACTCCATATCTACTACAACATAAATTATTTATATATGCCACAGTGGATATAGACAGTGCTAATGACGCTCTCAATTGAGGTTAATAAACTTTTCAAATTATAATTATGGCTAAGCATTACAACCGTCTTACATTGTCTTATGTGGTATAGTACGCTGAAGCTATATGTCTATATGTGTATTACGAAGGGCTGGCTCGGCAAGGAATGGACCTCGTTCACATGGCGTAATTAGCAGCTTGACGGTGTAAGAATATTCACTAACCCATAATATCGTCATATGCGTATCGTGAGAGGTGGCAGAAAACATTGCTTATGAAGGTATACATATACTTAGGAAAATTCTTTATGAAATAAGGGGAGACCCGTGCCTGGCAATGGAGCGGTTATTATTTTCATCATCATCATCTTCATTACAGCCCTTTACAAGTCCACTGCTGAACATAAGCTTCCTCCAAGTACTGCCACAAAGCACGGTCCTGAGCCACCTGCATCTATCGACTTCCTGCATGACTTACCAGATCGTCACTCCATCTAGTGGGGGTCGCCCTACACTACGCCTACTGGTACGAGGCTGCCACTCGAAACCCTTTTTCCCCCATCGATTGTGGGATCTTCGAGCTATTATTATTATTTAGGAATGACAATCAGCTTGATGGGGATGCCAAAGTCTAACAGGAGATAGCCACAGATTGGTGTGATGATAATGATTTCTGTATGTTGTCAACGTAGTATGATGTTATACACTATGTACAGTAATGATTTTGACAAAATCGG
Source organism: Parnassius apollo (assembly GCA_907164705.1). NCBI lineage: Eukaryota > Metazoa > Arthropoda > Insecta > Lepidoptera > Papilionidae > Parnassius > Parnassius apollo. The sequence continues at coordinate 235,714 of CAJQZP010001401.1, forward strand.
CTTTAAAAGCAGAAAATCGAGTTTTAATTAAAAAGAAACGCCCCCGGGTGGGCTCGAACCACCAACCTTTCGGTTAACAGCCGAACGCGCTAGCCCATTGCGCCACGGAGGCCATGTCATATATCACGAAATAAGTAAATGATATTAACTTAGGCATTTAGTATTAATAATTTAAATTTGAACGTACGCCGTATTTCGCGTGCGTTTTATGTCGCCACTACACGTTGGCCAACACAGTGGCGAATATATTGGCTGAGAGTTGGTGACGGCGTCCACACGTTGGAAGATCGTTCAGTTTACTTCGAGTACTGTAAGACTCGTTTCCAGTGAAAAGGTTATTGATTTCTCATCACTTTAGAAGTTTTCATCAGATTTATATTGATATTTTGTTGATCTTCTTAAAATCAAGGCGAAATATTGTCACCACTATGCAATTGAAACATAGCTGTAGTGAATTAAGCTTATGACATGTAATTCACTTATTCTTAGCTGATGTCAAAAATAGGAACAGGAACTAAAAACTAACAAACGTCGCCCTTTTTTCATTGTCTACACACCTTACACTTAGCATGTCTCCTTTTCTCACCAGCACTCGTATTCTTCATACATACGAGATAAAAGTTCCAACTACGGGAGAAAGCAAAGAGTTATCACGCTGACATTGTAAATCTATTCATTGGCTTAACAATGGCAACTTACTTTAATGGTATTTTTTAATTTTTCAATATTTTAAACGTACATTTTCCCCATCATTTCGCTTAGTTTGTATATCAACTATTCAGTAAAGCTGTTAAATTTACAATAAAAAAATATCGTAAAAATTCAGATGCCTTGTCACACCAAGACTAAGACAGAATGCCTCTTTTCCAGTAAAAAGGGTCTTCGGTTCTCTACACTCACCATACGAAACACAGCAGCATTAAGCTACTATTATACGCTGGTATTCTGTAAGAGCATGGACTTTCCGCGGTCAACCCAACCCAGTCGTACTACAACCAAAATGTCCATTATATAATAATAACATACTTTAATAACAAAAATGTTCTGTAATTGTTTAAAGGGCAGAACGGATTGCAGCAAGCAATCAATCTGTATGTGCCTTTGTACCCATTGAAAATACATTTGTCTTCGTGCGTGGTGTGTGTGTGTGTGTGTGTGTGTGTGTGTGTGTGTGTGTGTCTGTGTGTTTGTGTACATGTACTCATGCGTGTGTATACTTAAAAATATTCAAATATAGTTAATTATTAAAGGCGGGGAACTGGCTCCAAAAATGGGCGGACTTTTGCTTCGCAACACCATGTATTCACAACAACAGGCAAACTGTTTCATCCTAACTTTATTCTGCCTGACGTGACCTCTGCATCGCTCTGTGTAAGAGCGGTATGCACGATTGACGCACAAACAAAAAGAGTCCAAATTTGAAAAGCAGGCTGCGTTCTTACCTCTGCCGTTCAATGCACATCCCATAATACGCCGCATTCACGTCATTTGATGCACGGATCTTTTCATTCTCTCTTTTCACGTTGATATGTCTCCGGCTACGTTGACGCGCCCTCTTACATCTACAGACGATTCTTTCACGTGTTTGTTATAAAAGACATTGACACAAAATAGCGTAAACAATTTTTATGTATACTCCACATGTATCTTGGTCTAGTGGTCGTAAATGCGGTTGCAGATCATGAGATCCTGGGTTCGAATCCCGGGTCTTACCATAAATTAGTTACCTGTCAAGAAATGTTTAGTAGCAGATCGGAATCAGGAAGTTGGCGGTCTCTCATCCCCGTGCATCGGGAAGCACATAAAACCGTAGATCCTTCGCCTGATCTTTACCCGGTGGTATCAGATTGCCGTCCCATTGCATTATAAGAATTGATGGAATAGAGAGTGCACCTGTGCTTGCGCATACACTTAGGCACTATATCCTTTTCTTTGCAGATGGCTAGTCTCCGTACAGACAGACCGCCGTGACCAAAAATCGGTACGGAGAATATTATTATTACATACATCCCTAGGAGAAAGTATATTTCATAAAGATTTAGTAGTACGGTAGGTATCCTACTTGCTAAGCGTGTTTATTGCAGCAAATTTTCTCTACTATCAGAAACCTATGTCCTGCAGTGTATCTGTAAATACTTCAATTAAGAAATATAGCTTCTTTAATAATAAAAAGAGATCTAGTAGAATCAAATCGTAATTTGATTTAAAAGAATCTGGAACCAAGGTGTACTCTTGCAATTTAGTAGGTAGATAACACTGTCCTGCACGGAACCCACCTTTGGATTACAGTGTAATATTGTGCGCTCTTGGGTGTTTAAATAAAAGACGTGTTACTTGTAAGACACCCCAAAATATATTGTCAGAAAAACTGGTTGGGATTTCTGTTCCAACATACAGTTCACACGCGAAGGGGGGATTGCCGCGTAAGCTGAATTCTACACGTCCGTGGGAGCGAGTCCACGTTTACACAGCCGTGGGACTATTTTTTTGCTTACATTATTTTTATCACATTACAGCTTCCCCGAAAAGTATAGGGTACACACCCCCCATTTTATTAGAAAAAAATGTTTAAATTAAATACAATCATGATGCTATTTCTTATACTAACATTACAAACATTAAAGTTTACAAAACCTTTTTTTTTCAATATTACAAACAATTTTACATTTACATTTAAAGAAAAACAATTTAAAATTTACTTACGTACTTATAAAAGTAACTTACGTATTTCTCTTCTATTTAATACATGTGGTTTAAGGTAAAGTTGTATTATTTAATTTAACAATGGAATTTTAGTAACTCTTTATTATTATTCATAATTTCAACTTTTGGTGACACAAATGTTGAGGTCTACGTGTTTTAAGTCACTTTTAAAGGATTTAAAAAACGTATATAAAACAATTGTCATAGAGGAAAACGATGTTCGCACCATGATCTAACGAAGGATGTGAGCTCAATGTACCATTTGCGTCGTTCCCTAGTACCCATAACCCCCGATTTTTTCACCCAATCACGGAAACAAACTCTGCTTGAGGACTATATGCTTTACCAGTGATGGACGTTCCCGTGTCTCTCCATTACTTATTTAACAAGGTCAACTTTCGTTTTATTTATATATTCTATTTCTATCTTCATTTACTTTCGCCCTTTATTGTCTTTATTGTACCTATCGTTAACATTTATATTCAAGGGGCTATATACTATCATCCTCCACTTTCATACTAACTACCATTATTCTTGCTCACATTGAACATAATACTCAGACTTGTAGCGTCATCAAATATTTGGGTGATCAGTCCAATACTGATGAAACTTAGGAAGGCAATCATACATAATCCCAATGTCGAACGTTCCTTCTTTCATTTCTTATGTCTCTTAAATATATACCTTCTAATTTGTACAGAGATGTGCTAGCATATTTCCAGTCGATTTCCCTTTCCGTTAATAATTCTGTTATGTAACATACCTATTAAGCCTTCTCTTAATTATGACATTTCTTACTTACTACATTTACTTTGGTTAGTTTATTTTTTATGTACCCAAACAGATTATATTATTAATTTATAATAGCGTTATATCGCTTTAAAAATCATCTCCTAATATTCCGTCATCAGAATTACGCTAGGTTCTTAAAAACATAAAACTTTTGCCTAAAAAACATTATTGCTCATTAATTCTACTGGTACTAAAACACTACACTACACTTTGGTACTACAAACACAGCTTTAAGGTTACAGCAGACAGATGTTTATTTTTGAAAACGCGATTTCGCACTGGCTGAGAGCCTGGTTTTTAATACAAAGTTTGTTAGTTACTTATTACCTTAATTATTGAGCATACTACTATACAATAAAATAATGTCTATCAATTGGTTAGTTACGTTTTCCTGGTTATTTATAATTGGAAGTAAGGGAAGACATTTGGCTGAATAGGAGGTTCTACTTGCAATAAAAGAATAATTTTCTTAAATTGTGGAATGTATGTCTCTATACACTTATTTATGTGCTGCAAGTTCTCAATGTTTATCTCAGAATTTTCTATTTTAACTTAATTAATTTGTTAATTTAATTTAAGACGAAATATACTTAAAAATACTGTACAATTTTGTTGCTGTAATAACTTTATTTTAAGCGGTTTCTGAGCATTCTTTACGATGAGATCTTTATGATGACGATTTTAACTAAATAGTTTTTGCAATTCTAACAAGGACATAACACTAGCAGATATAACGAAAATATTATCTTATTTTATTGGTAAAAGGACAGAATACTAATTAAACACGGCTTACTTGGTTAACCTATTTGATTTCTATTTGACTTCGGCGACGAGGTGTGTGCATCGATGCGGTTTGAGGACGGGCCGGGCACGATGGTGGTTGTTCGGGCTCCAAGTTATGCTGTCATCTTCTTGAATTGGGCCGGGTACTTCCCTGGACACCTCTTGATGTGGGCCGGGGTTTTCCCTGGACACCTCTTGATGTATGTATGTGGCTTGAATGCGGTTTGGGCGGTTCAGGTTGTCCTTCGAGATGGCGTTCAATTCTCGTCTTAAGTTTCTTATGGATGCTTGATGACACTTCTTTTACGACGTAATAAATGATGGCGGCAGTTACCAGAGCGATGATGATAATTGTTAGGATTTGTCATGTGTAGTATTTCAAATGTTCCTGTTGCAGTTCGGTTGTGGTTGATGCTGCTCCGCAGGAGGTCTGGGGTATGACTACTTGTTCTTTAGACTAGCTTTTTCCCATCTTTGTATTTCTTGTACTTGAGTCTCCTTTCTTGATTTCTTATGACTTCTTTCTTGAGGTTTCTTTCTTGATTTGGTAGATTTTCGTAATATCCGGGATTGTGTCAGTTCGGTAATTAATATTATTAATAATTAATTAATTCTTCATTTTTCTTTTTTTTGTACAAATAACTTTTGCAGGGCCGCGGCGGTACGCTTGCATTGTAGCAGCGCATCGCTTGGCAGGGTCGCCATGTAATATTGTGCGCTCTTGTGTGTTCAAATAAAGGAGGTGTTACTTGTAAGATGGCCCAAAATATATTGTCAGAAAAACTGGTTGGAATTTATGTTCTAACATACAGTTCACACGAGAAGGGGGGGATTGTCGCGTAAGCTGAATTCTACACGTCCGTGGGAGGGAGTCCACGATTACACAGCCGTGGGACTATTTTCTTCCTTACATTATTTTTATCACATTAACACAGGCACAGCACAAAGATTGATTTAGAAGAAGAAAAAGAAATGCTTATATTATTTTACTTTTAGTAATACCATCAGTATCATCATCATTACATCCTCTCACGTATGCACTGCTGAACATTGGTCAAGTAATGTTACAAAGCACGTTACTGAGCCACCTGCATCAACCGACTGCACCTGCACACACCCTACATCCTGTACTTTAGAACCTTTTTCCTCATAATGTTATTTGCAGAGCTGTATATCCGGACTATAGCTTATTGCTCCATTTGACTATGTCGTTAGATCTGGTTTTGTTGCTGAATATTATCGAAAATTAATTATATAATTATAGTTATTTGTATATACATTTATTGAGATTTATATGTATAATTAAGTGTATTTATTTATATGTGTGTATTAGTTATATTATTTATATGTATAAATGTATAAATTATATATGTGTACATATGTATATATATTTTATGTATGTGTAGCATGAACATATTTGAATTGAATGTGATCATGACAACTTTACTGCCCATTACTCACTCTCTGTTCTACCCAAGGTTAGCTGGTAGAGAATGCCATATAGCATTAAGCTCGCCTTTTGTACAAAATCTTTGGTGCAACAAGGAATAAATAAACAAATAAACATATTCTATTACGAAGAAAATCTCCGAAAAAATCCTCTGCAAAGCGTGCTGTGCGATATTAATCTTCTACGTACGGCCGAAATTTAAAAAAAAATTGTAGTATTAAAATAAAGGTAATACTGAAAACTAAGTCTACCATGGATTTCAGGAATGACAGGAATGATTTGGATATATGACAATGTTAAATGAAGATCAAACATTGTAATTTATGAATTTCTAAGTGGTTGCCACTTATGAATTTCTTGTTTTGTTAATCCGGTATATAAGTATAAAAAAATATAAGCCATGCAGATTTTAAAACCGTTTACTGATTGTTTATTTCTAAGTTTTATATTGATATTGTGAAGTCCAAAAATACGGAATGTTAGTTATTTTATGAAAAACACATGACATTTTTTGAGGTTTATTCAATCTTTATTTCATCTCCAAGTGACGTCATAATGTAGATTAAATAAAGTAAAGTTAATTTGTGGTAATTTAAAAACCATAACCATATTGGCTTACTTGTAAGTTTGCTATCGTCCTGATTTTGTTTACGGAATACGATTATTTTAGTCGCTTGATTTAGATCGCTTGAATAAATTTTACAATAAACCTTAGCTGACCATAGCTGTTTCTACTACCAGCAACTGTCTTATCTTTCTGAAGCTTGAATTTATTTTAACCTGTAAGCTCAGGCAGGTGAGGAATCCGTATGTGCGAGATTACTCCGTCAATATTTATAAATAGCATATGTGAAGTATGCATTTGATTAACATAAAAATCTGGATCGAGAGTAATTTGTATAAGTATGTAAATAAATACATTAGTGTCACTCAAAGACATTCAATATTTCGACAACGAACTGATCCTGCTGGTATTTTTGCTGTTAAATAAAAATAATATATTATACTATTCTATTTTAGAAGGTAAAGACCTGTGTATCAAATTAGAAATAATGAAATATAATGGAGCGCACAACTGAGTCCTCGTAAATAATTATTTAAAAATTTTAATTTTATATTTTTACCTCTGTTTATTTATGTATCTTTCTAATGAGCAACATGGATCGTCGGCGAATCTGAGGGGAGTAGCAGACGTTCCCCTCTATCAAAGTATAAGTCCACGCATACAATAATATTAGTAGCAGTCAGTCCTACAGATGTTAAAATTAATTAGCTAAGATACGCATACTATAAAAAACCGTGTCTTACTGTACTTACTTACTTACTTTGAACTGTACTGTAACTGTACTTACTTATTTTGAAGATCACCCCCCACTCTCCCTCAATTACATCCATTATCCCCGTCATCACCGATCCAAACACCACTAATTCCAACAATACTAGGAAAGACATACCCCGAATATGACAGGCATTTTGGCTTGATAGACATATATTTACAAAGGTACACTAGTACAAGAATGGAAGACAAAGTGGTAAGTAATTATTTGTATCATTACATTTTGATTTATTCCCACTAAACAAGCTTTAAAATATCCACAAATAAAAAAATCTTGTTACTCATTACATAAAATTGTAAATGCGCAATACGATTTATTTTTAAAGTTCACGTTATTTTTTTATTAAAATAGCTTACCAACCAAATTTAATGTAGTTTCTGTTGAACTACATGGCTTTGTTCAATGTATGCGGACTATTGTTAAAGTTTCCTTTGACAGTAATAGCATCATGTATTCACCGTATAATCTTTATCTATTATTATCCTTTGAGTGACTTTAATTTTAAAATGTCAAAAGATGCGCAATATTTTTTGGATTCACGTGGAATGTGAAACTCAAAGGGGTAATCTGATGGTATTAAGTGTATTTTTTTGGTATGAACTGATTCCCCTTGAGCACATCCGGTGAACATTTTTGCCTCTAAAACATTTTATGGAGATCTGTTATTTGTAGTCTGGTACCATTGTATAATTTTGGAGGTATTGAGTTCCACAATAATATAACTGGTGCGCCCAGAGGGGGCAAACGAGCATGCGGCTCACCTGATGTTAAGTGACGACCGCCGCCCATGATCAACCGCAACACCAGGGGAATTGCAGGTGCGTGGCCGGACCTTTAGAAAGGAGTAAGCTCTTTTCTTGAAGGTCCCCAGGTCGTATCGGTCTGGAAAAATCGCCGGTGGTAAACTATTCCACAGAGAGGTTGTACGCGACAGAAAACTCCTTTTGAAACGTAAAGTGGTGGACCGCCAAGCATCCAGATGGTGTGGATGGTATCGGGACGTTTGCCGCGTAGTGCGTTCATGAAATTTGGCGGCTGGGATTAATCCGAACAATTCCTCAGAGCACTCTCCATGGTATATGCGAAAGAAAATGCAAAGAGATGCAACATCTCTTCGCAGTGCCATTGAATCGAGCCGATCGGAAAGCACTCGGCCGTCGACGATTCGAGTCAAGTCAATCCATATATTTAAAACGGTAGAAGAACTGAAAAGTAAGACTTGTTTTTTTGTTTACAAGTTATGTTTTTGATGGCATCTCCTTTCTTTTTGTAGATAGTCCTGCTTTTTTCCTTGCCGGTACCTTCTACTTATTGAATACCAACAACGTACGTATCTACACTTATTATACATATACAGGTATACTGATACATTCACTGCAAATGTAACTTTTTAAGCCTTTATATTTGTATGGGATTACAAAGTTAATTATGCGGGTGATGTATCTAGAAAAATGGACCAAAATTAAAAAAATATTTTAATTTTTCTTTCATTTATATAATAAACACTAATTGTATTCTTAATTTGAAGCTTCTATGTCTGCTAGAAGTGCCTTAGAGTTTTGATAATCGGTCAGTCAGTCAGTGAGTGACAAAATTAAGAAATTTTGACTAGTTATAATTCATAAGCTACTGGTTCAAATTGAATGAAATTTAATATACCATGTTTATGTAATGCCTGCTTAGTTACTGAAAATTCATCCTTCTGGTTTTATTCATAACGAAGTTATAGGGGGCTCAAAAACTGAACTGAACTGCTTCGAGAAAAGTATGTTACAGCCGTGGCGCTTTTTTGCTCGACTTTTTGCTTTTTTACGCAGCCTAGCGTGTCGCGGGTTCGAATTCGGGCATGCACCTCTGACTTTTTGGAGTCATAATTATGTGCGTTAAAGCAATTAATATCATGTTATGTATACGGTCAGGGAGCGACTTAAACGGCCGGTAGCTTGTTATGCACTGGTTTATTAACAGAGGGCGCGTGGGCACAGCCACGCATTGTAATACATAGGTATACAAATGTATATTCATACATAACAATTCCCCACCCTATTTTAGAGTACAAGAATAAAATAAATTATAATAAAAAACGACAACTATAACCTAAAAGAAACCCTTATAATCAACCTTGGGATGGGGGCGCAGTCTATTTCTAGTGGCTTCGATTCGACCATCATTAAAATCTGCTTCTGCTTCGTGGAACTCGTCGTCCTCCTCCGACCGAGGCGGCACAGGGTCCTCTACTTCATCACTTTCCCCACGACGTGGCGAACCTTCTCGTTCTGCCGTGGTAACTAGGCCGGGGTCTTTGGTAGACGCCGGATGAAGTGGTGACGATGATGATGGTGATGGTGATGGTGATGTCGGCAGCGATGGCGGTGGTGTAAAAGTGTTTCCGGTGTCGCAATTGTTCCCTTTCTCGTAAGCGTCTACGTCCCATGCGTTACAGTCATTACTTTGAGCTTTATAAAAAAATTGATTGATTTTTATGCTTTCGATAACATATTTGCGTGTCCCAATCTTTTACTAAGTAGATAACTTTGCCAATTCTTTTTGTTATCGTTCCCTTACACCAGTTAAACTTGTTGTTTACATATTTTTTATATAAAACGAAAGTTCCAGGTAGCATTTGTTTAATACGTACTGGTTCTTCCTTCTGTGAACATTTTTGCGCATTTATTAAATCGGATGAAGCCGCAGACGTAGACAGCGATGACGTAGGTACCAATCTGTCTAAGCGCGAGTTTAGCTTTCGCCCGAAAATCAACTCGGCGGGTGACATGCCGGTGGTCGAGTGCTTTGAATTCCGGTAATCAAACAAAAACTTTAATAAATTGTTTTTTGATTGTTTTGTGTTGCTGCTAGACATAATACTTGATTTTATACCCTTTTTTGACTATTTTTACATAACTTTCGGCTTGACCGTTACTTGCCGGGTGATACTGTGGGGACGTAACGTGTGATATCCCGTTTATTTCACAGAAACGTTTAAATTCTTGTGAAGTAAACGCTGTTCCATTGTCACTTACAATCGTTTGCGGTATGCCGAACCTAGACATGAATTCGCGCGGAGGGGATGGCCGCAGGTTGATGCATACCTCACATGTCCCTATCAATTGTTCTACGGCCTCATCTACACCCGGAAACCAAAATCTGGATCGAACTTCGACCTTGTTTTTTACGATACCCAGATGTGTTTTGTGTAACTCAGCTAACACCCTTTTACGCAACGTCTCGGGAATCACGACCTTATGACCTCTCATTAAGCATCCATTTTCAACCGAGAATTGCGTTCTACATGAAAAATAAGGCTTAAGGTACAAATCAGTTATTTTCTTAGGCCAACCGTGTTTAACATATTCGGTTACTTTAGATAAAATTTTGTCCCTTTTTGTTTCATCTCGTAGTTCTGAAACCGTAATCGGTAAACTCGTGTCGACCACAAAACACACGTAAGCCGCGCGGTCGCTCGAAGTGAAGTCGTCCGCAGTGCACTTATCGAGTGCGCCTGCACCCGTGTCGGGCGCGCGCCTCGCTTCCGAAATACTTGAGCGAGACAAATAGCCGGCGCTGTTATCAGCGCTTCGTATATACTCGATCGTATAGTTATACGCGCTTAGAAACATTGCGTACCTCTGTAGTCGATTCGCTGATACTTCCGGAATGCCTTTGTACGGTCCGAATATTGAAATTAGTGGCTTTACCGTACAAATACTGATGGAAGCGCCGAACTCCAAATATAATTGCGGTCGCTTCTTTCTGTATTTGTGAATATCGTTTCTCTGCGGTATTTAGAGTTCGCGATGCAAATGAAATCGGTCTTTCTTGCCCGTCGGAACCTACTTGCAACAGTATCGCACCCAAGCCAACCGGAGACGCGTCTACAGTTAGGATTAGCCTTGCTTCGGGGTTGAAGTGGGCGAGTACCTGGTCTGAAGCTAATACCAGTTTTATTTTAGTGTATGCCTCTTGATGATCTAGACCCCACGATCATTTTACCCCCTTTTTTAGCAGATTATAAAGTGGGCTTAAAACAGACGCTGCACTTGGTACAAAGTTTCTATAATAATTTACTAGACCCAAAAACGAATACAGTTGGCTTATATATGATGGTGCAGGGGAGTCTACTATTGCTTTAATTTTATCTGGAGACTTTTTCAACCCATTTTTATTGATAACATAACCCAAGTAGTTAACCTCATCTTTATAGAACTCGCACTTCTCCCTTTGCAAGGTCAATCCTGCTTCTTGTAATGTCTGCAACACCGCCCGAAGGCGTGCAGCGTGTTCGGCGTCGTCACGCCCCGTAATGAGCACGTCATCCAACAAACACAGCACGCCCTCCTGTCCACCAACTAGGCCCTCCATCGCGCGCTGAAAAATTGCTGGCGCTGGAGCAAGCCCAAAGACTAGCCTAGTATACTTGTATAATCCACGATGAGTATTAATTACAGTGTACCTTTGTGACTCGTCATCCAGCTCAAATTGGTTATAAGCCATAGATAAGTCTAATTTGGTGAATTTTTTTCCACCATAAAGCTTTGCAAACAATTCCTTGGCAGTTGGCAGAGGATACTGGTCGATAATTAATTGCCTATTAATACTAACCGAGTAATCCGCACACAAGCGAATAGTGCCATTTATTTTTAAAACAGGGACTATAGGGGACGCGTAGTCTGCGTGGTCAACCGGTTTTAATACCCCTAACTCAACCATTCTATCTAGTTCACCGTTTACCTTATTCCGTAGGGCAAATGCAATCGGTCTCGCTTTAAAGAAAACTGGTTTTGCATTATCTTTTAACTGTAAGTGCACCTTATGTTTAGTAAAACGACCTAATTTATCCGAAAAAAGAACTGGAAATTGACATTGCAGTTCTTCCACGGAGGGAAGGGTACCCTGACAGTAGTTCACCGTTGATAAAACTGATGATAACTCTAATTGGAATGTAGATATAAAGTCCCTACCGAGGAGCGGCGGCCCGCCGTCCCGGACGAGGTACACGTCGAGCGTGTGAGCGGTTAATATAGTACACGGGCAACCGAATTGTGCCTACACATGTTATGCTATCACCCGTGTAGCTCATCAACCTTTTATGCGGAACGATCAATGGAATATCTTTAAAATGAGATTTATATATTTTTTCCGGTATCACAGTTACGGCGGAACCGCTATCTATTTCAAACTTAAACGCCGTTTCACGAATAAATACGGTCTCGACCATCGGTTCACCCCGCAAGGAACGAATTTTAAATACCTTACCATCATCAGCGATGTCTTCGTCTCCGGCTCCATTATCTACGTAGTTAACTTTATTTAACGTACACATTCTACGTAGATGGCCTACGACGTTACACTTCCTACATACGAAATCCGCATACCGGCACTCCGAAGCCTTGTGGTTCGTATAACCACACACTTTACACTTTTGTTTTACCGAAAGATCACTTTTTACACTTCTTGCACCTTTATCTCTTGGTCTAATCTTGTACAAAGCGCCAGTAGAAGCTGCGTACGTACTGGCATTGGCGATTGCAGCTGATTTCGCACAACGGACGTTTTCAGCAAATTCTACAGCTTTCGTGAGAGTTAGATTGGTAATATCTTGGGCGTAAAGTTTCTCTTCCTCAAGACTAGGCATCATTCCCATAATGAACCGGTCTCGTAGGGCCTCTTCGATATCATGGAAAGCGCAGCGTGACGTAAGACCGCGCAGTCTCGCGGCCCACTGTGAATTTGTTTCACCGGGTTGCTGCGATGCTGCATAGAAGTTGTGTCGTTCCGTGAAACCGACAATCTTCGGGTTAAAATGGATGTCGAGGATTCGTAGGATGTCTTCGTAGGGCACCTCCTGCACATCCTTGGGTAAGGCTAAATTCTCAGCGAGCCTATAGGTACCCTCCGAGAGTGCACTTAGCAAAATTGCTCTTCTCTTTTTCCCGCTCGGATCCGTCGTATTATTAATTTCATTTGCCAAGAACCACTGATTTATTCGGCTTTTATAAGTTTTCCACTCCTGTATATCGTGGTTAAAACTGGATAATATTCCACAATATGAATTAGCCATTTGTAATTATTATTACGCGGGTACTCGTCGCCAATGTTATGTATACGGTCAGGGAGCGAGTTAAACGGCCGGTAGCTTGTTATGCACTGGTTTATTAACAGAGGGCGCGTGGGCACAGCCACGCATTGTAATACATAGGTATACAAATGTATATACATACATAACATATCACATGTTTCAATAGTGAAGAAAAACATCGTGGGGAAATCTGATCGCCTGAGAGTTCTCCATAATTTTCGAAGAGGTGTGTAAAGTCTCGAAATTTGCATAGGGTCAGTATGGTTGATCTATTTCCTTTATCTGACAGGAGACCTGCACACCTGATAGGTTTCTGCTGCTGCTGCTACTTCTGCTATTGATAATGATGATTTTATTGTTGTTGAGACATTTTTGTGTCCGCACTAGGTGACGTTTTCCCGAGAAATATTGGCACGGCCCGTGTATAGAACATCTCCATTGCTGACGTCCGCATATCATTGATATACAGAAGAAACAGCGTTGGTGATAGCACCAGCCTTGTGGAACACCAGCATTAATGAGCTCGGAACATACACAGTCTAATACGACTTTATGCTCCTATTCGCAGGAAAACACGTGATCCAATTGCACAATTTCTCGGGAAGCCCATAAGATGGGAGCTTCGTAAAAAAGCGTTTTGTGTCAAACCCGATCCTTAGCTATGTCCAAATTAACGGTTATAACTTGGACTTTACTACTTCCGCCCATTTATGAGTTAGGTAAACCAGAAGATCACCAGCTGAGCGACCCTGACGGAAACTGTACTGGCGGTGACTAATCAGCTGGTGTTCCTCAAGATACCGCATGAGCTGACTGAGCACATACGTATATCAGGGCTTCGCTAAAAATCAGAACTGCTGCAGTAAATGCATACGCTGATTCGGAATTATTGTTGGCACATCACTAAATGAAAGTAATTAACTTGTTGATGTTTATTTTTATTTACGTCTCTTTTATCTTGTATGTTTTCTGTTTACTTCTAATTTATATATATTATGTAACTGTATTGACGCCAATAAAACATAAATATGTTTATGTCTAATTCTACTCTGAAATTATTCTCTGAATTTACTTTGAATAAGGCTTAACTCAAGAGTTTCTCGTTTTCATAATTTACTCGACTTCACGATTTTATGTTTCTATTTTAAGCAAAAAGTATTATAAACTCATAATCACATAATTTTGTTAAAAAATACTGTACACAAACGTCCTCTCTTGGAATCACTCACACAATATTGTGTTCGTGTAGTTCATTAGTAATTGTCAAAATATACTCCAGTTCACTGCTGAACATAGAATACTCCCAATACCACAAAGCGCGCTCTTAAGCTACTTGCATCCATCGACGTCCTGCATCTCCAGGTCCTCACTCTATCTTGCAATAATTGTTTGCTTCACCCTTCGCTAACTGTTACGAGGCTGCTACTCAAGAAACTTTCTTTCCCATTAGATACCAGTCCTTCGAACTACATGACTAACTTATTGCCAGTTCATCTTAATGATTGAATAATAAAATCAAATAAATTTATTGATAATCAATATAATCTTAAAAGATAAAACAAATATTTTCAAACAAGGTTTTGAAGGCATTGAGTATATCATCAAATTGCATTGTCATCCAAATTATTAATGTATGCCAAATCACAGCTCAGTCGGGTTCCAGTAACTGCTACAAACATTGATTGAATCGGAAAGACATCCGAATAAGAATTTATTACGAAAAACTAGGAGAGGATGTAATATTTCAGATTTTATTCCGATATACAATATGTAACAAAAACCCTGTGGTTCCCGTTAAGTGTGTTATCAGAATCAGTATCCAAGCGTATAGAAACATTTTTTTTTTTTTCAAAAAACGCATTTAATTCTTTTTTATTTTAATGAAAAAAATTATTTTGCAAATTGCATGTGGTTTTATTTCCTCTAACTCACACGAGTATCGGTAATGTGGGGTCTTTGACAATCCTTTTACTCCTCGGCCAATGCAAAGATAATAAAACCACATAAAATTGGCAAATTAATTTTTTTTTCATTAAAATTATTTTTGAAAAAAAATTATTTCCATACGTTTGAATACTGATTCTGATAACGCAGTTAACGGGAACCACAGGGTTTTTGTTACATGTTGTATAAAGGCGTAACGACTCTAAAGAATAGAACTTTTGTAATACACATTTTATGACGAAGCGGTAGAGGATATTAAGCTCCTACTTAAAGGATTATCATATTCGTTGTCAGGACACAATTACGAATAATTTATATGGACAATAAATTAAGTATATCGTCCACTTTTACATTAATTCATTTATAAAAGCCTATCAAAGTCAAACTACTGAATGTTTATTAGGGGTAAGGATTATTTTTGTGTCTAGGAGTCCATCTGGGTGGCTGTCACTCTCTTACTTATTTTAACTGACAAATAGAAGTGCGTGCACGTGTCTTGAAGAATATAGAGAGCCAGTATAATTTCCGGCTATGAGGTATTCCATCTTAGTTAGCTTTCATTGTTTGAAGTTGGCAATAGGCGTAAATGGGCTGTAGGTGGCTAGTAGGTGTATGGTGTAGTCGTTCGCCATCAGCTGTACCGTAAGGTCATTTGTCACCTCAGTTTAAAAAAAAGTTTACCCTCTCGGCCGACCTCCTCCTTCGTATGCGGTATATTTGCTTTGGTTGCCATGGCTGGTAGGCGGGTTGGCAATCGCATTTTTATTATTTCGTGTAGTTATCAGGCAACTGTTGCAGCCTGTCTCCTGTTTGATTACCCTTTGCCGTACCCTATGATATTCACGGGACGACAGCGGGTAATGTATATTCTTGTACCGCTACTACACGATTGTGTGCGTATTTCGTCGATGAAATACTCCGAGTAATGGCAGCGGATATTGTTCACGTAACTGTTTGAACAGCTTGTTACATTGTCCATACACGCCCTCTTATAATATAAGAAAATAAAATTTAATATATACAAAGAAGCTAAATGTTTGGGAAATCAAAATTTTTCGAGAACATTTATTGTCCGCGAACACACTGGTGCAGGGCGGTGAAATTGTTCGCGTAAATCTTATCAGAAATTAATTGAGACGTGTGCCCAATATTGGGACATAATATATGTTACCTTTACTTTTTACTGTTGTTTTTAAGATGGTTTCTGTTTGAAATGTAGAACATCACAGAAGGAAACCAACCAGAAGATGAGCAGCAGCGTCTTCCTAAAAACTATTAGAAAATAGCAAACTGTTTTTAATCATGTCACCTGGCAAGCGTGGCAGGCGCCAGCCGCGTCACCTGCCAACCGGCAGCTATGCTATAATCGACACATACAACTAAAGTTGACGTGTCTGTCTGTAATAGAAATAACGACCATTTATTTCTGCACAGAGCATTATTAGCATGCCATTATGACATGAATAACCTGTCTGTTTGTCTGGGCTGATCTTTGGAATAGTTTGACTGATTGTTATGAAATCTGACGAAGAGGTAGAGGGCAATGCCAGATGTAATCTACACTATATTTTATCCGAAAAACTTGGCGATTTTTTTGAGAAATAAAAATATTGCTAAGATAAATGGTCTTTGATGATTATTTTAAATCTAAATAACACCATATTAACAAATCCTACTTAAGCGAAGCGAATTAATAATTTAATTATAAAAAGCAACGACCATAGTAAAAATATTGTAGGACAATAATTCGAAATTTTGTTGTCATAGTAATTGCCTGCGCAATATTTAACAACTTTGTCATGTCGTGCCGCAACTGAGTAAAAGATAAAAATAAGCTTGGGAAATTTATCTCAATCTTATTGCAGCTCGTTTATTTTATCGCTTTTACATGTTCTATTTCACAAACATAAATTATCCTTATAATTAGAATAAAAGGTAACAGTCTACACAATGTGGGACACAAGTCTCCCCCTATGCTCCGAGTGGATTTTCATAGAAATAATTCCACCGCGCTGCATACGGACGGACAGATGCACTTAAATGTCCTCGAAACATTTTTAATTTGCCCGACATGCAAATTTCTTCACGAAATTTTTTAGACATTATTTCGTCTATATTTTTAATATCATTAGAAATTATCCCACTTCCGATAGAAGAAACATATAAGAAGTTTCTATTTTTTTTAATTAACATATTGTAAGAGTGGGTGTTCAACTAAACTTGCTCTCTTGCTTACGCAATTAATCACTATCAACAATTAGGGTAAAACACCCAGTAGTCAGCCTTTTAGTGAGGACTAAAATTTGATTCAATTGTATTTTAAATATTGAACACTATGAACAAAAACAATCATTATTTTTGGAAAAGTTGTTTATTAAATTTACTAAAGAAATTAACAAAAAAAATATATTTATAATAGAATTATATAAAAAATCAGTAATAAACAAATTATGGCACTTTTCACCAGTAGTCAGCCTCATTTCTCCACAAGTCAGCCATGTCTTACCCTGTAGTCAGCCTCTCACTTATTCTTGCATATTTGACATAAAAATTCTTTATTATATATATTTTCATATATTTCTCCAGCGAATTCAGTACAGTTCAAATGATACCATGCAAGGCAATTGTCACATCCAATATTTTTTAAGTCATTAATTTCTGTATCGCTAGTCAATTCTTCTTCACAGTTGTTGCATCTTATTCTGTTTATTGTACATGTTGTATTTTTCGTAGTCATAGCTTGTTTTAATTGCTCTTCTTTGTATTGGTGGATTGGTCTTTTTGACATTATGGAATTCTAAAACAAATGATATTCACGCTAAAATAACCGTGCATAAATTCAACCCAAACTAAAAGACTTTAAGGTACTATTTTATGCAACAAGACTAACGGCTGAGTACTGGATTTGTAGAACCATTTGTCGGCCCCCGATATGCAATTACATTCGTACGCGGCCGACTACTGGTAAAATACACTTTTCGTCTCATAAGAGTTAAACCGAAAGTAATGGGCAAAATTGGGACTATTCGCTTCGGCAATCTCAACCACATATAAGAAAATCATGAAAATTCTAGTAGTCAGCCACTTAAGGCTGAGTACTGGATCTACCCTAAAAATTCGAAACCCGGTAGTCGGCCACCTAAATTACAACATATCAAACAAATAAAATGTATTTAATAGTTAACTTTATGACAGAATAATCATTTTAGTGTAAAACAGTACAACAATCTACCATAAATTACAGCAAATACACCCAAAAACTTAACGAATACTCGAGCGCGTTTCCTTAAGAAAAAAATTGCAAAAGCGATGCGTCTAGTCATGTCTTTGACAGCAGTGTAAATTAACAAGTATAGCTCACCAACCTGATGAGCTATTGGTTCGTAGGTGTGCATATTAACCAATAAGTAGACATGGATTCAATTAAACGTTATTTTAAAGGTGTAGACAAATATCAGCACTATTTATAAGGAAATAATGTCTGTAAAGGCTGAGTACTGGCACAGGGCTGACTACCGGGTGTTTTACCCTAAACAGCGTACATTTAATATAGAGCAATTACAATTCGATCACACCGTAATACGTGTATCACGTAAAATTACATGATAACATTAAAATAGAGTAAGCATGCAAACTACAAGCAACACCGCATATCTCTACGCGACAAAGCACACGCCCTCTGCCACAAAGCTTTCTCACTTGTACTAAAAGAAAAACTGCTACGGACAGAATCATGGCACTGATTAAAACTCGTGGAATAAATAATAAACGTAGTGATTTAAAATATATTCTTTGATGACTGACAAGTTAGTCACGTGCGCCGTACTTTATACTGCTAGTACTAGATACTTCAATAATTTCTTTATACTGCTAAAAATTTCTTTATACTGCTAGAACGAGATACTTCAAAAATTCAAATACTTACTTACTTACTTACTTATCTTCACGCACAATCCCTAACGGGGTAGCCAGAGAGAACAGATCGCCAATTGTAACGATCCTTACATCCGTATTTCGCTTCTTTCAGGTTCATTAACTTCTTCATACATGCACGTCTAGGTATCCGAGTACTCTTTACCTTTCCCTCTTCGAGCAATTTGCTCACATGGTCTTCGAAAGTTAGTCTCGGTCTACCTCGACACCTTTTAATATTTACTTTCGCTCTATATATTTTCTTCACCATTCGGTCTTCACTCATTCGCTCAACGTGCCCAAACCATTGGAGTACGCCCCTATCAATTTTTGTGATAAGGTCATCTTTCAATCCTGCCATATTGCGAATCTCTTCGTTTCGCTTTCGATCGGCTATGGTAAAGCCACACATTTTACGAAGAGATCGCATCTCCACTGCATTCAACTTGCTTTTATGCTTCTTCTGGCATACCCAGGCTTCGCTGCCATATAACAAAGTCGGTACCAACACTGCGTTATGTAGTGCAAGGCGTGCACTCTTCACCACGCCTTGCCTTTTGACTAATGCATTCAGGGCACCATAGATACAAATTACATGAATAATATTTTTTGATCTTATTGACATAACAGAAAAAACTGAACAACAGATAAGATTTTACAAAGGAATAAACATTATATTTTACAAAGGAATAAACCTCTCAGGCCATGATATTTGAAGAAGTTCCGCTAGCCCAAATATTTTTGTTAATATATACTTTTTATCATATTATTGAGGTGAAATCCACCGGAAACTGAAACAAAAGTTGCTTATAATCTCAATCCAACACATTTAGTCCGATATAGATCCACTTATGAAAAATCGTACAAGTAAGTGTGGCACTTCCGCGTAGTAGAATCACGTACAGCTGTACGAGTATTATAGCTGCAACATGAATGGCTCGGCTCGACCGGGGAAGAACCACGTCCTCACAGAATACCCGCGCAAGAACAGCATAATGCTGCATGTATGGAAACGGAAACCATTTAACAAATGGAACTCTTTTTCATAAAACTGGAGTACATTGGTAAGAGCTGCTGCAGGCCACGACACTTGCAGCCAACTCAAACAAGGAAGAAGTAAAGTTCATCTGACTCCTC
Organism: Parnassius apollo; assembly: GCA_907164705.1. Lineage (NCBI taxonomy): Eukaryota > Metazoa > Arthropoda > Insecta > Lepidoptera > Papilionidae > Parnassius > Parnassius apollo. The sequence goes on from CAJQZP010001401.1 coordinate 255,851, forward strand.
CCCTGAGGATTAAGATGGAATGACTTACAGTGTGTAATTCGACTGGCTCACTTCATCCTTCAGACTGCAGCACAGTACTGCAGGCACTGTTACTTGCCGGCAGAAATAGGAGGGAGGAGAAACTTATCCAGACGGAATCCTGAGCACAGAAAAGTTCAAGCACCTAGAAAATGTAGAAGGGCATTCCTTTTTAGTCGTCAGGATAACAACACATGTTGATTTTGATTCTTAATCTTTTAGAGATGTCGATTGGATGTATGTGTCTATGGGCTACAGCACCCACTCCATCAGTTGCGTGCTCGTTTGTCACTCTCTATTTTACAAAGGAATAAACCTCTCAGGCCTCGACATATTATTGGACCAACTTAGTCAGACATAATATGGTCAAGCCAAACAGTAAAGTAGGTCAGGCTTAGGACAATTTTTTTAAATGATGGTAAATGTATCTAAAAGTCATTACCATCTCTTTATCAAAAAGACAAGAGACAAAATATTTGTAAACAACTTTAAAAAAACAGTTATAAATTTTTATATATAACCTTTTATATACTAAGCTATTCAACCGATTTTGAAGAGATTTTGGGATTCAAATACCTAGTAAGATTACAAAGAGATAACATGATATGACTGAATTCCACGTGGAAGAAAATGTATTCGTATATTTCCTTAAATTAGTATTTCTTTATTTGTTATCTTTGAAACGTATTGGCCTGTTTATCTACGTTAGTTAACCTACACAAATTGCAATAGGTTGCTACGAATACAAAACTAAAACTAAATGTTGGTCTATTAAGAAGATACTTACTTCCTTTAATAAATAATACCGTACTTACGGAATAATAAAATTTCTTCAAAGTTGTGAAATAGTAACATTTATTAAAATCTTACTAGGCCCTAACAATTTAAACCATCCGTAATCTTTAATCGATTGAGTGTGTATGTCTAATATGTATTATTTAAGTCCAGATCTCCAGGAAAACTGCATAAGTGGTTTATGGAAATGAAAAATATCAAAAAAAAGTACCAATAGTAGTAAAAAGTACAGTATAGCTAACATAAGGCAAGGGCGAAATCAGATGAAAAAGTATGAACATATATATATATATATATATATATATATATATATATATATATATATATATATATATATATTAATCGGAATCTCGGAAACGGCTCCAACGATTTTCATAAAATTTAGTGTCCAGGGAGTTTCGGGGGGCAATAAATCGATCTAGCTAGGATTTATTTTTAAAAAATGTCCTTTTGTCCGTGTTTTCAGGCAATAAAAAACTGCTACAATATAAGAAGGTAAATTTTGACAGACTATTAACGATCGTAATAGCTCAGGTGGAATGTCGGTCCGGCGTGATATCGGAGTTCCGTGGTTCGCGTCCCGTCTCGGGTTCGACTTTTTTTTCCTTTTTTTTTTTCAAATTCCCTTCTTTTGTGAGAAAATCTAATATTTCGAGCCCTTTTTTTTTAGTAATTTTTAAAAATAAAAGAAATTTTAATTAAACTAATTGCACTCATGATTTTATTCAAATAACTAGTTCAGTTTTTTCTGTTATGTCAATAAGATCAAAAAATATTATTAATGTAATTTGTATCTAAACGTAACTTTAAAAAAAAACCGAGCAAAGCTCGGTCTTCCGGGTACACTATATATATATATATATATATATATATATATATATATATATATATATAAACTCTTTGTGAGTAATGAGGCGTGAGGTGAATATACATATAGTGTATACTATATAACATTATTGCAAATTTTTAATGTTTTCCTATAGAGTGAACAAATTTACAATTTCATAAAAACATGTCAAAATTGAGTTTATTAGTAGGTCATTAAATTAATATAGTTTATCGTATTTTATCGTATCTATTTAGCTTTTCATTGAGAGGAAATGATATGTGAGCTAAAATTGCGATTTCGCCCCCGCACCCCTCAGGCTCTTAAGTTGGGTTTCTTAAAAAATCTTAGGGACCCAAAAAGAAAATAAATGAATAAGGAAAAACTCAGATACCGCAAGCATATTTTTTTCACCAACCAATTTTTTCCTTTGTAAATTCATTTATTGCCCTCCGATGGCCGAAGCTGGAGCTCTCTTATAGTTACACTTACACTATAATTGAAAATCTAGTAACCTCACATGAATAATGAGATTACCAGCGTTTTTTTTTCTGAAAATACAGAGGTAACTATGGAAATTTTTTTCTATATCCTTAACTTTCTTGAATATGAATCCCCAAACGAATGATTACACTGTAGTCGTGTCGAGTTTTTTTAAGTGGTAACTTCATGTACTATTTACAGTTATTTAACTGCTGTTACCTCTTAAGCCAAGTACAAGATCGTCCCCGTCACTACATCAGATTTGATAGACCGCAGATCCTCGCTAAAGAACACCGATTCCTTCCAAGGATGATTCGCGAGGCTATTGAAATCAAAAAACATCCTAATTTCAATAGAGAAGATGGCTGGGTGCTACCATCTGCTTGGGATCCTATAATAAATAAAATTAGATCCCAACCCAGGCATACAACTGCAAGACTCAAGATACCATAAGTTCATACTGCATAGATCGGAACAAAAGTTAAATTTTAATCTATGGTAACCGCGGTTAACTATGACATATGGACGTTGAACATCTCAGTCCTGCCCGTGACCATGAGTGCTGTAAAGCGTTCGAAACGTCGGGTATTTAAAAAGTTAAATATACGCGATAAATTCCGTAAAAACTAGTATTATTTCAATGTGTAGTGTTCGCGTAAATATAAGAAATAATTCTATGTTTATCACGCAGAGAAGCCCTCTCCATAGCTCGCTAAGCGACCTTGAACGTCCTCATAAGGCCAGCAATGACTACGTGAATGTGTATAAGTAATTATTATTTTAATTTATTTTTATTAGAATTTTTATTTTTGTGATTTTTATTTGTTGGGTTCCACAAATAACACACGCCCAACGTGTGGACGCAGCGGCCAAGCTCAGTCACAATCCTTTGATCTTTTTTAAAAAACCGACACAGTACACGAATCTTGCACCAACTTGTGGGTCATCATTCCAATACATGCCAAGGTATTATAACACCCGCTCTACACGATGGCCAATGATATTGGCCACAACATTCGCCATTATGTTGGCCAACGTGTAGAGCCGCCGTTATACATCGGCCGTGCCAATATTTTTCGGGAAACCGTCGCCGAGTACCGGGACAGACTTGTGTCTGAAGTCGTGGCAAATCCCCTCTATGATGCACTCTATGGGGACGTTTATTTTCAGCAGTAGACTTTTATTAGTCTATAGTGAATAAATGAATTACGAATGTGTAGTGATTGCCACCGAGCTTTCGCAATGCGATTAATAAGTTTACATAAGAGATGATATTTAATAGATTATATAATTTTCGCGATTTTACGGCCATTTTCGACATAGAAGTTGCATCATTCGAACAAGCACGAGGTACACATTACACTAGCGCACAGCGATTAATTTATTTCATAATTTAAGTAAGTCACACAACAAGCACCATAACCATAGAATACTATAATACACAATAGAATGGCTGTCAACCTTAGTTTATACGAGGATCGGCGTCGTGGGGAGCACACATACAAGCAATTACGTCGTAATATCACTTCTACAAACCCGATTCGTTGTATTGACAGACTAAGTACATTTACACTTTTTAGACTTTTGATTAATGTTCAAGACCATCATTCAAAAAATCGTTAAAATTTTAATACATATTTATTTGTAAATAGGATGCAATTTGGCATTTTCTAATTAATTTGCATGCGAAAATTGGAAACGATTGTAACGTCAAAACACATCTCGTGTTGCATTTATACATGTGAATTGACATGTTCGTGACATTGTATTGGCTATGCGGGCTCCGCCCACTCCCCCGTTATGTATGTATTATAGTATTCTATGATCATAACAACTATTGATTCTCGGGAATATTCTTGTTCGATCAATCTCTTGTATTTATTTAACCTTCATTCAGGCGTTTAACCTTACAACGTGCTCGATACACTGTCAATATTGATAAATGTCAATATGGTATTGACTGGGAGAGAATGCCAAAAGACAAGTCTCTGTCTCTCTCCCTCTGTTACCTTTTTATTTAAGGTGTTAGCAGTAACGCATAAA